>CM031236.1:617796374-618303874 GCA_018340775.1 Taxus wallichiana var. yunnanensis
TTTGTGCCATGATTGATCATCCATCCATATGTGATCCCGGTAGATGATACATATCTAAACTAGTATCCATATTTTGTCATTATTACTCGATTCCATTCATGACCATAATTTATCATCCTTGGATTCCATGCATAACCAACATAAGGATTCAATGCATAACCATAATAAGGATTCCATGTATAACCATAATAAGGATAACCATAATAAGGATTCCATGCTTCATAATTGTTGCTCCATTGATCCCCTGTATAAATAAAGTGATTATTCCTCCAATTACATGTATATCTATATTGGTTGGAAATATGATGTGCCCTGGGATATCTCCATGATTTTTTTCTCTCATGTTGACATGGATTTCCATATGCTGTAGTTTTAGTATCCTCAACCTTATCAACCTATTTCTGAACTTTCTTTTCTTCTTCCACCTTTGCATTTGATATTTTATTTTTCTCTTGAGTAGATGAATCATCATTTCCTTCTTTTTCTTCATGTTCCTCTTTTGAATCATCCTTATTCCCTTCTTCTCCATATTCTAAATCATCCTCATGGTCTATATTGACTTTTCTTTGATTTCCATTAAGCTTGATATCCTGTAAAGTGACCTTCTTCTTTTCGTACCAAATATTCATAAACTTATTTTTCATATTAATATTAATTGTCCCCAATGTCTCTAACCAAGGATACCCAAGAACAATATCCAAACCATCCATATATAAGGCAAAAAAATCTAAATGTAAAGTATATTTGTCCATAGTAAGTTTTAAATCTTCAAAAACTTGAATTTTCTTACCATTCACTTGAGCTTCTTTGATATTACTTTCTTGAATATGTAGATGTTGAGCCATATCCTTATTGATGAAGTTATACTTTCTATTAGGGTTTATGGAAACAATTATCTTATTCCTTTGAATGCATCCATGAAACTGAAATATGGCATCTTCCTTCTTGGGAGCTATAATATCTTCTTCGCATCAATATCTTGTTTTTCTTCCTCTTACGCATTTGATTCTTCAATATATGTTGCACCATCATCTTCCCTTGAATATTCTTCACCTTCCTCTTCATCTTCTTTCTCTCTTGATTCTTCAATATATTCTTCCCCATCATCTTCCTTTGACTCTTCTTTCTCTTTGTGGTACCATCTATCCATAAAAGTTGTTCCATTTCCTGCCAAGACCAATCCTTCCTGTCATTTTTAATCTCGTAAAACCAAATCCATGCAGACCACCAAGATAATTTGAAAACCTATTCCTTGTCATGAAATATGAGAGATATATATTCTTAAATTTTATTCACCATTCTTTAGCATCCATCTCACCATTTCCATAAAATTTTGTTGTCCCCGTGATCATGATTAGGGTTTAGGAATTTTGAAAATATTTCGGCAGATGGATAAAAACACAAAGAAAAACCCTAACTGAAATTTCAAGAGCTTTCCAAAAATATAAAATTTTCTAAAAAATACCACAATTTGCTTCTTAAAAAGTGAATTTATGAAAACACCAATAAAATCCGCAAACTAGATCCAATGGAGCTGAAATTTTCAGATATTCTGAATTAGAGTGTTTCCAAATTATGATGAAAAAATTGGGAAAAAATTAAATACCCTCTTCAATATATATTCAAACAAAAATTAGGGTTTTTTCCTAATTTTGGCCGAAATCACCGCTGCTCCGATACCACTTGTAAGGATATTACTTGTATAAATCGTAAAGATATACAAAGAGAATAACATGAGAGAACACCAAAATATAGATAAATGATGACAATATGCTCATATAATAGCCTCGCCACTTCGAGGGGCAACCTCCAATACCACTTCAAGGGTAACCTCCAAACCATACAATAACACTTCAATACTCAATATATCAATAACTACAACCTTCTCTATATATACCATTCTAACCTATGGCCAATACTAAAGGCCGACCTCCTAAGAATAATAAATCATAAATGAATGATATAATAAGATAAGGGGATGTGTGCCACATGTCGGCATTTCCATCAATACATATACATCATAACATTATATCCCATGTGAACCCATAAATATAACTAAGGGGATGTGTGCCACATGTCGGCATCTCCATCAACCCATATACATTATAATATTATATCCCAAAGTACATAGCAATTTCATTGTTATTAGAGAGTTATGTGAGCCATGGACAGATGCTTCTAATGTCTGCATATTTTGCATCGTCATTTTGATGAGATCATTTGTAGGTTGTGATGACGAGGTACCCCCTGTAATATAAAGGGGTAGATAAGGTGGGTATGACATGGGAAGCATCCTAGTATGTGGTGGTTCCGAGAATGAAAATTTTGAGGAAGGAACATAGGCCTAATAGATGTAGATGACAAGTATACTAAATAAGAGGTAGATGAAATAGGGGTTATTGGTGATAAGTGTAGGTAGGTGGAATGGACATAAATACTCTCATAGTAATCGGAGAATGTAATGCAGGATGCGAGAGGAAATTTTTCGGAAGGGAGTGTGATTTACCGACACCAATGATGGCCGAGATGCAATAGGTATATGAGAGGGGGCGAGTGCAGAGAGACTTGCACTCAATGCGGTTGATAAAGGCATGGTTGACATCGTAGGAGTGATATAAATCAAAGGCATGACATATGTCATAGGTGAAACATATATTGATTATGTAGGGTTAAGCTTTAGAAACCACAAGTGGTAAGGTGGAAGAGGGTAAGGCCAAGCTAGTAGTAGTTGATGCAGAAGTGGGTGTGAGGGTAGGAGGAATGGACACAAGCATGTCATATACAAGTTTCCTTGATGAATCATGGGTAGATGAATGAGTGAGATAGTACTACAGAGTGGTGGGGTTATGATCAAGGAGTCTCATGAACTCCTCATCACTAGTGGGTATGGAAAGAGCCTGATTGGGGTCCATAGGTGATAAGATGGAAGGGGACGATGGGTTAAGTGGGAGCGGCTGACGGATAACATAAAACACGAGAGCATTATTTTGTTTAGGAATCAAAACCATGTGACTGATGATATGATAGGTATTCAAAGCTTCGCTAATAGTGTAGAAACATAGAAGGAATGGAGAAAATTGGGTTTAAAATGTGTGATTTGATCATTTTTCTGATTGGAAAATCAGAACATAGAGGCCGACATCAGTTAGGGTAACCGATTCCATTTGAGGGGGTAACTGCTACCAGTCAGATAGACCAATGTCAGTGACTGTGGTAAAATGTCATATTGTTAACTCTAGTAATAAATGGTGAAAATGAGATAGAACTGGACTTTGAAGGTAATATCAAAGACTCAAAGACTAGTAAGATGACCAAGGAGTCACAAAAAGAAAAGAAATGAATATTTGATGCTACTTTGGCAAAAAATGACCAAAATAACCTAAAACTGGTGACCAATGAACCGACGGTGGTAAGATGATGAAACCAATGGCGGTCGCTGGACCGACACCGGTTACTGTGAAATCTGTGAAAGATGGAAAAAATGAATTTTTGGTGATTTAGGTCAAATAACAAGACCAACTCAGAGATTGAGTATGGAAATGATCAGCCCTAACACACTCAAAAATAGTTGAAATACACCAACTATGATGGTGGAGTGTGTAGGGAGAGAAAAATGAAGAGAATGAACTCACACCTCAAAACACAAATCAAGAAAAAGCTAGCAAAACACAAAATCCTATGATGTAGATTTTTTTGGCTTATGCCATTTAGGACTGACTTGTGAATAAAGTAGAGTTTTTGGTTACTAAAGGTGCACTACAAAAACTAACAACTATGGCTAGTTTCAAGTATGTTTTGGTGTGGGGGATCCTTATCTGATATGATAACTAGATGAGAAAACCAGTGAAGTCCATTGTCAATCCTCTTATCACATGATCATTGACAGTTTCTTCCGGGAAATATGTTGTTTAAGAAATGTGTAGTTTGTTTTCATTAATTTGGTATAAAGAGTGTGCAAAATGTGAACTATGGTTCAGTTTGTCAACCATCAACTGGGCATGACTTACAATATAGGTTTCCCAAAATTTAGATGAGCTAGAATGCAGCATATAGAAATGAGATGCAAATATTTTAAACCCAAATCCACAATGAAATTTGATGAGAGCAATAATGAATAGGCAAGAGTATGTCTTTCACTAATGCAATACAGAATAAAAAGAAGTGTTCTTTTTAATCCAAAATACAAGTTTCACTGAGATCAGTAGGAGAAGAAGAATGTTTCTAAGGGAGAATATTTTAATGTGAACTTTATTTTAAAAATAAATAAACACACAATGATTCCCTAAGAATGAATAATGCAAAGAACCCCAAATGGGTCCCACTGGGATGCCAAAATGTTTCACCAATAATTTTTACGCTTTCTAGGATGAAACAAATAGAAGGTAAATGGTTAAGGAGGAATACCTGTGAGGTGAAGGTGGAAGGTAGAATGCGCGTGTTATTGATGTTATCTAAGTTGATCGTAGAGAACTCCTTTTTCTAGGAAGGACTACATGTAGATGCAAAGCAAGACCACAAAAGAGTATTAAATAACATATGACAATGGACTTCCTAGCGTTTGCTAGATCCAAGAAGCGTGGTGCTTCCTAGAGAGGCTGTCAATCCACTATTTAATAAAAATTCAATGTGAATAAGCAACTAAAATAATAAGTCCTATTACTGAATGTAATGATTTAGATTTCTCATATACACAATATAATAGATTTTATTCTATATATCAAAATGACACTAAATCTAATTAGAATCGGGGTTTGTTCAAGTCATACAGGTATTTCAAAGGTTTGGTAAGGGTCTAGGGATAATTGGTTGAGGCCTGGGTTGGTTTTAGATGAGTGGGAAGCTTGTTGGTCTGAGAATATAAAATGACACAGAGACCAATATCGGTTTGGTGATCGATGTCGATATGGGGATGAAACCGACGGTGGTCAGGTAATCAACGCCGGTAGGGGCAATCGGGTAATGAACTATTAAAATGGGTTTTTAGGCTCTCTGTGATTTCACAGAGAGTGAGGGTAGTGTGGTTTGGGTCGTAATATGGCTGAGAAGACTCAAGAATACTAAGAACGAGGTTCAGAAGGGTGAAAAGGATTGGGGTTGTTGAATAGTAGGTTGGTGGGAATAAGATTATGTACGAGTGACAAAGAAATAAAACGCACAAAAAATCAAGAGATCTACAATGGGATAAACATAATGATTAAAATCACAATACTTACTTGGTATTTTATAGATCTTGTGAGTTGAGATGGTTAATGGTTGATCGTAGAAGAGGTTATTGATTCCAAAGTGCACGGTAGTAAAACTTGTGTTCTCCCGTGAGTATTCCAATGCTCTGGAAGGAGAATCGGCTACTTTTCTTGCACTGTGGTTGTGTGTGTTCATTGTCTGGATGTAGGAGGGCTTGAAAATTCGCACTTGAATGTAATAAGGCTCCAATAAATGAATGACCAACTTAGGTAAAGGGTTTTAAAATTCTATATAAAGGAACCGATGGCGGTTTAGGTGACCGACATTGATCGAGGATAAACTGGCATCGGTTAGGGTGAAATAGTCTAAGTTACCAAAAATAGTTGGATCTTTACTATTTTGGGCATGATTTTTATTGTTGGGTCCACTTAGGGAAGTAGAGTTCATGTGAGAGAAGGAAGATCTTAGAAGAAGTCTAATTAGGTTTAGGAAGAATTCTTAGTTAGTTAGGTCAAGTAGTGACTCAAAGATCGAGAGTGATGACTCAAAGGCTGAGAGTGATGACTTGGTCACCGTGATTTAAATGCCCTGAACGGGTCCAGGATGAGGATTCATGATGATGTGGAGGTGTGAGGATGAAATTAACTTAATTAAAATAATTAATAATGTGAGGATAAACATTAATATGAGGTAAAGGGGTCATGATTACTTAAATGTGTTACAAGATATGAGTGAAGGGGACTAAGGGGAGTGTGACCCAAGTTTGGTGTCTATGTGAACACTTACACTTTTCCTTCCTCTCTTTGAGCTTAGAAGTAGAAGTGTTCATGTTAGATTTGGTTTGGGCTTGGTTGGTCTTGGTTTCCTTCTTCATTTGGTCCTTTTTCTTTTTTTTTTTTAGTTTTCTTTCCTCACAAGACTTGCTACAAGGGCATGTGACTTAGATTTGAGAGTCCCCATTTGAATGATTTTGTCCTATTCTCGAATGAGTTGGGATGAAAAAATTTCAAATGAGGGAATTTTCCAAGTACTTCCCAAAGCAGCTTTCATAACATGGAAAGTCAAAATGAAGACAGAGTATTTGGAACCTAACTTAAAAAGAATCGACACAATCAACTATGAATCTTTCTTTTCCACTTTACATTCCTTGAGAAGTAATCTAGTGTGGATGAATGTTGATAAGAAGACATGTAGGTTTTCAAAGTCACTAGGATTTAATACTAGTAGTTTGTTTTCCAACGCATGCGCTCTCAAGTCATCTTGATGTCCGAACATAGTGTTTAACATTTTCCACACTCCATCATGTGTTTCAAATGACTCAATGTGGAAGAGAAAGTCAAAAAAATGGACATACATAGAAGACCTAAGGATTCGTCACGTCAGTTCAACCACTTATATTTTCAAGCCCATCATCGTTTCAGTCTCAACTCCCATGGTGATGAAAAATAACCCTTTACCCCATAGTTTCATTACCATTTTTTATCTCCATTTGAAAAAATTTAACGACATGAGACAAGGAATTTAAAGAGCATCCATCGTGAAGAGAGAGAAAGAATGAATACGTAAATAAACAAGAAATAAAACCACCGTAGAATAATATAATCACCCCCTGATTTAGACACTTTATAGTTTAGTGTGTTGATGACAATCAGGTGTGAATGTACGTCCTGAAACAATTGATCACTCCCCTTATAATCGGTGTAATAACGTAAGTGGAGAACACAATCAAGCTCCAAAATCACAATAGTTCAACACCGTAAGCAAACAAAAAAATGAGGCTAGAACAAAAGAAGGGAGAAAATAAGAGTCATATGTGAGAAATAGTGTCACACATCACAACATAAACCCATGTCTTTGTAATATTGTGGCGGAAGCTCTCACTAGTCCACAAGCAATAATAAGGGTGATACAATGCAAAAAGGGGATCAAAATGAGTCCAGAGACCTCTAAGACACAAGAAAATATCCTGGAAGGAAGAAAAATGCTTGGAAGGGCACTACACACTCAACAAATAAATTAGTAGCAAAAATGTCTCATGACATTATTTTACTCACTTTTAATTTTCCCAATTAATCTAATTTTAAAGATTAAAAATATTAAGAAAATGCGATTAAAACACTAATAAACGCTAAATTATCACTAATTTATTTAATTAAGGAGCTAATTAAATTAAATAAACCCCTAATAAAATAACCACCTCTAAATTTAATTAACCATAATCTAGATGACCACATTTAAATAATTTACCCTTTAATAAAAACACAAGGCCCTTAATTAAACCTATGCATTTTTTAAAAAGGGGTTCAAATTTAAAACAAAACTTTAAATTTAAAAGTAGGTAGGCTAAAAGAGCTCAACTCAAAGCACCGATTCAACTCGCCAACCGAGTGAGCGAGGTGGCGAGGGATGTTGAATAAGTGGTTGGCACACACTCCGTGTGGAGGACGAGAGGTTGGGCCATGGGCTGTTAAGGGGATTAATGCAACATCTCGGTGGAAGACCCGAGGGTGGAGAAGGGATAATCTCGGTAGAGATGAAGAATCAAGTGTTACCGTGTAAAATATCCAAAGGAACACCGCAAAGTAAGACGTGGGTGTTGGAAATGGCGAGGCAGCGAACGGTTGCAACGATCAAGAGGCTTGAGTGAGGAAGATGCGTTGGAAACACTTTGTAGGGTAATGTCTCGTCAAGATAGACCAGGATCGATTTTTCTAGGTCGGGATGAGTTCCAATAGAGTGAGCAGGAAAGATCATGAAGGGGCCAAGGGATAAATGCATATCGACATGTAGATGCAACAAGGTTTTCAAAACGTAATGGCCAAGCTCGTGATCAAAATAAGCCACCAAAGGTGCAAGTAGGGTAAAAACACTCAATACAAACAACCACCTTCAAATGTATGACTCGTAGAATCTAACCCGGCTCAAAGTAAAACTTGACTCGTATGAGGAAATAAACCTACCCAACTCACACACATTCAAACTCAACTCACACTTTGGTAAACATAACTTGCTACAATGCAAATCAAGACACAAACCCAACTCGCTAGGTTGAGCCGGAATAGAGCTCGTTGAGCTCTGCATGAGCTAGCCTAAGCTAGGAGGAGATAACAAGTAGGGTAGGATATTAATAAACATAGCAAGAAGGGGTGTAGAACAAAGGCAACAACTAGAACATAAGAAACTCCAAAAAAAGTTAATTTTTAATGGAGAAAACTAATCAATCAAAAGATAAATACCTCTAAAAAAATACTTTTCCTCCAAAATTAGTTGCATCTAGCTATATCTAGCAGAGAAAACCCTAAAACCTATATATGCACAATACCTAAGACAATACAAACTCCAAAAATAGTTGGGGGACAATTAAGTGGACATCAAATCCTGAATTTTACATCAAAAACAACAAAACATCAAATTTAGTCTTCCACGGACTTGAACCATGCTGAAAAGTCAAAAATATGTCATAAAAATGGTACCATTGCGTAGGGGAGACTGTTAGCTTTGTAGAAATATTGATTTTAAAGTGAATAGAATAGGATAAATATCATTTTATAATTTTTTACTAATAGTAGGTCTTTAAGACACTTTTTCCCATGAATGTTTATGTCTACGTTTAAGACTACAAATTTTGTTTCACTTATCAGAATGTGATAAAACTTATACCATCCCAGCCATGGTGAAATTATATACATGTTCAAAAAAAAAAAATTGATTTCAATATTTTTGATGAAGTTATGGTAGGCAAACGGAAAGTGCTCTATTTTCTTTATGTTTTCAGACCACTTTCATGGAAAAAATCATAAAAAATAAAATATTGCTAAAAAAATACAAAAGAAAATCTAACTTCTTACTAAAGGAAAACGTATATATATCAATTTTTGGTCATCCAAATTGCGGGCAAACGGACTACAATCTTATAGGTGTTTTAAAAAAATACCAAGTCATTGAATTTTGAGTGTTTAATATAGCTAAAGTTGTCCATTTTTTAAAAAAATAGTAGTTTAGAAAATAGATTCTGGTTGCTACGATTTATATTTATATAAGTTTTTCTAATTTTGAGTGTATGCATTGCTAATAATCCCTACAAGTTGATATTATGTTGTTATTTGCAATATGATGTCCACTTATGACCCCTTTTTTTCCCCAACTTGCTGCACTTACCCATTAGCAAGACTCTAAAAATGATCAAAAACTTGCATGAGAAGCACAAAAACAAAAACTAGAAGTAATTATCAACCAAAATAAACAAGTACATGTTTACCAAAACAACCACTCTGATACCATGTGAGATTGTTTTGTAAGGATCAATACGGAACCTTGTGCACATCGAAGAGGTTACACTCTAACGGTGACATGAACGCTCCAAGTAATCAAAGCAAGAAATCAAACATAAAGGAAAATCAAGCATGAAATAATAGGTCTACTCATTCTCATAGCTCAAATAGAAAGGGTAAATATATATGATTGGTTTGTAATTCCCATGCATGAAACATGGAACCCTAATTACACCTAATGACCTATGATCTCACTAAGTGAGATAAATCACCATGTGAGGTGGATAAGACCCCGAGAAATGATGAGGCAAGTCATATACACCAATAGTTTTCACTAAGACATCACATCCGTTCAAATCTCTTATCACTATATCCACTCCATCACCAACCATGTTACTACCATCAAAATCAATCCTCATGCATGTTCCATTACAATTTGATGCACTTGTATTGTTTTCCCAAGACCCCTTCTCTCTACTCCCTTGGGCGGTCATTACAATATCTTGGAACATCTTGAGAAGACAAGCTCAGTAAAAATTTCTATATTAGATCTTATTAATATGTCTATTGTTCACAAATACGTCCTCTATAAGACCCTCCAAAATTCAAGAGTTCCAATAGACATTGATGTTTTTTACTTCTAAACCTTGGTTGCGCAAATCATCCCATCCAACCAAATTATTTTTATCTAAATGAGATTTCAACAGATATAGTTATACACACAATTTACCCTTATACATAAGAGTAATTATTACCCATATAAAAATTTAGAAGGGTGTTTGTGGACAATGGATCCAGCTTTAAACATATGCACTCAAGCTTGTTAAACAACTTGGACATACGAGATATAGAGATAGAACATAATGTGATCACCATTAAGGCTTTTGATAATGCATAGTGATAGTCAACAAGAACAATTACTTTACCTATAGAAGTTAGGCCTACCACACATGAAACTAGGTTCCATATCATTGACTTGTAAATTCCCTACAATATTCTCCTCATTTCCCATGGATTCATGCAATGTAATTTGTTCCATCCATATTCCATCAATGTATCAAGTTATATTATCAAGGACAGGATCTCACAATTCCTAGTGATCCACAACCCTTCACTCATTGCAGAGCATTGGTTGGCCACTACTAAATAGCTTATGAATTTCCTTTTATAGAATTGGTTGTTGACCTTGAATCAAAGGTCCTTACTTCTCGTGTCCATCCTAATACACTTTATCCTAATATAGTTAGTGCATCCACCTTTGCATCCCCTTTTCCACATGGGAATATAAATTAAAAATCCTTAACACCTGTTGTGGAGAGTATGACCTCCAATAGGACCTCCTTGTGTCCAATATTCCCCTATCCATGAAAACATGTGGCAAGCCCAAATTTCAGCCACAAAGAACTCATGAGCCTTGTAATTCGATAAATTCATACTTGGTGGCCTCTAACAGATGAACATTTAAATAGTACTTACACATCCCAATCACTTGATGAGAAGACGGTCTTTTCTATCAAGCCCCATACTATGTTATTCATAACAAGATGATCTATTTCATGGGATATCAAGGGTATGGGTGTGGATTACATTAACAGGTGTGTGGGAACATCTTCCAACACATGAGAAGATGGATAGATACGATATTGGTATATAACCTTATGGTGTAGAACCCATAGAAGTTAATGCAACCTCTTTTAAGTGCAAATATATATTCTTATTATGACACCAAAATAGGGTCCCCAGAGTCTCTATGAATACCTTTTCTCCACAAATCTATTTTCCGATACTTCTTTTTGACCCTATCCCTTTCCATCACTAAACTTGATTTTGTATACCCATTCTTCCATGATTAAGACCAACAATAACACATACCAAATGATCTATTTTAGAATTAGGAATCAATCGAAGAGTTCATGGGGTTGACATTCTCATTAGGGATCTTAATAAGGTATTATCCATCAACGTTGATACATACATGTATTTTAGGAAGGATTTTTAGTTTTATGGTCAATAAAAGGAAACTATGTGAAAATATCTATAAAAACAAAATAATTAAAAATCCAAATCCCATGGTGAAAACCTCTTTGAGGCACTTGCAGAAAAACAATGTGAAAAATAAAAATGGATTATATAAGTGACCATTTTTTTGGTGAAAATATCATTAAAACACCAATAGAGGAAGAACTTAATCTCCCTCCTAATCCTATGCATATGGAAGATGGTTCCAAGTTATTGGTCTAATAAATTATTGATGTTAACATTGGCACGAGGAATAGCCTAGGATTATCAAGATAGGAACTTATCTTAATCCACATGAAAAAAAAATTACTATGATCCTCAAATTATTTTTTTGATGTGTTTGTTTGGTCCTATGTAGAAATTTCAGACTTAGATCCTTCTTTAGTTGTGCACAATTTAGTTGTTAATGAATTAGATAAATTAGTCAAATAGAAGCTATGTACTATCAATCCCATACTAATGGTGTGATGAAGACAATGAAGGGGATGCATCAAGAAGTTACAATTGAAGGAGTGAAATATTGCAGAGGAAGGGGGTGTTGAAGGAGGGGATTGAGTGAGGAGAATTATAGGGATGGGAAAAATGTTGGGGGAGGAGTGTATCTAAAACAATGATGTGGGATGATGTAGATATAAAGAAAGGTCGAGGCCGGACCAAACATCTCATCCCAAAACCATTTGGAGCTCGTAAGAGTGTAGGGGTTATTTGCACTTGGATGGTAGTAAATTCTCATTTGATATGAATGATGAGATAACAATTACTTTTTCTATGCATGCCTTAAATAATTAATTTCAAAGGTAGGACTTATTTATGACATATGAAGTGTTACATAATAGTATTTAAAGTGTGTTGTAACTTAGGTGAACACACGCCCTACCATTGTTGTTTTAATTTTTCTCAATCTTTGGTCAAATTTACATTTCTATCTATGAACTTATACTACCATAGAAAGATATAAGAATAAGATTATTCGAACAAAGTTTTATATTGTTATATGATTCAACATTGTTTTAAGAACTCTAATTTAAGGTGCATTCATAATAAGGGATTTCTTGGATAAGAAAATGAAAAATGTAAAAGATGTAAATAACATCTATAATGAAGGGCATGAAGAAAAAAATATTTCCCTTGATATCAATGGTGTACACTTCCATTTTTCATTCCAAAATAAATGAAAAATTTGGAGTCATTATTAATGTCTCTATTCATCTAGTACTAATAGTCATTAAAATAGAAGAACTAAAATCTAAAGGAGTTGTATTCAATATAAGAATTAAAAATAGATGGAGTCACTAGATTGGATTAAGGCCTCAAATCATACAAAAGTTTTTTTGAAAAATGTTGTCTACCTATAAAGAACCTTATCAAGGGATATACCATTGAACAATGAAAAATTTAATGTTTAAATTCCTAAGAAAGTGCACATCAAATTATATTTCTAATGAAGCCACCTTAAATCTCCATTTCCTTGACACATGTTTACCATAACAAATCAAACTCGCATTTGGAAATTCCCCTTGGTTTACAATACTAAAATAAAAACCAAAATGAAATAATTGACAATGCATTGTCAATTATGAGAAGATTTATAACTAATACACTCTTTACACAAATTATAACAATTATTTTTCCACTTTTCAGAAAATTTAAAATAGGCAATACATGATGGCAATGACATTATAGAGTCATCATTAAAGGAAATGTAAGGTAAATATATGGCATGCAAAAAGTGTCACATTACCGACACATCTTCCCGTGATGACTTTGGTACATGTTTGCTTCACTTTATTATTTCAAATTGGAATTTCAATGATAATTTTATTTGGTGTGCATACCTCAGCCCATAATAATCACAACCTTCAATTTCAACATTAAGCTATCCACATGAATTTTTGGGTTTTGTGTTTTTTTATTTTGAACAAAACCTTGGGTAGGGATGTGTATTTATGGATGATTTTTGTGTATGGTGATGGCCTAACTAATTTATTGAGTGCCTACAATTAGTTGGATGAACTTAACGAGTCCCAAAATGGGAGGTCGGACATTGTTTTAATGTCGATCAACCAAAACTAATCAAAATGCTCAAGCCAACAAATATGACATATGTCCACTATTGAGTGACAACTCGGGTATTTGATTGATACCATAAATACACAAAATTGTGCCATAATTAAAAAAAAATCTATCTCATCTTCCGTGTAGGAATTGTGCATCATGATTCATAGGTTACCATTTTCTCACCCATGAATTATCCTATTAACCCAATTTATCGATAAAATTAATTCTAAGGTTTCCCTTTCTAACAAGATTTAGTGACAAGTAAATAAATTTACCATAAAATCAACAAGTATAAATAGCTCCAATGATTCATAACTATGTATCATATAATTTTTGTTAATTATTTTAGGAAATTATGTATCACTATATTACACAAGATACAACAAAACATAATTAGTATATACCTAGGGTCCCATAAATAAAGCAAATGTGGAAATTACAACCAGAAAATAATATTAATATGATTATTTTAACCCCCATTATTTTAATATTAAGAATAGTAGGAGACCGTTGTGACAAAAGTTACACGAAACAATATTTCATGACACGACATGATTACTTCAATTATACAAAGGACGATGGTGAATTTATTTTTGAATGATGAAACATGTTCCAATTTTTGCGTAGAGTTAGAACCAATGGTGAAGGATTATACAAGGATGAAAAATTATGTATTAGACATTTTTTGGTGATTACTTCTGGGAACTATGTATCACCATATTACAAAATAGACAACGAAACATAACTATTATATACATATGGTCCCATGATTAAACAAAAGTGGAAATTAGAACCATAAACTAACATTAAGATGATCATTTTAACCCCTAGTATATTAATATTAACATTAATATAAGAGCATGATGGCATGCTACATGAGACAATATTTCACAACATACATAATCACTTTAGTTATAAAGTGAATGATGACATAGTTGGTTTTGAATGAGGAAACATGAGATTAATTTTTGGCATAGTTTGAAGTATTTGTAAATTATTATACAAGTGTACACGATGAAGGCATTACAAGGCTTTGACTAATGTTAGGAGAGGACCAGGTAAACATATAGATCTTGGAAAAATCCAAAAATGGATTTTGGATAAATCACACATAAACAAATGACTCGTCGATAAATTATGATCCCGAATAAACCCTCGATGAAGATTGGGGAATTAAAAAGTGAATTTATACAAAGAGGCAAAAAAAAGAGAAAATTAAAGATTCACGGTGTAGTAGAGGAAAACTTTATTTCAAAAATGCAATCATGTTGTTTCTAATCATATTCAATGGTTAAACTTGACAATAATTTATTTGTTTTTCATGATTTTAGCTAAAATATTTGTAAATATTTGAAATTATTGTCTCATACAACTTATATATTTAAAATATGACTTTGTTTTTATATAGAGTTATATATATATATATATAAAGCAATTGAGTAAACATAGAATACTCTTATATATTTTTAGTTAGTGTATACAAAACATTGTTTAATATTTTTGAAGGAAAATATTGAAAAATTACAATCACTTGAAAAATGTTGGACATGCATATATAGCCATAAAATTTAACCCCTTGTCATAAAAATGAAAGGTATTCTTGCTATGAGCTACTTGACATTTTCTAGTGATGGTGATAAAATACATGATGGTTGGATTGGTGAATACATCTATAATACTTCCACTTGAGATATGTATTAAGCATCACAATACATGTTGTTAGTGTATGTTATCAAACAAAAAAATTGTAATTAATTAGCTTTATGAACTTCTTTACCACTCGCATGTATGTTGTTGATATCAAAACTTAATTTTCTCTTAAATTATCCTAGTCATCTTCCCGATGTTTCCTAACCCCATATGAGTAAAGCTATATCTCCCAATGCACATAAATATTTTTGTCAAAGGGGAAAAGGTCCAATCCCTTCCTAGACAACAAACAATATCACAAATAACAAAACAAACAATATCAAAATTACCAAAACAAACAATATCACAAATACCAAAACAAGAATGAGATCCCACATAAATCAGTATTAATCTCAAAATATTTGTGTCCTTTATATCTTCACAGAGATGCTCTAATAAAGGTCAATGATCTCTTTGGTAGCACATTGAAGTGTACACAAGAACACTATGTACGTATTCCATAGTCACACCATTAAATACATTATATATATATATATATATATATATATATATATATATATATATATATATATATATATATATATATATATATATATATATCCAATGTATTTTTCAACAAACAACTAACATGATTTTTATGCTTCCACATTTAGCATGTATGTCTATCACATGGCGTGCAACTACAACATGATACAAATATTCACTAGATGTCCATACCCAGCTTTAAAATCTAAACTTTTTATTTTTCAACAAAAAGACAAAAATTTGATTCAACAATGGTTAGTGTCTATAACATGTTACAAAGCTTTTATTTTAGCATAGGATGCAAGCGTAGAAAGAGGATGAGGAGGTATAGAAAAAATAGAGTAAATATTTCCATCAAATAGGGATCTTAATAAATATTATTTTCATATATTGAATATGTTACCTATTCTAGTTCTTACCCCTTTCGTTATTTATCCTTCACCAAATATTTTATGGCTTATATTACCTTTACAGTGCCCATTTTTGTGCTTTTACTTTAATGTTTATGTCCATCATTCAAGCTCAAATGACAATGTATGAAGAAATATTTTGCGAGGTAGTTTTAAATCATTTAATGAAAATACATGTTCATAGGGTTTGCATTAGGCACTAACAAATTTAGGAATAAGATAAAATTAAGCTATTAGGTTGTAAATGAAACCCTTTAAACCCACATAACCAGAGATACCTTACAAATTTGAAAATAAGAATGCCTCGAGATCCATTCAAATTTATCATACGTATTTCACCACATCTACACATTTGGAATAAGAATTGAAGCTTAAGGTGTAAGGAAATCAATGCATTTATCTTTAAGTGTGTATGCCACATTTTCCTCGAGTAACAGGATTGTCGAGTTATTTCCGGTGGTAATAGATTGTGAGAGTAAAGCGCTACCTTCATTTCCTTTTGAAGTGCTATAGAAACAATACCACTCTCAAAGAAGGTATAGCTCATTTATGTTGAAGATGTTGTGTAATATTTCTTACAAATGATCAATAGTCAGTAATTCTATACTAAAACCAAATATAGACCATAGTAATGATGTATTGCATTGTGGCATGAAATAACTAAGAATGTTTCCCAGTCTTGAGTTCCCAACACAATGGTGTTAGACAAACACCTTTGACACCATTGCATCAAGAGTGGTAAATTAGATTCTATCCATACATATATAAGGGCCTCTTCTATTATTACACCACTTGTGTACAAATGATGTGGTGAAATGTAGAAAAATAGGGAAACAAGGAAAATTGAACACTTGAATGGATCATATTACTTCGTACATCAACATCATCTACCTCACCATTTTCGTCGTCCATCTCCGATACCTATCGGTGCTGGTAACAAGCCTCCCTCCCATTTGGAAAACACCTTCGAGTGTAAAAATACATCCACATGTAGCTCTATTGGTCAAAGAAGAGCTTGAGAAATTACTTGACAAAGTGGGATTCATTAGAACTATTTACTATTCAAATGGATATCTAATATTGTACTTATTCATAAGAAACCAAGTGGAATCAAGATTTACATAGATTTCAAGGATATCAACAAAGTATGTCCCAAAGATGATTTTCCTCTTCCTAATATCGACTTGATTGTTGATTCTACTATAGGTCATGAAATGTTGTCCCTCATGGATGGATTTTCTGGCTATAATCAAATAAAAATAGCTGAAGAGGACCAACATAAAATTACTTTCACCACTCTTTGGGGAACTTTCATTATCTAGTCATGCCCTTTGAATTTAAGAATGTAGGGGATACATATCAACATGTCACGACTATTATATTCCACAATATGTTGCATGACATAGTAGAAGATTACATGGATGACATTCTAGGTAAGTCCAAAACAAGAGAAGAATACCCACTAATCCTCCATCATATTTTTGAGCAAATTCCAGATTATAAAGTCAAGTTAAATAGAAATAAATGTGTGTTATGTGTTATATCAAGAAAATTATTAGGCTTCATTGTTTCTAGAAGACAATTTAAAGTGGATCCGACAAAGGTTACAGCTATCACTAAAATTCCTCCTAAAAATTGCAAACGACTTCTTATCTTGTAGGGTAAGATCTAGGTCATCTATAGAGGTATGAGGTGGTAGAATTCAATTTCTCAACACAGTACCTCAATTGTGAGCCAAAAAAATGATCTTGTTAGTGTAGGTTATTATTTATCCTTTTATTTGTTTATTAGAATAATTCTTACACTTGGGTTATCCCTACACTTTTTGGGTTAGCTTGTTTAGGTCTACTAGTTGTGTGGAGTTAACTTACTAGTTGTATTGAGTTAGTTTACCAAATGTGTGGAGTTTGTTTGCTAGTCTTGTGTAGTTAACTTCCAGTGATCGCTTAGTGGGATTTCTTCACCACCGATCTAGGTAGTAGTTTCACTTCCTCCTCTTATATGTACATCCCGATTATTGAGTTAATCTAATGGAATTATGATGGATTTCCATATATGATATTTTATCTCTTTGTTTAATCATTTTATAAGGCTATTCTCGTGAATTAATTTCAATTTATCAAATGTGGTGTGTTATCATATGAGATATTCATGACTTGGAATAATTTTCTTATCATTCATTTCATAGTATTAGAGCGGTAGATGATACAAACATCCATCCATAAGTTTTTCTTTGTAAACAAGGGTTTATTTGTCTTCATATATTTGGATTTTGTCGAAATTTTCGCATCATGCATTTTTATGAAAATGGAGTGCGTCGTTAGATTTAGAATGTGCCAAAACCCTAGATTGACTATAGACTCGACCACTTTGTGACAATGAGCATGATTTAAAGTTGTCTGGTTTTTCTAAATATTTTCTAGCTAGTTTCTCATACAACAACTTAGCCCTTGGTCACATGGGAGGTCACATGAGGACTTAAGAGAGACTGATTCCTACTAGTGGGTGTTTAAGTGTAGCTCCTTTTACTTTTTTGGCTTTGTGGTAAAATGCCTGTAAATATTTTTTTACTATTTTTTTCAAGAAACAAGTTTTTTTTTTTAAATTAAAAAAATGCATTTTTAAATTTAAATGGACCATTACTGACAAGAAACTAAATCTATCATAACTTTTGACTAGTAACTCGAGTTGAGTGTCAATTTTTGCAAAAGTGTTTTTTTTTGCATTATTTTCATTGGTGTCATTTAATTTATAAAATTCACTACATTATAAAGTGCCAACATTTGGGGGTGTTGTATTCACATGTGGATGCATTTTCAGCTAAGCCTAACATCCTAATTTTTTTAGGTTTTGAATTCTTACATCTATCATGTATTTTGAGAATGATATGTTTTTTCTATAAATTGTGTGGACTTTAGGAGGACATAGTAAACTTTGTAGAATAAAACGGGTCGCTTAAGAAGTTAAACTCACTTCGCATACCCTCATTCACAACAAAGATGACCTCATATACTTCATATAGTAGACAATTTCTCACTTACATCATCATCCTCACATTGTAGAATTCCATATGTTGAGATTGTGGAGTTGAATTACTTCTCAAAGGAGCTTATTTCGCAACTTGCGTAAGTTTACACGGTAACCAAGATCGATCGGTGACCAACGTCGGTCATCTAAAAAGACAGACTAACCGGCATTAGTTGAGACAAACCAACATCAGTTACTTGTGTGTGATTGTTTATATTTAAGTCACTAGAATTAGATCTATTATTTGTTACAAAGTTGATCTAATGGTTGTAAATGAATGGATAAAAGTGCCTTGAGTTTGTATAGGCTTATATAAGCTAGGAAACTAGGGTTAGAGGTAAGAATCAAGAAGATTGAGAGAATTGTAAGAAGGAATTATTGGTGAGAGCTTAGATAATATTGTGAGAAGAAAAGTATTGCACATCATGTAAGGTGTGGAAGATTACTACAGATCTTCAATTGTACAACCTCTAGAATAATGTATTGGATGTTTCTTAGTGGATGTAGCCCACACTCGGGTGAACCACATTATATATTATGTATTTTATTTTTTTTTTATTTCCGTGTTTATTACTTGTATACTTTAATTTGATATATATGTACAACCGGTTTATTCTAACCCTAACAAATGGTATCAAAAATTTGTTTGAGGGTTGTGTGTGTTAATAGATTTAATCACGTGGATTTTTGATTGAGTGGGAGTACCACAATGGTAGAAGATAAGTAAATACAAAGTAGAGAAATTTGAAGGTCTTAATTATCGGTATGGAATATACAGTGGAGGATTATCTCGTATCGAGAGATATATTTACCGTTGGATGAGAAGGCAAGGCCTGCAAAGATGACTAATGAAGAATGGAAGATTCTTGATAGAAAGGCTCTGGGATCTATAAGATTGAGTCCTGGCAAAGCATGTGTGGCTTCAATATAACATAAGCATCAACCACAAAGAGACTAAATATAAGCTTTAGCAAATTTATATGAAAAAATAAGTGCATTGAATAAAGTTTATTTGATGAAGAAATTGTTTAATTCTAAAATGCAAGAAGGTGGATCTATGTCTAATCATTTGAATGATTTTTGTTCTATTGTAAATAAATTAAAATAAGTTAATATCCCTTTTGAGGATGAAGTGAAAGTATTGTTATTCTTGTGTTCTTTTCCAGATAGTTGGGATAATTTAGTAATGGCTATTAGTAATACAACATATGTTACTAATATTTTGAAGTTTGATGATGTGATTGGTATAATTCTAAATGAATAAATACGTAGGAAAAGTTCAGGAGAATCATCATCTGGGAATGTTTTGAATGTAGAAAGTAGAGGAAGGAAAAAGAGAGATCTAAGAGCAAGAGTAATGGGAAATCAAATTCTAAGAGTGACATATCTAAATCCAAAGGTAGAGGAATAACCTGCTAGAATTGTGGAAAGAAAGGACATGTAAAGAAGGATTGTTGGTTCAAGGAAAACAAAGAGAATGTACTAGAGAAAGGTAGAGGAAAATGTAACATCGAAGGTAATGAAAAATTCATTTCTTCTCTCCTTGGATAATAAAATAGAATCATGGGTTTTAGATTCAGGAACTTCTTTACATGTTACCCCTAATAAGGGTTATTTCATAAATTATGTCCAGGGTAATTTTGGGCATGTTTATTTAGGAGATGATGAACCATGTAATAATACTTGGTAAATGTGAAGTTCATCTTAAATTACGTAATGGAAATACATGGATATCGAAATATGTGAGGCATGTGTCAAACTTTAGGAAAATCTTATTTCAAGAACAATTAGGTGAAGATGGATGCATGGTTACATTCACAGCCGATTCTTGGAAATTTTCCAAGGGAGATCTTGTTGTAGCAAGAGGAAAAAATGTAGGAACATTATATTTTTCTACTCAGTATTACTAATTTTATTTTTTTGCTATCTACTTCATTCGAGATGCAAGCATGTGGCATAATCATCTAGGAAATATCAATAAGAAGGGAATGCAAATCTTGAAGGAAAAGGGTAAGTTATCATATTTGAAAGATGTAGATCTTGATTTATGTGAGCATTGCATATTTGGAAAGAAAAAGAAAGTGAGGTTTCTTAAAGTTGGGGCAACAAAGAAGGAGCATAAATTGGAGCTTGTGCACTCAAATGTGTGGGGACCAGCCCATGTAGCTTCTCATGGAAGATTCCAATACTATGTGACTTTCATTGATAATGCCATAAGAAAGGTATGGGTTTATTGTATTAAACATAAATTTGATGTTTTGAAACATTTAAAAGATGGAAATCCCTTGTAGAAAATCAAACTAATTTGAAGTTGAAGTGCCTTAGATCTAACAATGGTGGTGAGTACTACAACAAGGTTTTCAATGATTATTGTTCAGTGAATGGAATACGCAGAGAAATAACGGTTCCTAGAACTCCACGGGAGAATGGAGTGGTAGAAATAATGAACATAACTATTATGGAACGTGCTAGAAGCATGAGGATACATGTTGGATTACCCTTGCAGTTTTGGGTAGAAGTAGTAGATACAACAATATATTTGATCAACCATGGCCCCTCAAGTGCACTGAATGGTGGAATACCAAAAGAAGCATGGACTGGAAAAGAGGTAGATCTTTCTTTTCTTAGAGTATTTGGTTCAGAAGATTTTGTGCATGTTGATAAAGAAAATAGGAAGAAGTTGGATGCTAAATCCAAGAGATGCACTTTCATTGGTTATGGTTATGGTGATTTCAAATTCCAGTTTTGGGATTTAGAAGATGCTAAGATTGTTAGGAGTCGTAACATTGATTGGAATGAAAAGAGAATGTATAGGGATCAGGTTTTGGTACCCAAGAATGAACTGGTGAAGAGTTTTTTGAGAAATGTGCATTCTCGTATTAAAACTAAAAATCCATGTACACCAAATACGCTAGGGTGACCGATGTTGGTCAAATCTGATTGGCGTTGGTTAGGTGAACTGATGTCAGCTATAAAGGAACCAACATTTGTTACAAAGACTTAAGTCGGTGGCCATCACAGATTTGGACATGAATGTCTAGGAGGTCCATAATGAGCCTTAGGCACCCTAATTTTATGTAAGAAGTTCTCAAAGAGTAAGTAAACCTCCAGAAATATTTACTACTTCATTATTTTATCTTTTATTGATTGATAGTGGTGAACCAAAATTTTTGAAGAAGCAATGCAATAGGATACCCACTTTGAGTGGGAGTATGACATCTATGAGGAGATGGATTCCTTAAAACAAAACCAGAATTGGGATTTGGTCAAGTTGTCAGTAGGTAAGAGGAAATTTCAAAACAATTGGGTTTACATGATCAATGAGGAAGAGGGTGGACAGAAAAGATATAAATCAATACTTGTGGTAAAAGGATTCACACAGAAACTAGGTGTTGATTTTGGTGAGATATTTCTCATGTTGTTAAAATTACTTCCATCTGTACTATTCTGAGTTTAGTTGTAGTAGAAGATTTATATTTAGAATAGCTCTATGTTAAGATGACTTTCCTTCATGGTGATTTGGAGGAGATCTATATGAATCAGTTGCTTGGTTATGAAGTCAAGGGTAAGGAGAAACATGTGTGTAAGTTGAAAAAGAGCTTGTATGGGCTCAAACAAGCTCCAAGGCAATGATATACGAGGTTTGACAATTTTATGCATGATCATGGTTATATGAGATGTGGATCTGACCATTGTGTTTATTTTAAGAAGGTTGAAAATGGAAGCTATATTATTTTGTTACTGTATGTGGATGATATGCTTATTGCAGGATCTAGTATGCAGGACATTGGTGAGCTTAAGGAAAAAATTAGCTCACACATTTGCAATGAAGGATTTGGGAGCTGCAAAGAAAATCCTTGACATGCAAATTCACAGAGACAAGAAGAACAGAAAATTGTATGTCTCAGGAGGATTATATCAATAAGGTGTTGAAAAGATTTAAAATGTAGGATGCAAAACCTGTAGGTACACCTATGGTTGGACACTTTAAATTGAGAAAAGATCAGTGTCCTACATCACATGAGGAGGTCAAGTACATGGCACGAGTTCCATATGCTTCAGTAGTTGGAAGTCTTATGTATGTTATGGTTTGTACTAGACCAAACATTGCACAGGAAGTGAGAGTTATGAGCATATTTATGGCCAATCCAGGTAAAGAGCATTGGAAATCAGTCCAATGGATTCTCAAGTATTTGAGAGGGACATCCAAAATGCAGTTATGTTATAGAGGGTTAGATACTAATTTACGGGCTATGTTGATTCAAATATGGCTGAATATTTGGATGGTAGGAGAAATAACATTGGATATGTATTCACAGTAGGTGGGACAAAAGTTAGCTGAATTTTGAGATTCCAAAAGGTTGTGGCCTTGTCTACTACATAGGCCAAGTATGTTGCAGCTACAGAGGCTAGCAAAGAGATGATATGGATGAGCAGGTTCATGGAAGAGTTTGGAAAGGAACAAGAGGATTGCAAATTGTAAAGTGATAGTCAAAGTGCAATTCATTTAGCAAAGAACTCAGCATTTTATTCAAGAAG
Organism: Taxus wallichiana var. yunnanensis; assembly: GCA_018340775.1. Lineage (NCBI taxonomy): Eukaryota > Viridiplantae > Streptophyta > Pinopsida > Cupressales > Taxaceae > Taxus > Taxus wallichiana. The sequence goes on from CM031236.1 coordinate 617,820,058, forward strand.
GAAACACATTCAGTTGAGATATCACTTCATACGGTAAGTGTTGGAGGATGGGAAAATGAAGTTAGAGAAAATTTATATGAATAAAAACCCTATATAGATGCTAATGAAGTTGTTGGAAAAGGAGAAGTTAGAGCTACAATCCACTTTTGTTGGTCTCCGATTTTGAGACTTGAAGAGGAAGATATAAAGCTAGGAGAGGTATCAAGGATGGAGTTGTGCGAGATAGTGCGGCAATTTATCTCCAAGTGGGAGATTTTTGAGATTGTGGAGTTGAATTTATTCACAAAGGAGCTTATTTGCAACTTGTGGGTTTACACAGTAACTAGCATCGGTCAGACCGGCATCGATCACCTAGACACCAATCGACATTGGTTGAGACAAACCGACATCGGTTACTTGTGCGTGATTTTTATATTTAAGTCACAGAATCAAATCAAATCTTTGTTACAAAGTTGATCTAATGATTGTAAATGAATGGCTAAAGCTCCCTAAGTTTGTATAGGCTTATATAAGCTAGGAAACTAGGGTTAGAGGTAAGAATCAAGAAGATTGAGAGAATTGTAAGAAGGAATTCTTGGTGAGAGCTTAGAGAAGCTTGTGAGAGGAAAAGTATTGTACATTGTGTAAGGTGTGGAAGATTGCAGATCTTCAATTGTACAACCTCTAGAATAATATATTGGTTGTTTCTTGGTGGACGTAGCCCACACTAGGTGAACCACATTATATCTTGTGTATTTTCTTATGTTGGTTATTTCCGTGTTTATTGATTGTATGATTTAATTTCATATATATCTGTACAACCGATTTGGTCTAGCCCCAACATCATATGCCTTCTCATGTTCTTAGTCAACTTGCAAATATTTCTCCTATGCCCACTGAAATTGTTTTGTCATTTTCTGATCCTACTTCTATTTCGAATGCTTTTTATCGTATTACTCTTATTACTACATGTTCTACTTCTACACATATACATATTGTAGTATTACATTTATGTATCCCACTTTTTCTCACATGCATGGATCTTTTGAGAAGCATACCATTATATTCAATTCTTGCATGCTCCTTTCTATAGGTTTCATTAGTAGAGGTATTAGCAAACATTCACAGGGGTATTGCTTCCCCTATTCATCTTATTAAATGGCATTCTTTCCACGACGCCGCGAAAAGTACATCATTGCGATCACACATTGACAGAGATCTTATTTTTCACTTGACTCTTTCCGAGGATTATGAGCTACATGAGTTATGCAACTTCACTCCAACTTGAGAAAATTAAGATTTCACATGTCATACATGATCAACCTAGAACATATTTTGATGTTCCTTTGCATGAACTTGTGTATTTTACACCAAATCATAAACAAACATATTATTCATCCATCTCGTGTTGATTTGGGGTGGAATTTTGATCACTTGTGGTGGTGACATAGACATTCATTGATAGGACTCTACCGGTGTGGATCCTCTACCATTCATCTTCTTATTTCACTTTCTATATCATCTGCATTGTAATGCTCCTTGTTTTGAGTTTTTTTAGCAGGTGTAGTGTGTATCTCTCTTTTTTTAAGAGATTTTGTATCTCGTATTTTCTACACTTGTTGGCATGTTGACAATCTCTTTTATGGGGAGCTATTTTGAGAAGCCCAAAGTGTTAGTTTGTCAATGTTTGCGTAGTTGTTTTGAAAAATCATACAAATTTATATTGTCACCCATGCATTTAGCAAGTGTGGGAGGGTGTGGTGTTCATCTTGCTTCTTCGGTCTTATGTCCTTTCCTTTTTTCTTTGGTTGTTCTTGGATTATGGCACTCTTATTTCTTTGGGTCTTATGTCCTTTCTTTGTTGCCTTACTTATTGTTTCATGATCATGGTACACCTATTTGTAGTAGTTGATTAAATTATGTTTGGTGTTTTTTACACTTTTGACATCACTCCATTGTGAGACTCCTTGTATGGGGCTATTCTATTGTATCACATTGTCACTTTTTTATTTTTATGATCAAGCGGGGATTCAAACCACAATGCACTCCAAAATTATTTAGCATTGTTTGAGTTTTTAGCCAAGCTTCGTGATGCCTTGTAGTGTGTTTTTCTCTCTACTTTGTTATTAATGGTTTTGCATACCTTATGGTGTTATTTTTTCCCAATTATTATATGTGGGTACTTCACCGGGCCTTGTTTCTATGACCCACATTCTTTCCATCCACCTAATCTATGCTTACGAGGGGTGTTAGTGTAGGTTATTATTTATTATTTTATTTATTTATTAGGATAATTCTTTCCCTTGGGTTATCCATACACGTGTTGGGTTATCTTGCTTAGGTGTACTAGTTGTGTGGAGTTATCTTAATAGTTGCGTTGAGTTAGCTTATCAGTTGTGTGGAGTTAGCTTACTATTCTTATGAAGTTAACTTAATTGCACAAGATTAGTTAGTGGGAGTTCTTCACCACTGATCTAGGTAGTAGTTGCACTTCCCTCCTCTTATATATATCATGATTATTGAGTTAATTAATGGCATTATGATGGATTTCCATATATGATATTTTAGCTCTTTGTTTGTAAATCCTTTTGTAAGGTTATTTTGGTGAATTCATTTCATCTTATCAAATATGGTGTGTTATTATCATTTGAGATCTTCACGGCTTGGAACAATCTTCTTATCATTCCTTTCAAAACTTTCGACTTTTAGCAATTTTCTAAAGTTACTAATGATAACAATGGTATAGCTCTGATACCAAATGATATAATAGAATTAGATTGCAATGACCAAAGAGGGATGGAAGCCTCACAAATATTATTGATCATGAAATCAAATTACATAACAATGCAAGAGCTATAATATTTATAGATATTAGACAACCTCATATGGATAGACATGACACCCTATCAAGCACCAACTACGAGATGATAAGACCCATCTCACATGCACATGTAATTACTACTAATACCAATATTGAATGTTATCCAACATAACAATATTGAATGCAAGTCACTAGACTAGAGTGCACATGTTGCACATTATTAAATAAAAGACAATGCAATAAAATGTAATAAATATGCCTATGCTAAATTATGCTAACATTCCCCCCCTTAATTTTGCATAGTTTCTAATGAAGTGGAGAGGAACTCTCTGAACAAGCAGAATTTGTCACGTGCAAGTGACTTAGTGAAAACATCTACCTTCTTCAAATTTGTAGGACGAACTGAGCTATATGTTGTGCTTTAAGACATGCTTGCATATGAAATGAACTTGTACTTCAATATGCTTGGTTCTCTCATGAAATACTGGATTGTGAACAAGCTTCAGAACTCCTTCATTATCAACATATACCGGAGTAGATTTCTGTGTGGTAGACCAATTCCTTCCAAAGATTCGGCGTAGCCATATTACTTCACAAACAAACTTCACATGTAGCTCAATACTGCCTTCAGAGAAGAGCGAGAAACAAAGTTATGTTTCTTACTTCCCCATGATATCGGTTTAGATCCCATAAAGGAGACGAAGCCTGATGTTGACTTCCTATCATCCATGTTTCCCGCATGATTTGAATCAATATCTTGTCAAGAAGAAGTTTTCGTTCTTCTTGTACTCTAGACCAAGGTCAATTGTACTTTTAGATATCTCAAGATTTCTCTTTGCTTCTTTCCAATGACATATTTTTGGTTCTTGCATGAAGCGTGATAAATAGCTGATCGCAAAGCTGATATCCGGTCTAGTATATGTCGTAAATGAGACTCCCAATCAAATGTTGCTAGAGAGTTGCATTCACCGGTGGTGATGGATCGGAACGAGATAACTCAAGTCTCGCTTTCATAGGTGTAGCAATAGGAGTGCAATCCATCATCCCGAATTTCTCGAGCGTTGTCTTGGTGTATTTAAACCGTGACAAAAAGATATGATTCTCTTTTTTCCATACTTCTAACCCAAGACAATAGTGCATGAGCTCGAGATCTATCATGTCGAATGATCGATTAAAATCCTTCTTTGTTACATCGATCATCTTCACGTAACTACCACCGTAATGACTAGATCTTCGACATAAACAACCACAATGACAATCTCCCCTTTTTTTTGAGGTAGAGATTGGGCTTATAAGGATTCCTTTCGAATCCATGACTTATGAGATGCTCATCAATTTTGATGTACCATGCTCGGGGTGCCTATTTTAGGCTATATAGATATTTTATGAGTCTACATACCATCATCTCTTTTCCTGGTATTACATAACCCTCTAGTTGAGTCATATAGACTTCTTCTTGTAAATCTCCATTAAGAAAGGCACTTTTCACATCCATTTGGTGGACTTTCCAACCAAATTGTGCAACTAGAGCAAAGATCATCCTGATTGTCTTGATCTTGGCTGTGGGAGAAAATGTCTCCTCATAATCAATGCCTTCTTGTTGTGCATACCCCTTTGCTACAAGCCTTGCTTTATACTTGTCAATAGTCCCATCTGATTTGTACTTAGTCTTGAATATCCATCTGCATCCAATGGGTTTCTTCCCTGGTGGAAGGTCGACAAGTTGTCATGTGTTGTTCTTCATCAATGACTGATACTCTGAATCCATGGCATCTTTCCAAGCTTTTGATTGTAGGGCTTCCTGAACTGTAGATGGCTCAATTTTTTCAACAACTCTACTCATTAGGGCATAATTGACCTCTTCACGAGTTTTACCGTGAGTTCTAGGTCCAGATTGGATGATGTGCTAGGTGCTTCATCCAAATTTGCATCTCTTATTAATTGAGTATACCATTTAGGTAACTTATTAGTTGTTCCATTGGCTTGTGGTGGATCCAAGTTTTCACCATCATCCAATTCATCATCGTCATCTTCGGGGGAACATCAAATTCTTTCTTCACAAGAGGTGTATTCTGCGTGTTTGTTGAGTCGCTTGAATGGAGCATCTACTTGTTTCTTCTCAAAGAACTCAACATCCCTACTTGTGTATACTTTCTTTGCTTTCGATCCCATAACTGCACTCCAAGTGCTTCTTCACCGTATCCAATGAATATCAATTTCTCAACTTTTATATCCAACTTGTTCTGTCTTTCTTAGGTATGTGCATGCTAGCTTTACACCCAAATACTCTTAGGTGTGTAATTGAAGGTTTCCAATTTGACCATGCTTCTTGAGGTGTCACTCCTTCAAGAGCTACTATGGGCACTCTGTTCAACAAATAGACTGCAGTTCTTGCAGCTTCTACCCAAAATGTCTTTGTTAAACCTGAGTCGTCAATCATACATCGCACCATTTCTATGATAGTACGATTCCTTCTCTCAACTATATCATTCTCTCATGGTGTGTGAGTAGGAGGCATTTGTCGACGAATCCCATGAGCTTCCAGTAAATCTTGAACTCACTTGCTTGTGAATTCCCCCTTGATCTCGAGTGGAGAGTTTTGATCTTTGACCAACTTCATTCTCAACAAGTGCTTTGAACTTCAAATGTCTCAAAGGCTTGACTTTTTTCTTAGACAATATATCCACATCTTTCTTGAGTAGTCATCAACACAAAGCATGAATTATTGACATACATAATGACTTGGTTGCATGGGCCCACAAATATCGGTGTGCACAAATCAAGCTTTCCCTTAGCTCTAGTTCTTCTGGAAGGGTAATTTGTGTTTCTTTCTAGCTAGGAAATTGTGACACTTGTCGGCTGTTGTGCTTGAGTGTAGGCTATCCTTTCACCATGTTGCCCTTTTGAAGTGTTTGGAGATATCCAAAACTGATGTGACCATATCTACGATGCCATAGTTCTGCAAATTATGTGTCTTTGGCCACTAGAGCTTGATCATCCTTGTGGACAAAATCAAGTTGGAACATGCATCCCACATTGGAGGCTCTTGCTACAATCTTGGAACCTCTTGACTTATCTCTTATCAAGCACACTTTTTCTCCATTATTACTATCAAAATCTAACTTCAAGTTGTGATCAAGGAGTTGACTAACTGATAGCAAATTCTTGGTCAACCCAGGTACATACAATACATCTGTGATTTTGTAGTTATGCTTTCCAAGAGGTAGTGAAATGTTTTCAATCCTCGTGACACTGTATGATGAGTCATCACCTAATAACACATGGTTCTTGTTAGGTGAGTCACGTAGTGTGTAGAACCAATCCTTACGTCCAATCATGTGTCGAGTTGCACCCAAGTCAACATACTAGATATCTTGTGTGGACTTGGTTTCTTCATCAAATTGAGCAGAATACATGTGGTGTCCATCCGAATCATCCTCATGTTCGCAAATGTACCCTTGTTGTTTGGGTTTTCTTTGCCATTACCATTTTTCGCCCTTAATTGTAATTGTTGTTACCCCGTTGGTTATTGGGTTTTAATTTCTTGATGAACCATTTTTTAGGAATTATACCAACAATCTTTGATGTCATGTCCCCTCTATTGCAAATGGGACACTTATTGGTGTTGTCTCGCTTGACTTTGGTCCCTTTGTTGACTTTGATTTTGTTGGGACTTCTTGTGATTGGACTGAAATTTCTCCTTTCCTTTATGATTGGAAGATAATGCTTTCTCATCTTCATGATATTTGTTGTTCATTGCCTCTTCTTGTTGGATTAGATTGACCAACTTCTCAAAGGTGACTATGTGTTCACTCATATTGATAGTTGTCACAAAGATTCTAGGAAGGAGGAAGTGCTCGCAACACACCGTACAAGGTCTTCATCACTTATCTCTTTTTCCAATGCCAATAGAGATGCCCTCAAAGTAGTAACTCGTCTCAAAAAAACTTCAACCTTCTCATTTTGCTTGAACTTGAGAGTATGCAATTGGATAGTAGGTTGAGGATGGCATTCTTGTTCTTTGCCTCATAGATTGTGCTCAACTTATCCCATGCATCCTTGGTCGATGTGGCATCTCTAATGTGGGGTTGCACATCATCCATTACACCAAACAAGATTATCAACTTGGCCTTTTGATTGGCCCTGTCAAAATTGAACTTGTTGTCTTCCATCATCAAGTGATCTTGTTGTTGTTCCATCTACAATCGTCCATAGGTCTTCAAACTCAAGTAACATCTTGATCTTTGGTTTCCATGCGCATAGTTGTCTCCTATAAGCAACAGTGAATATGGCAAGAAGAACTTTGGTGCTTGTGCACCCATTTCGTAAATCTAAATTTCTGAAACTCTAAATTTCTCGACAAAAGGTAAGGCTCTTATCACTCCGTGTTTATGGTCTCCCTCTCAATATACCGTCAATGCCGATATACCAAACCTTTCTATATACGCTCCTTCTAATATACCCATTAGTACGTGAAAGAAGATCACCCTTTCAATATACCCATCAGTACGGAAAGAGGTATTAACGCACGTGAAAGAATTTAGTATGTGGTACGTAGAAAGTACGGAGAGGGGTTTGTGCAAGCACAAACGGATGGAGGGCTCAAATGTGTGTGTATTGTGTCCTTATTAATCCTGTCGATTTTATAGGGTCGATGCCTAGATGATGTTTAGGTAGTCTGTGTTAGGAATTAAGTGCGGATTAGTCGTGACGGCATCACCCATAAGCGCTTCCCAAAGGCACCGTATATACCGAACATTACTTATGAGATCAAAGATCTCGTGTGATAGAACCAAACATAAAATAAAAAATGTACACTTTTTTTTGCACTTTATGCACCAAGATTAGTACAAAATGCTCCAAAAGTACATCAAAATGAAGTTTTTGTGTCCCCCCTCTTTAGAAAAAAAGGGTCTAGAATCACAAAATACATAATTTAAGCCAAAATATTTTTACCCCACAATAGGTGTTTTTATGCTAAATTTAGTGGTGGCTCTAAATGTGTTTGGTGAGCTTCTAAATTTGGAAATCTCCCAAAATTTAATAATTTCTCCAAATTTTTCAAAAAAAATAATTTAATAAAAAATATGGAGAGAGTGGGAATTGAACCATTGACCTGTTTGTTCCCAAGATCCAAACAAACAATCTGAATATTGTTTTCACCTTTTCTCACAAATCGTGATCTGGGTTTTTCTAAAATTTTGACAAAGCAGATCATACAAAAATTTTCTTAAAACCCACAAAATTTCAGAAGAATCAGAATCTTAGTTTTTGAGATCTTACCAATTTACCAGCTAGATCTTATTTTTTTTAGAAAAAATGATCCGACTTGTATAGACTTTTCGTCACATGTAGAGGCCGAATCTAAATATAATGTAAACTGTAAAGTTGTATGTCTCCTTCTTATCTTTCCATTAAAAAAATGGCACATTAATCTAAAATTTTATGAAAATGTTACGTCTTTTTTCTAAGAGTCGTCTACTAGAATTTTGTTAACGGATCACACAACCTTTGCTCCCGAATTCTTCACACCTCCACTTTCGATCTAAATTTTTTTTTTTTTAGATCTGATATTTTTTTCACTCTTTTTGTAGATCTGATTTTTTTCAAGATCTTTCTCCTTTTTTAGATCTATTTTTTCACAATTTTTTTTTTCAAGATCTCCAAATCAAATATTCCGCCAATATGTTGGATCAATTGGCTATGCCAATGACTAATCAAAAAAAAAAATTACCTTCCAAATAAGTGGATATGTCAAATTTTAGTTGAGGGATGCTTGAAAAGAATGGAGGTTGCATGAATGCTTCAATGGCTCTCCTTTGATGCATATCTTCTTCTCCAATTGATCCTCTCCAATAGTGCTCCTCTTCAATCTTGCTTGGATAGAACCCGCTCTCGATACCAAATGATAACAATGGTATAGCTCGATACCAAATGATAACAATGGTATAACTCGATACCAAATGATAGAATAGAATTAGATTACAATTACCAAAGAGGGACGAAAGCCTCACAAATATTATTGATCATGTGAAATCGAGTTACATAACAATGCAAGAGCAGTAATAGTTATAGATATTAGACAGTCCTCATATAGATAGACATGACACCCTATCGTGCACCAACTACTAGATGATAAGACCCATCTCACATGCACATGTAATTACTACTAATACCAATATTGAATGTTATCCAACATAACAATATTGAATGCAAGTCACTAGACTAGAGTGCACATGTTGCACATTATTAAATAAAAGACAATGCAATAAAATGCAATAAATATGCCTATGTTAAATTATGCTAACAAAATGGTCAACCGAACTCCTAGACGCTTGATGTTAAATGCTTGAATGACCATCTAGAGGTTTTATAAAGGTTTACATGATATTCAATGTCACTTTGGAAACATGGTCAATCCTTGACTTCTCCATTATAGGAGTTAGAGAGTTGTTTTGCATGTCGTTATAAAATGTTTTTTATTAAATTTTTGCAAGGTGTTCGAGTGGATATGTTTGAACAAATCCCGAGTTCAACTCTCTATTCTGAGACTAGATCTATTGAGTTATGTCATCTAAGTCCTTTCCATCGTAATGGGACATGATCCGTGAGTGAGATTAACACTCAAAAATGACATTCTAGTTGTGTAGAGAGTAATGCAAATTTTAACATTTTGAGTAACAAAATTATTTTTAAATAACTAATGCACACTCTTCATTTGATTTAAAGTTTTGGTACTATTATGAAGGAAAAACAAACACCGATAAATTTATGCTAGGAGTATGTGAGATAACCTTGCCTCGGAGAAATCTAAGTGGGTATGTTAGGCTCCAAGCTATTTGCACGTGCGCAAGCCACGAAGATGCTAGGGTAGATATTCAAGTTTGGTTTTACACAACCCAATTAAATTTGCTTAAAATCTCCAAATCCTTTTTTCGAGACCGCTTTTGTGCATACACGTTAATTATCTCTTTCCATTAATAACCATTTTGCCGAGGCATATTGTCCAATAATTCTCATTCCTTTGGTATGTTTCACAATTTTTTACATCTAACAAATTTCTACTTTTCAATAGTTGTTTGATGGATATCCATATACTGTTCCAAAGCTCCTATTTCAACATAGACTCGGAGGATGTTAGAAAAGGTTAAGGAGTTTGGCGTTAAACCTTCCAATGGAATTTTATTAAATGCCTCTAAACCAACGCATACATGTCTAACTCGGAACTTTAAACTACATCATTTGATAAGAGTGCCTTCCATAATGCTTTGATGGGTATTTATGCCTTGTTCTAAAGCTCTCATTTTTCACACTACTGATTATTATAGAATGGCTAAGGAATCTTGGTTGACACCGATCCACATTTACTTGAAGGATGCAATCATAGAATTCCATGAAACCACATTTTTATGTAGATATTGAAAACATTGGAGGAAAGATCTTGGGAGATGAAGCCAACAGGGAGGAGGATGGAAAAGGACATGGTATTTGGCTTTAGCTTCTAGTTTCTTTTGCTTGAAAATTTTAAGTGCTTTTAACAAACCCATTTTGCATACATCATGTAGTCATTGCAGATCCTAGAGACATGAAATTCTATGAGGCCACACATTTTATGGCATTTTTGAGGTATTTTATGAATAATTTGTGTGGCCTAGCTGTATGTCCACATTTTTCTTACTTAATCGCCCTAGAAATAGCAACTACAAGCACTACTAGTGTCTAGTCCTTTTATCCTTTGATGGATTTCTATACATTTTTCCAAATCTCTCATTCTAGAGTTGGTTGGGAGTAGGGTGCTAACAGAGGTAAAATGAACAAATTTGGACACCAAACACCAATGTATATACTTGTGGTGCCTAGCCACCGACTCCACGCACCATAAGAAGATCTAAATTAGGTACATGCTAAGAATAAACACTAAAATCTAAAGAGGGGTAAGAGCTATAAAAAGAAACAAAGATTTTTTAATGTGCTAACTCACCTCCATATTTGGGGTTTTTATTTTATATTATTATATAAGTGCATGCCCGTGTACACACACACATAATAAATTTATTGTCACCTAAAATTGTTTGAAGGCATGCGTAGATGAAAAAATTAAACCACGCATTCCACTCCAAGCCACAATCACCTAGTGTTTACTCCATCAACTTTAAATTTCTCTTTCAAATGTTTTGAGTCAAGAAATGCTTATTTATTCTAGTTATGTTTACTCTATTATTTTAATTTCATATTGTTATTATAATTATTACCACGCTTACATTTGATTGACATAGGTGAACGCGTGGGTCCTATGGCCCAAATATTACACTTGTGCCAATGCGACAAGCTCGTATGCTCAAGAAGGAAAGTACCGAATGATCCGTAATACTATGATAGCCTCAAACTTCTTTCATTTCATAAGCTCACCAATTTATTACATTCTCTACAAGTTATTACTCACTAAGGGGGTGATAAATTACATTAACTAACAAGTTAATTTTTTCACATCCTCAAGGTATTATGATCTTTCAATTGAATCATGAAAAGAGAGATGGGTTTTTGTCATCCCAGACAACATTCAACTAGAACATGCACATCTATGCCACCCTCATTATCAATAATCACCATCGACCAAGGTAAAAACTTGATCAACACACTCGATACAAGCTTAAAATAATTGTTTTTAAAGAGAGAAACATGTTGAGTATGAAAGTAGCTCATTACTAGGAGGGGCACTACAAAGTTGGAGTACTCATGTGTTTTTCCTTTTTAATCCAATGGAAGAAGAAGAAGCTAATAACATTTGATCATAATGATAAAACATTACATGCTTTACAAAATGTTTGTGAAGAATTGTAATTTTTTATTTTAGAGAAGTGGGGATGAAATATCTGAGATTTTCCGTGCATTATGTCTTGTTTGTTTCGATTGGGATATACCTTTGATTCGCAATGAGTACAATTTCATACCAAATACATTAGATTATGTGCACCAATATGGTGGACAAAAAAGGGGTCATAAGTGGACATCATATTGTAAAAACAACAAAATCTCAACTTGTAGGGATTATTAGCAATACGCGCACTCAAAATTAGAAAAATTTATATAAATATGAATCGTAGTATCCAAAATCTAGTTTCTAAAATACTATTTTTTTTTTTAAAAAAGACAATTTTAGCTATATTAAACACTTAAAATTATATGACTTGGTTTTTGTTTTTGAAAAAACCTATAAGATTGTAGTCCATTTGCCCACGATTTGGATGACCAAATCTTGTTATTTTTTTCTCCTTTGGTGAAAAGTTAGATGTAGTTGTCTATCTTGGGATGGATTTTATTTTTATTTTTTTTCGAGCAATATTTTTTTTTATGATTATTTCTGTGAAAGTGGTCTAAAAAGATTTAGAAAACGGAGCGCTTTCTATTTGCTCGCCATAACTATATCAAAAAATAACGAAATCAATTTTTTTAACGTGTATAGAATTTCTCCACACTTGGGATGGTATAAGTTTTATCACATTTTGATAAGCGAAAAAAATTTTGCAGTCTTAAACGTAGACATGAACATTCGCGGGAAAAAATTTCTTAAAGGCCTATTCTTAGTAAAAAATTATAAAATGATATTTATCTTATTCTATTCACTTTAAAATCAATATTTCTACGAAACTGACAGTCTCCCCTACGCGATGACACCATTTTTGTGAAATGTTTTCAGTTTTTTAGCATGGTTCAAGTCTGTGGAAGAGCAAATTTAAAGTTTTTTGACCCTTTACACTTCATAATGACCTTCCATAGCTTTGGTTGGGGCAAAACAAAGATTTCCCGAGCCTTAGGGTCATATTTGATAATACAGATAGAACCGCGATTGTGGTTTACAAACCGTGATCGCGGGTTTTTAAACAAGAACCGCGATCACACTTTATAAACCATGAGCACGATTTATAAAGCATGATCGCGGTTCATAAATCATATTTATATGCATCCCAATGTTCTAATTACCATGTGATTTTTACTTGTTTGACTTTACCGTATAAATTACTGTGAAATTATGTCATTTTCTACACGTTTTTCTTATCACCAGAAGTAAAACATCATGGGAGACAAGAAACAAAGTCAAAAAGGAAGTCATTAAGTAAAAAAACACCAAACAAATTAGAGGCAAATAGATTTCAAAATGCTGAGCAAATGCGGAATCTTCGTGAATCAAGAAGAGGTTCATCTTCAACCCCTACTATTGTAAGCAATGAGGAACTAGGTAATGTTTCTACTGTCAATGTTGAAGTTGAATTAAATACTCGTGATGAAGATGTTTTTACTGTCAATGTTGAAGAAGAATTAAATACTCGTGATGTAGAAAATGTTGAAATTGAAGGACATAATGAAAATGTGAATAAAGAAATTTAGGTTGAAACTGTAGACAAACAAAATTTGACAAAAACACCTCCTAGAATTTTTTGTAAGAAACCTAATTATTTTATTGAAATTGATGAAAACATTTTGAAACCAATGTGTGACAAACTTTCTCGAACGACAAATCGAAGAAAATCTCTCAAATTTAGGATAATCATTTTGAAATTTTAAATGATTCCCAAAGATGTCAGTTGTTGGTTAGTTTGATGAAATTGAATAAAATGAGACCTACATTAAACACCTTAGGATTGACAACATCTAATATATGTGGTCAAACCTCTACAATTATTGAAAACCTTCATGATGCATATCACATTGTTGGTGTCAAGAGACGCACTATGGATAGTAATATTGTGTGTCATGTACTTACTCCTAGTATTGTAAGTGAATCGATAAAAAAATAATGTTTGATTACGCAAACAATTCGAATGTTGCAAGTTAATCGAAAAACTCTAATGAAAGCAATTGAAAGACGTAATATCCTTCAATCAATCAATAACACTGATTTTTGGGTATTTTCTGCTAGAGCACCGCATAAGGACAAATATAATACCGAGGCTATAAGAGAAGTTGTTATTCAATTTTGGTAGTATAACACTAGATTTTCACCTAATACAAGAGATGTTGTAAAACGGAGAGTTGGTTCTATTAATCGCGAACCACATCCAAAGCATTTCTTAGATATGACTCAAACTCAATTTTTTCATAAGTTTGAACAAGAGCATCTGGAAATTAAAATTAGTCAACATTTTTTTGAAATGTTAAAACCATTCTATGTGAAAATCAACCACGCTCGCACCACTTGTTGTTGTAGGAAACATGTTGAATTTGCTATGCATTATGATAATTTTTTATGTATTCATTCTATTTTGCATTCTGAAACTATGTTATCATAATGTGGTGTTCAATTTTCACCAATATCTTCTAGGGATTTCATTCCTACGATATTTTGTGAAAAAGAAGTTGGATAATTTTTTATAGTCAGGATTGTTTAGATGGAAGTTGTGGTACATGTGGTGATTACCTAAATTGGAAAGTTGTATCCATGAGAAAATTGAAGGTGTAATAGGAAATAATTTAGTTGAGTTTGATAAATATAAATCAGTTGCATACCAATTGAAAGATGGAAAAGAGTCTAAACGGTGTGAGCTAGTTATAGAACATATGCCTATTTTTCAATTTATGAGAAAATTTAAGGATGAAATTGTTTATGAGTATGTTAGGCATACACATAGAGCTCGATGGTTGGATGAACAGTTCAAGATATGCAAAGACACATTTCCTATTGGTACTATTGTTTCAGTGGTCGATTTTGCAAAGAATTACACATTGTAACCACAAATGGAGGTTCAATCACAATATTACAACTCAGTACAAGTTACCATTTTTGTGCATATAACATTTATACATTCTCCTGACAGTACAGAGAATGATCAAAAAAATTTAAGAGAGTACCACTTTTATATCAATGATGATCATACTCATTCTACTGAATTTGTGCAAGGGTGTTTCCAGTTATTTTATGGAAACTTTTCTGATAGGGACATCCACTTCAAAAAACATTATATATGGTCAGATAATTGCACGTCTCGGTTTGAGAATACACGAATGTTTAATTGGATGAGCAGGATGCACGTCAAGATGGGTGTGCAACATATTTGGAGTTTCACTGAGGCTGGACATGGAAAAGGAGAGCATGACAGTGTAGGGGAATGTGTGAAAAGAGCTCTTGCAAGAGAAGAGTTGAAGTACAAAGATGGTGTTAAACTGAAAGATGCAAAGAGCATAGTGGAATGGTGTACTGACAACATGGCCCAAGGTTCTCAAGAAATTTCTACGATTCGCAGATATTTTTGGTTGATAGAGGAACAAAAATTGCTAACTATGAGGATTGTATGACACTCACTGGGTCCAGTGATATACACTCATTTTGTAGCTCAGACACTACCTCGTGGACCACATGGACAAGAAATTTAACATGTTTTTATGCATCTTGTATCGAATTTGTCATTGTTGAGTGTGATTCACAAGAATGGGTGGATGGATGGATTTGTAGGCCTCTAACTCCACTTCCTAGTTATCAACCTCCACAAGCATTACGACTTGTTTCTACATATGAAGTTGCAACATCCAAGGACTTTGACGAAATTTTGATTTTGGTGCAACAAGGTATTTATGGTTATTTACAATTTTTGTATTGAGTTATGTCCATTAAAATTTTAATATGTACAATTTAAATTTGAGTTGAAACTTTTTTTTTTTTTGTAGGATATGTGTTTGTAGTTATTGCGACATAAGACAATGAAGAAGGAAAAGACTATTTCTTATGTCATTGCATCGAGGAAAGAAAAAAGTTGACTTCTCCTCTGTTATAGATGGCGAAGATATTGAGTACCCTATAGAATTCGGTGAGTTCTTGGAACTTGGCTTCGACGGTATCCATTAAAAACTCCTCTATTTGGGTGTTTGAAGACTTTGAGACACACAGAAAATACTCTTATATTCACATCTAGTTCTAGTGAAAAATATTCAGTTTGTATAGATATCGAGGAAAGCCTAATAACGAGATTCTTTGGAAGGTTTGAGAGTCGATCATGAAGCAATCCTATCCACTATTCGAGTAAATCCGATCCCGATGGTTCATTGGAATGAATTTACAATGCTCATGTTTGGTTTATATAATTTCTTTGGTATATATAAATTTGTTAGTTAGATAAATTTAGGTTCATTTATTTTATTAAATTTGTGTATTTTGTATATATCTTGTATGGTTTTGATTTGAAACTCAAATTTATTTGACTAACACTTTTATATGCGGTTAGTGGTGCCGTAAAAAGCTTCCACCTTCACGTGGTTAGCACTATTAGTAAAGAATTATAAATTATCGAAGCCAAGAGAAGCTTTCATTGTTTTACGAGAAAAGAGAAGTAATTAACAATGATTTATTTACCTATGGAGGGGATTCTTTGCTCGAGGAGGTAGCCTGTAAGGACACTGGAGCTTAGAGAACCAAAACGATGCCTTCCCAAGTGTTTACAAGACCATCCCTACGCATGTGCACAGTTGGTTTGGTGCCACGACCCACCGTTTGTAAAATATTTCATTTGACAACCTTACACTATCTCAAACTACACTATTAGGTGTGTTTGCAAATAATAGGGAAGCAAGAGCACCGATTGGAAAAGGAAAAAAGCGAGACAAGTTGAACAAATTTTTGGTCTCAAGGCTCTTAAGGGACTACACTCGAACGAGGTAGCTCGGAAGCAACGACATTGTCGCGCACCGAAAATGACACCTCCTCTAGCATTCACCTAGCCACCGAACATTTTGCACGCATCGGTTCGGTGCCACGACCCACCATTTGTAAAATATACCGTTTGACAACCTTACACTATCTCAAACTACACTATTTGGCACGTTTGCAAACAATAGGGCAGCAAGAGCACCGATTGAAGAAGGAAAAAACTGAGACAAGATATTTTAAGGGTCCTTACACTTTGAGGTGTAAGATCGGGACGAGATGTCTCTAGGTGCCACAGAGTCTCGCATAGCCACCCATCGAGGTTGAACAATTTTTGGTCTCAAGGATCTTAAGGGACTACGCCCGTAGCCGGAAGCAACGACGTTGTCGTGCAAAAACGACACCTCCTCTAGCGTTCACCTAGCCACCCGCATACATTTCGGCAGATCGATTCGGTGCCATGACCCACCGTTTACAAAATATACCATTTGACAGCCTTACACTATCTCAAACTACACTATTGATGCGTTTGCAAACAATAGGTCGATGAAGAGCACCGATTGGAGAAGGAAAAAAGCTCGAGACAGGCTATTATAGAGGGTCCCTACACCGATGTGTAGGATCAAAAGAGACGTTCTTAGGTGCCACAGAGTGCGCGTAGCCACCCGTCGAAGTTGAACGATTTTTTTGGTCTCATGGCTCTTAAGGGACTACGCCCAAACGAGGTAGCCCGGAAGCAACGACATTGTTGCGTACCAAAATGATGCCTCCTCTAGCATTCACTAAATAACAAGATGTGCCCGCACATTCGGTTTGGTGCCACAACCCACCGTTTACAAAATATACCATTTGATAGCCTTACATTGTCTCAAACTACACTATTCGGCGCATTTGCAAACAATAGGGCAGCGAGAGCACCGATTGAGAAGGAAAAAAATGAGACAGGCTATTGTAGAGGGTCCCTACACCGAGGTGTAGGATTAGACGAGACATCTCTAGGTGCCATGGAGTTTGCATAGCCACCCATCGAAGTTGAATGATTTTTTGGTCTCAGGGCTCTTAAGGGACTACGCCCGAAGGAGGTAACCTGGAAGCAACGATGTTGTCACGCACTAAAACGACACCTCCTCTAGAGTTCAATTGACCACCCAGACATGTCATCATAGTCAGTTTGGTGCCACGACCCACCATTTGTAAAATATATCGTTTGACAACCTTACACTGTTTCATACTACACTATTCGGCGCGTTTGCAAACAATAGGGCAGGCAGAGCAATGATTGGGGAAGGAAAAAACTGATATAGCCTATAGTAGAGGGTCCCTACACCGAGGTGTAGGATCAGACAAGACGTCTCTAGGTGCCATGAAGTCTATGTAGCCACCCGTCGAAGTTGAACAATTTTTTGGTCTCAGGGCTCTTAAGGGACTACGCCCGAACGAGGTAGCCCGGAAGCAACGACGTTGTCACGCACGAAACAACACCTCCTCTAGTGTTCACCTAACCACCTAGATGTTTTGGTGTAGTTGGTTTGGTTCCACAACCCACCGTTTGCAAAATATATCGTTTGACATCCTTACACTATCTCAAATCACACTATTCGGTGTGTTTGCAAACAATAGGGTAGTGAGAGCAGAATTGGAAAAGAAAAAAACTGAGATAGGATATTGTAGAGGGATCATATGCTTTGAGGTGTAGGATTAAACAAGATGTCCTTAGGTGCCACGGAGTACGCGTAACCACCTGTAGAAGTTGAACAATTTTTTGGTCTCACGGCTCTTAAGGGACTATGCCCGAACGAGGTAGCCTGGAAGCAACGACGTTTTCACGCACCAAAATTATGCCTCCTCTAACATTCACCTAGACACCCGATGTGTCAACATATTCAGTTTGGTGCCACAACCCATCGTTTGCAAAATATACCATTTGACAGCCTTACATTGTCTCAAACTACACTATTCAACACGTTTGCAAACAATAGGGCAGCGAGAGCACCAATTGAGAAGGAAAAAACCAAGACAGGCTATTATAGAGGGTCCCTATGCCAAGGTGTAGGATCAAA
The DNA here is from genome assembly GCA_018340775.1 of Taxus wallichiana var. yunnanensis. Taxonomy (NCBI): domain Eukaryota; kingdom Viridiplantae; phylum Streptophyta; class Pinopsida; order Cupressales; family Taxaceae; genus Taxus; species Taxus wallichiana. Next base: position 617,838,551 of record CM031236.1, read on the forward strand.
TGAGATGTCCTTAGGTGCCATGGAGTGTGCGTAGTCACCCGTCAAAGTTGAACGATTTTTTTGGTCTCAGGGCTCTTAAGGGACTACGCCCGAACGAGGTAGCCCGGAAGCAACGACATTGTCGCGCACTAAAAAAACACCTCCTCTAGCATTCACCTAGCCACCCGAACGTGTTGGCATAGTTGGTTTGGTGCCACGACCCACCGTTTGCAAAATATACCATTTGACAGCCTTACACTGGCTCAAACTACACTATTCGACACGTTTGCAAACAATAGGGTAGTGAGAGCACCGATTGGAGAAGGAAAAAACCGAGATAGACTATTGTAGAGGGTCCCTACACCGAGGTGAGATGTCCTTAGGTGTCATGGAGTGCGCGTAGTCACCTGTCGAGTTGAACATTTTTTGGTCTCGGGACTCTTAAGGGACTACCCCCGAACAAGGTAGCTCGGAAGCAACGACGCTGTCACGCACCGTGCCAACGACACCTCCTCTACGATGTTCACTTGCCACCCGGACGTGTGTGCACAAATCGGTTTGGTGCCACGACCCACCGTTTTCAACTTTTTCAACAATTACAACTTTTTTAACTTTTTCAACAATTACAACTTTTTTAACTTTTTTAACAATTACAACTTTTTCAACAATTACAACTTTTTCAAGAAATTGTTGAATCAGAAATTGAAAGAGAAGAAGAAGATGGTTATGCAATTATTGGTTATTGTGAATACTCACCTAAAAAAGATCCTAAATAATCTGGATAGATGATATGAATAGTTACTCTTGTTTAGTGTTCACCCACTCATAAAAAAAAAATAAGCCTCTTCTTCTACTTCCCAAGCAAAACACTTTAATCCTCGTCTAGTTTATCAAAGGAAGTAGTAAAAATACATGTTCCAAGAATCCTACCAACACTAAAGAATCACTTCCCACTCCTAGAACCACTCATTCCTAGAACCTTCTTTCCTTAAAATCCTCAGGCTTCTAGGAAATAAGAACCTTTCTATCTTTCCTTGTTGGTCAATGGACCTATAAATTGAATAATTACATTATTGACTTCGCACCTCTGACAATGTCATGCTTATAAAATTTTCTAACTCTATTGGTATTACTCTCAGCCTTGCTATTGGCCATTGTTACTACATGAAAACAAAATAATTACCTCTTTTTGGCCAGGTGAAAGATTCTCAAGCCAAAATTTGTAGACTTCCCTGACAAGAAAATCAAGATGGAAATACTTGTGGAAGACATGCTAGCTACGTATGGTATATTGTTGAGCCAAAGTTTCTATCACGATATTGGTGGGGATATAAAGATGGATTGGTCATACACCACCATACTCATCAATGGTAAAATGAATAATATCCTTCTGATAAATAAAATTAAATACACAGTTCAAAAACCAAATGAGCCAAGGGAAGACATCTTATTTCAAGATTCAAGGTATGAAATATTTTTTCATGACTTAAGAGGAAAATGATAAGTTGCCCATGTTGATGGAGGAATACACATGCTTCCCTTAATTTCTTAACAATTGTACCATGCAATGTTGCACCATAGTAACGTTATATTCATATATGTTGCACCATAGTTTTTTAATTTTAAATCAAACATACATATAGAATTAATATACATAGAATATACATACATAGAAGGATATCATGTGCAATGAATTTGAATCAAACATAGAAGTAATATCATTATGAAAACCAACACATGGATATATAATGTATCAAACTAAGTGTGTTGAATGCACATCTCTAAAAATATAAGTTCATAACATGTGTACATCTCGAACCAAGTGTGTCATACATATAGGACCACATGTGGTCACATAAGGCTATATATACAATGTCCTATGAAGAATCATGAACTAGGACCAGCTGGCCCATATATATATATATATATATATATATATATATATATATATATATATATATATATATATACATCCACGTCCTATGAATCTAATCATGAAACATCTTCCCTCTCTTCGCCCTGCTAGAAGTAGCATGTCCACGACCTGGGGATGTAGTGGAGGGAGATGCCACTACGATTTCATCCATGTGGTCCTAGCGCCTCTAAGCGGCCTGCAACCTAACCTCGAACATTCATAAACAACAAGTTTTTAACACCCATATTTTTAAAATACATTCAAAATTTAGAAACTTAGAATTTAGTTAAAATGCATGTGAAATCTTATCGCAATGTCATGATCCCTATCAATTTGTCGTTGACGCATGACAAGGACAACAAGAACTCATGAGAGGTAAGCTACATACAAATAATTAAATATTTCATGTACAAAATTTGATATTGTAGATTTAAGTAATAAGAAATAATTCCTAAATAAATTTAACAAATTTGAAAAATTGTACCTCAGTTAGTGGATCTGTATATGCTATAGCAGTATCTACAGCAGCCTCCACAGTCTGCATATATGGAGGAGTCTCTCTAAGCAGCTCATAAGCTATACAAAAAACATGTACAAATCAATATTAATCTACATGACTGCCACATAACAGAGCCAAAGCATAATCCACGTGAACTTCCACAATTAGAAATAAAGTGTAAAGAGAAACTAACCTACGTAAAAGTCATGTGAGGCGTATCAATAGCCTCAGTTCCCAGAGCATATGATGACCCGCCAGATTCTTGCACGTATAAAAGACAAACATATATTAATATGTACATGTACAAGTGAAACATTATAATAATAAAAGTGCACAATCAAATGAAATTTAAAATTTTAGTACAACTTGAAACTTACGTTTGTAACATGCCCACCTCAAAGTAGCTTAGCATTTCGACGCCGGATGTTTCCTTCACTGGCTCTTGCTATTTAAAATAAAATAAAAATTAGTTTTTACATGTATGTACATAACGTCTGATGAAATACATATATATTAAAATCTCAAACATGAATTAAACTATTATTTATATATATATATATATATAAATATTTATTTGACATTTACTCCGTGAAAGACCAAGATCCTTTGCACCAGTTCTAAAAACATCTGCCATCATCTCATCTAGAGAAAAGAAATCATGTGATCTAACAAATAATGTCTCGCCCACAGTGCATGCGGCACCACATGATCCACAGTGATGTGGTGCGCTAGAACTGGCTCCTCCACCAACATCACTAGATGCAATATTCTCACTATGCTGGGTCAGAGTGTCAATGAGCTCCCTCAATGCATGTAGTGTGTCAATCTCCACAACCTCCTTCACTATAGGAGGGATAACTGAAGGCAGTGGGGGTTTTGGGGCATGGGGGATCCTTGGTTGACCTACGCATGCACCAGGTCTACTCTGTGCAGAGCCACCACCTCGTCCATAAAAATCAGAAAAAGTTAAAATAATTTGGGACCTCATTAAGCACGAACTCGTAATATAATTTCTTCAAAAATAGAGGGGAACCTCATTGTTATCAGCATCGTGGATAATCAAAACCATCCACCATTGGTCCCAAAAATTGTTTTTGATTCAGTCATCGTGGCACCAATGGATTGGGAACCGTTTGCAAGTAATTATGGGGGGCATTGGTTCTTGGGTCAATAAATAATGCACAAATATGGTCTTTTCTAAATTTTTGTCTTTTACGGCCGCATGGGATAATTTATTTGCATACCACCGCCTACAATCACCTCTAAAGGTATTCCATCTGTCTATTTGGTTGGTTGCAGAGTCAACTTCACCAATCAATGTTTGCAATGTGTTGGCTAAAGTCATGCGATGATTTGTGGCATGATTTTGTCTTATATTCTAAATAAGGTTCTCAATGGCAATTTTATTTTGTCGTATTTTTCCAACGATATCAACTTGTGTTCCTATTGGTTTCGTGGGGACAAAAGGAGCCACAAGACGCAAATTTATGTTTAGAGGAGGGTTTTGAGGATTGTTTGAGGGTTTAGAGGAATTTTTGACGGTTTACAAGATTACAAGCTCACGGTAACCGACAAAACAAAAAAATTGTATACATAAACAAAAAATTGAAAAACCCATGAAAATCACAAAAAAACCTAAAATGCAAACAAATTGATCAAAATCGAGGGCTTACCTCTTTGTCTTGGCGGAATGGTTAAAACTATCATGATCCACAAGTCCGAAGAGTAATTTTTAGGGGTATTCAAAGCACGAGTGCCAAAGGTCTAGGATAAATCGCGGTTGGAAAGGAAAAATGAGGGGAAATGAGGAGTCGTGGGTCTATTTTTTTGTCTCAGAGGACCACGATCGCGGTTTGAAAATTACGATCACGGTTTTAGGTTCAAAATCACCGAGCCTATAAAAATAGTTGCGCGAGCGCGGTTTATAAACCCCGCTTGTGGTACCTAAATTTTATGTCCACTTAATTTTCCACCATCTTGATGCACTTACCCATCAATAAGAAAACACTTGGATAATACATATACTTATACAATCGAAAAAATTGAAGCCATAATGACCTCTACAATTAAATGTGGAACATAGTTCACATTCAAAATAATATATGAGAAATCCATAAATGATAAAGCATTGTCAATACATCTACTTTACCACTCTCCATCATTTCCTTCTTTTCTTTTTTTCTTCAAACTAAATGTCTAAAATTTAAAACATGTTTCTAAATGCAAGATCTTCTTGTTTGAAACATTTACAACTTTGTTCACTATAGTTAAACAAAGAGCTCCACAAAAATAAATTCCAAACTATTTGTTTAAAACAATAGTGAGAAAAATTGACTCTAACAAGGCACTAAGAACTTGTCAACCAACCTGTATCACACCAATAAAGGCAAGACATGCACTTGAAAAGATAAAAATATTGTTCATTACAACAATCAAGGTAATAAGTGCATACATTACAACATTCTTCTACATGAATTTTTTAATTGCATTCATTATCTCTAGTACACTAATTCCATTGTGTCACCTTCTTCACTTTGTGTCGTGTACATAGTATATTGTTCAAATTAATTCTCTTATTTACTCCAAGCCATAATTGTCTCGTGAAAAATGTAACTCCAAAGTCAAGCCTTTCCTACATCAATACAACCAACAATAACTTGTAGGAATTACAATTAGGAAAGTGCATTACATTATGCTCATCACTTAGTTTGCAATAAAGGAACTACAATGTGAACAAATGTCAAATGCATTCTTTATGGGCCTCCATTGGCAGAATTGTTTCATGCACTAACATGAACCACTCACAAAATACTTCCAAAACAAAATAAACATCATATATCTTCTTCGTGGTTTCATTTCCTAGGGCATCTTTACACTCAATCAAAGCAATATCATAATCAATGCCAAAACTAATATGCAAAAATAAGGTACATAAACGATTACACATATCACTAACAATTTACTCCTATTCCAATATATACTTCAAAAACTCATCATTGAATAATAACACTATTTCTTCGTATTTATGTAGATACAATTATAGAGACATCAACATAATCATGTGCCACATATTTTCACTACAACAAAATGCCTAATAATTTCGTATTGATATTATAACATTTAACCAATACTATAAATTATCCATGCAATCAATTATAATAAAACAATTAATACATAGAAAACAAGTAGACTGTGTACTTTTTCCTATGTTGAGAATAAATAATACAACTCGGTTGCAAATGACCTACACAATTGCTTCCACTAACACTATAATTGTAAAAAATATGATTTTAGCATGATGTTCTCGTACATGTTTTAGAAGGACACCTAATATCAATTTATTGTTAATATATCTAAAAACATTGTGTGACTAATATTAGTGTAATGACAACTTAAACACGAGGGTTTGTAGATGAATTAGAAGAACACCTAATACTATTTTAATGATGATTACATCGTACCCTATTTTAACTTAAATTTCTAAAATGACTTTTGTACATGTTGCTCGCATACATATTACTTGATATTCCTATTGAATAACATTGATATACGTAAAATGTCTTTGTAATACTTTCCATTGAGAAGCAACCTACACCAACACTTCCTTTAACATATTACATCATTATATGACCTTTATAATAATTTGTCTTTTATTCCAATATCATACCATTTTTTACTTAAACATAAATACTTATGAAGGTCAAATCATAATTTTATTAACTAAAGATGATAATTTATTAAAGCAGGAAGAGAATTCAAATTCGTTCTCTTACTACATCTCCATTTAAACGTCACTAAAAATGAAATCTTCTTTTATGTTCGAAAACCTACCTTTCAATTTTATATAGATACAAAATTAAACAATACATTATGCTTGGTCATCTCATGTAATAATATTTGCTCGTGGTTCAAATTTCAATAATTAGAAGCCTTTTCATTTTCATTTTTAAAAGCATCCCACCGTTTAGAAAATAAAGTGAACTTTTGAAACAAAAGGCGGGGAATAATTATTGACCTTTCTAATATTGCCCTTAAATTATTATATTATATTTTATTATTAAATAAATAAATGGAAATAAAAAGAGACAAAGTGGGGGACAAATATGCATTCATGTCATTTATCATTATTGTCAAATGTCTAACATATGATTACATCCACTCCTTCTCATCCCATTATTGAGTGTTTTGTTTAATTTTTAAATAATATTATAATAATATCATGGCATTATAGTTTGGCCACTTATGCTTGTATAATGGTTCCTCAACTTATTTGTAAGTTAAGTAAAACCATTTTAAAATATAAAAAATAAAAAGCAATCATTTACATAATACTATAGGGAATCAAATTTCTCTCTCTTTCTAGCTGAAGTGAGGTATATGTGACACTTCTTAACTAACCGAATCTTAATGCTAGAAGTTTGTCTCTCTTTAGGGTCATGTTACAATCCAAGTAAAGCTTAACAACTCAGTATTTTATGCTAAGAACATAACTTTCAAGAAGGAATATTTGTAGTAAATAATGAGAATTGCAAAGAAATTTAAATAGAAGCTAAATTAATTTGAAATAAAAGATTGAAATGATTATTTTGTAATAATAAGAAATTATAATTTTTAGTTAATTAACTATTCAAGAAAAATAATATAAAATTTGAGTGTTATTTAAACATAAATTTTTAGTAAATAAATGAGGATAAATCAAATAAATGTTAGGAATTATTTGGTTAGTGCATAACATAAGTATTGATATTTACCTATTGTAAATATCAAATGTGAAATGTAATATGTTAGTGGGTAAATAGTGGTTAGTAAGTTAGAATAATAAAACAATTAGTATTGTTTTATTATGGAGTTTGTTATTATATTTGTTTATTGTTGAAACCATTCGGGAGAGTTGGTTTCATAAGGAACAAAATTTGTTGAGCAGATTATTATTCCTCCACTCCTATATAATGGAGTCTTTTGTAACAAAGCAGATTGAGTAGAGATATTAATATATTTGTGTGGAGTTGTTGTAGTTTAATCTCTAGGTTTTTCTATGTGTATATTATCTGAGTTTGTAGATCAATTAATGGTGTTTTAATAGCACAATATAGAATTTAGATTTCATTTGGTATCGTAGAAGGGATAATCCAAGATGAGAGTCTTCAAATAAATTCTTGCATTTATAGTTCCATCTACTTAGTTTCTACATAGTTCAATAATGCATCGGTGATCTCCTAACATGATGAATTAGATCTTGAGTGGTGACTACCAAATTTGACTGTAGTACATTTTATATTGTTGGCAGGTGGTTAGCCTTGCATTAGACCACCTATATATTTGGAGAAAAGACATCAGACAAGGTTGCAAGGCTCTTCAAACATTCCCAAATTCTATGAGTCTCGATAACTTCATTCAAAACTATATTATAGTGCTCACATTATAATGTTTGAGTAAATATTATTAATGTATATGTGTGTAGACACAAAATTATACACTTTACACATAATTTAGCCCGACCTTATACTATTGTTTAGAAGGTCCTCAAGTGGTTAAAGTACTAATTAATCCCACCTTTTGGCCATCTTTATTTTATATTTTATTTCATACTTCTCGTGTCTTTTCTAGCACATACCCGCCCATTTCACAATTGCCTTGTCATTCTAGCCCAAATTCAGGGTGCCCAAGCCTGCACTGGGGCACCCCGGTCTATGCACAACCTTTTCCCGCTTCCTTTTAGGGATTTTCTAGTTGTTCGTTGTCTTTATCTTTTCCTTGGTCAGCCTTTTCAAGATTAATTATGAAATTATATTTGAGATCCCTATAAATATAAAGCTTATACGACCATAATGAGGGTCCTAGTGTCACATACTACTATCACTCCATCTAGAGCTACATCCATTGCATCACTTACATCCATTAGTTTCATGCATCAAGGCTAGGAGATCTGCATCACACACACTGCATAGGGGGAGGGATTCTATTCTATTCCATGCACACATTCTACTTACATTTTCTATAGTTACTTATCATACGCTACTTCACAAAGTTTGACTAAGAGAGAGACCTAGGGCATGACATGCACACACACACGTAACTACATCCAGTGTCTCGAAATGTAGTACAACACTCAAAGTGATAAGACCACTAGTTTGGCGGTTGAGGTTAGTCCGACCCATTCATTTGCATCTTTTATTTTTCTAGGGTTTGATACTTCTCTTTACATTGCAGGCCATTTTCTAGTTCATCCCACAGATCCAAACATGCACAAACAGTAGGGTTTTAGACCAAGTCATGCGACACTGCGAGCTCGGGTTTTGAGTATATGTGGTGTTCAAAGCACCTAGATTGCGCCTAGATTACAGACCATGGCACTTCAAAGAGCCCTAGTACACTCTCCGGTGCCTTAGACATCTCATATTTGACAGATATGCCCTTCGCAAGGTCCCTGAATGTTCTTCTGCACTTCCAGATTCTCTGTTCAAACTTGCAATAGTCTTCTTCAATCAACTAAGCTATTTTCTTCCCTTCTCTTGCATACTTAGGGTTTTATTTCATTTTTGTTAATTAGTTACAATTATTCCATACGCTTTTAGTTCATTTATACAACATTTTAGTCATCCTTATTAGATTAGCATTAATAACCTAATACTCCCATCTAGGTCCTTCTAGCTCCATTAGGTCATTTAGGTTTTATTTTTGCTAATCATTTTGGTGAACCCGACGCGTCTTCTTCGACACCTTCTCGGTGTTTTAGATTTACCCCCTCCCATCATGGGAAAACATCATAGAAAGTCCTCTTCTTCTACGCCTTCAACTACTCTTTAATTTGATGACCATGGTCGTGCTTTTGTCGACACTCCTACTGCTACTCATGGTTATAATCCTTGTCCTTCCTTTATCCAATTTCCATCTTTTGGAATGAATCTTCATGATATCCAAGATTCTCACACCGCTTTTCTATGCAAAGCATTAATCTTTATCTCTCGCTTAACTTGTAAATGGAAGTCGAGGCTCTTCCTCCCTGCGTACACAAATGACTCTAGCAAGACCGCCTTACCTTTTTTTACATCTCCTCCTCCATCCACGATTACTTCCCTATCTAAAACACCCTTGCATGACCTAGTTCCTACCATTTGCATGGTTGATAAGGTCCCTTACTTCACCACATACTCTTGTTATTACCAACGCTATCATACCCTCCACCATGCATACTCCACAATACTCGGTTGCTTTTCACATTCCTCCCCTATCCCCCTTTCTTTATGAGATGTCATTCAGACTATTATCCACCATCTTAGCATAGTATCTTCCCCACCATTTGATCCTACCACTACTATTGTGCCATACCAAGGCCCTTCACCATCTATGGATCTTCTCCCTACCTCTCTGCCACCATTTTCCTCCTCCGTGTACCCACTATTCACTTGAAATCTCTTCATAAATAATTCTTATTCGAGCACATACCACTCGACACATCTTGCACAGCTATTTTATGTTCCCATGATGGTCTCCTATGAATTGGGTTTGACTTCAATGACCTTCATACTCCCCTATACAACCCACATCAGTATCATGGTTTCGTTATTCTTACTATTGTATATGGCCCGTGTATTTACCATCTTGTAGTTCATCTTGCGCATACTCCCATCACTTCTCCACTCACTCTTGGCTAATCTTGGCTAGATTATATAGGAGGGACACTTGATACTGATCACATTGATATCACTTTTCCCATGCCATTTGGTGATGTCCACATTTTCACCAGCTCGTTTCTTTTTTATTCACTCAACTACACTATGTGGTATGCATTAGGATGCCCTTTGTTTCCCTTCATAGATGAACAATATGTCATGGTCATGCATATCTTACGCATTCATAGTTATTTGGATGACCAACCACATACCCTTGCTTATTAAGTTTCTCATGTTGTTCAATAACATTTTGATACCTATCTTGATTATTCTCTAGAAGACCTTCCTTCTCTCTTACCCTCTTGCGTTAACATTGATTCACCTCCTTCTACATTGCACTTTTTCTCCTCTGAGACAATTGATGATTCTCACTCATGTAGTCTTTCCCCTAATACACACCTATGAGAGGCTATACGCACGCTACAATTTTAGTGTCGGTCCATGGAAGCCATAATTGTATCTCTTCATGCTATGATTGAGAAAATTTAGCATGCTTCTACTCCTCCTACACCTCATACTCCATGCATGTCCCCTACTTGGTTCCCTCCCTGATCCACCATTTCTACCTTTCCCTTCGCCCATTATCCTTCCCTCTAATGCTACATCACAACACATTCTTGGTCACCTTATCTACCGCCAACTCCTTATGTTACCACCTACTTGTTATTATCCTCCTTCACAATTAATCCACACCTATGATCATCCATTTTGTCACTATCATCACATTCAGGGACATCATATAGATTCTTTCCATGCATTAGCCCATGTTATCAAAGATATCCAACAATTAGGCCTCCTTTCATTTAGCACCCAACCTCCTCCTATTCTACGTATAGCCCCTCGGGCTCACCCAATTTGTATGCATCAAACATGCCCTACCCACATACCATCTCAACACCAACCTCTAGTATCGCATTCCCTATCTCACCTCGCGGGTTTTACACTAGAATCTTCATCACTAGGCCATCCTTTATGTGCATATCAATTCCACTCACCCGCACCACCTGTCTCTACTATATCCCTTCGGTAGATCATGTCCCTCCATTTGTATCATTTCAAGCGCCACCAAAGGACCTTTTTCCTTTGAATTTCTTATTTAATTTCTATTTTTAGCACACTTGGTGGGTACAATACATTATATCCCCCTCTCATAGTCTCACATACTTATACAGTCTTCCATTACATATTTTTATCCGTGTCCTCTTCACTTCTATTTCGTGTGTTGTAGATCCCTCTTTACTCGATGGTGCACTCTTGTGCTTGGTTCACACTATATTATTGAGGGATTACCATTACATTGAACCCCGCACACCACACATCTTACATTATCCTATACATACTTTATCTATTAGTCATTTCTCCATCATCTATCTACTACACGCTACACTATTCATTAGTATATAAGTTTAGTTTTATATTCCATCCATACAATCTATAGTTATGCTAGATCACATTATCCATAGGTCCAACTTTTCCTATCACCATTGCATATTCTATCTACACCTATCATCACACTTTCTACATTCTACCACGCATCTACACATCCTATTCACCATTTTGTCACCTACACTACATTTTTCTACGCGCTGCACTCACTACCCTATGACGCACTCTAGTTCCTTGGTCCATACTCGACCAAGGGTTTACCAATAAAATGGACCTTACCTACATGTGACATCTCATCATACCATGTTCATCGACTAATGACCTGCGCTCTAGGCTAAATTATCACCCACACTCATCATCACATACCATAGTGGTATAAACCTTAGGTTAAATCACCACTCCCTTCATCACATTCTCATTATCCTCTTACATCCTATCATCACATATTCTATTATCTTATTCTACATCATTTTATCACATCATCATTTATCTTACTCATCCCTTAGTAGTATACACTTTAGGCTAAATCATAACCTCATTCTTGTTCATCACATAGTGGTCTACGCTTAGTGCTAAATCACCACCTTCATTATCCACCACCCACTCATATACGCTTCACCCACCCTCAACACCCATCTCATAGTGACATACGTTATAGGCTAAATCATCACCTTCTTCTTCCATTATGTAGTGATATACGCTTAGGGATAAATCATCACTCACCCATTCAACAAGTCATGATACATGCTTTGGCTATATGGTTCACACACATTCGTTATAGAATCACATACTTCATCACCTACTATCATTCATTCTATAGTGGTTTACACTTAGGGCTAAATCATCACTCGCCTATTCAACAAATTTGTGGTATACGCTACGCTATAGGGTCCACACACATCTCCCCATGTTGCATCTCATCACCATCACATATACACACTTATCACAAAGCACTAGATATAACCAATGCTACTCAATCATTTCTCGAATGATTCACTCTTTTTTACTTGGTTCATTCTTGTTGGTCGTCAAATAGGACTTTTTAGAAGAGCAACAGTCAGGGGACAAAAAGTCCCTCCTCTTTAATGGGAGAGGTTCCCTTATTCTGAAACAAACTTATTTACAAATACACAACATTATTTTATGGTCAAACTTGGATATTACGAAAGTGTTTTCCACAAGTATCATCAGTTACGCCAGGACTGAGGAAGGGGAATAAGAAGATGAGCAGAATAGCAACATTCAGAATTATAGATAGCAGAATAATTCTTCGTGTATGCGAAGCTTCAAAGGATTTAAGACAAGATCATTTGCATTAGCTGAATGGGATTAAATTTAAAGACACAAAGTTCCGTAAATAACCTTCTTCAGATTTGTTAATCAAGGACACAAAGTTCCTTCTTGGTTGTACAAGATCACTTTGTATTTCGCAAAACTGAATAGTATGCAATCAGAGAGACTAAACGAGTTAGGAACAAAATGATCTTCACAATATTAAAGGAAAACACAGAGACAACAAGAATCAGATAGACAAAGAACGGAAAGCCCTTTTGTATTGATTTCTTTAAGATCTATTTACACTTTCAAAGAAATATCCAAGTTCTTCCTCTTCCGTAAAATGGCGTGGAAAGGCCATTATATAGCTTACAAGTCGGTTACTCTTCGTAACCGTTTCTTTTAACTAAGAATAGTTAAGTACCGCCAATTGCAATACCTTAACTAATTACAAAGAATACGAAAAGAAAGGAAAGAAGAGGAAAGGAAGGAGAAGGAGACAGGTGGCCGGCTACTGGGAGGGACCCACTGTCTTCAGAATCCGCTGCCTAAACTTCTTCAATGACTCAGCTATATCTCTGCCACGAGGGACTGACGTGTTGGTTGCAGACTGAGTCCAAAATCCCAGACATTTCTCCATCTCTTTATCAAACTCGACGTGAGTATGATAGTCTTTGTTTGCTTCTTCAATGGCAGACTGAAGAGAACAAATTTCCTTTATCTTGTCCTTAGAGATGGAGTCTTCCTTGAAAAGATTATCTTTGACAAAAGCTCTGAACTGAGCTTTGATTTCTTGCAAGGACAAGGGAACGCCAGAGTTTTCATCCTGAAGATGACAATGCATATCTTTGAACGCAGCAGCTGCCAGTGTCTTGAAAGCTTCTCCCTTCTGCCAGCTATTCTTCATTTCTCCTACAGCTTCCTCCAGGACTTTGATTTTCCACTCCACGCTGTAGACCCAAGATTTTGACAGATTGTCCTTAGCATCATCGAAAATCTTGTTCGCCAGTAAGATGTTCTCATCTATCTGGCCCATGAGGCGAAGGTCTACAATGCAACTACTCCAGAGCTTAAGCTCTTTATCCATTACCCCAATAGTAGAGGACAGCTTCATTTGCAAGAATTATCTACCTTTCCATGTAGCTTAAAAGCTTCATCGATGAAGTTTAGTCCGGCAACAAGCATGTCATCTACCATGGCTTCGATAGCTCACGCCATATAGACGATGAATACTTGTGCATATCTTTAATACTTTACACTTCATCTTGGCTTAGAATTACAGGAGGAGGTAGAGCAGTCAAGGGAGTAGGGTCCAAAACTTTGTCCTTAGACAAAAGTGACTTGATAAAACTCGTGAGAACTTGGGCTTGTTCTTCCAGCTGTTCAATCGTCTGCTGCCCTTTCTCTACCCTTCCAATGACTCTGGTGACTGTTTCCTGGAGGTTATGAATCTCACCTTCAGGAGTAGACTCTCCCATAGGGATCCTTGAAAGCTCCAAGTCAGATGTCAGCAACTCTGATTCTGATTTGTCTACTGTGGGCTTAGCAATCTCCAGGAATTGCTGACCTTGAGCATCTGACACAATCCTGGAAGTAGTTCTGGCTTTCTTGGCACGAGAAGGAGTGGTGCCCAACAAGGCTGCTACAGCATCAAAATTTGGTCCCAAGCTTTGAGAGGAGGATTTCCTCTTCCTTTTGTCAACCAGAGGTTGCACCCAAGCAAAAGAGGAAGAAGAATCTGCAGGAGAAGCAAGGGGACCAAGAGACAGGGAGCTCATGACACTCAAGGTCTGTGCAGCTGTTGACTCAAGCTGAGATGTGGGTAGAACACTGGAGGTAATGGCGGTAGAAGAATCAGTAGCACCCGGAAGTTCAGTGCTCTGGACCTCCTTATCTTTATCTGCTGGATCTTCAGGAACACTTGCAGGAGTTGGCATCTCACTGTCTTCACTTTCACTGAGAACGATGATGTTCTCTGGCCCTATAGGCAACTCTGCCTGTTTTCTTGGAGGGTCATTCTCTGCAGGCTCCTTCTTTACCTCTTTGAGTTTCTTCTTGTATACCTGGGTAGATGGAGAAGGAGTAGATTCTACAGTCCCCAAGCCGTGAGGCGAAGGGGTTTTCACCGGTGTTCCAGCACTGAACCGATGCCTCTCTTATGGGTGTTGAGTCATCCTTGGAGCTAGATTCTCCCGAGTGCCTCTTGAATTCTCGGATCTTCTTAATCGAACTGCACTTAGTCCCGATTAAGACTGAGCAAGAATCTCACCGATCATCTCTCTCTTTCCCTGCTCCAGGTCCTGGTCCTCCAAAGGGGTGTGCTTAATCACATTTTCATACTCATACGAGTATAGCTCAATTGTCATCCCGAGACCTTCAGAACTTGTACAGACCGAGTTCTTGGATCACTGCAGGAGAACTCGCCACAATGCCTTCTTCTCGCTTCAAATCATCTCGCACAAATAGCCAGCCAAAAGTAGTCTTCTCAGATTCGCCCTATGATGATAGATTATCTTGAGGTTCACTCGATAAACCTCTTCAAGTCAAAGCAGGGTTCTTGGCTTGAAAAAATGAACAAAGATAGGGACCGGGGCTCTTTCTATGTTCTAAGCATCTAGAGTCATTTTGCATGTATAGTTTCCCGTAGAGATGGGAAAGTGCAAGCCGAGAAATCTTCTTGTCTCTCGCAAGTTCTGCAACTTGTCTAGTTGCTCGCATATTTCAATCGGGCCATTTTGTCATTGCGAGAACATGGGAAGCCGCAGAGGAGTGCTTTCATAGCCAAAGAAGCTTTGATATAGGAAAATTTCTGAATTGAATGAAATAGGCTCCATACTTTGCGATATCGGTTCATGGCTTCATCTCGAAAACCTTCTAGCAGTATCACCTTCGAGCAATCGACCACGTACATGGTGAAAGCATCATTGACCCTTCAAAATTCCGATTCTTGGTCTCTAGGGTGAATCATGGGCAAGGCGCGTAGGCATACACTAGATCATCTTTGTGTGTATCTATGTAGGAGAAGCCAAACCACCCTCGATGCCGCTTAGGGTATACATCAAATACTGAAGTCATGAAGAACTTCTTTGATCTTAACGTTAGATAGCTGCTCAGCCAAATTCATACTGATGATCTCTGCCCAGTTGATATTTTGTGTTCCCTCGCACACCATGCTGATGAGCGGGCACATCCAGAAATGAAATTCATTGGTGGAGGGCAAACCCATAACCCGAGCCAGCAGTATTATGAAGTCTGACAGTTCTTCATTGAAATCTGCCTGGAAGAGGGTTTTGGTCAGACGAGAAGGACCTTTCTTAGGGTTCTTCAACCAAGACTTCGCCACTCGAGCTTTATATTTATCACTGTCTTGGTCGAACATGGCCTGTGCTTGATCCCGAGAGAGACTATATAGCATTGTCCATCTCCTAATCCTCATAGCAGCTCCAATGGCGGCGGCGTCCACTGCAATGAGCTCCCGTGTACATTTGTCAATTCGCTCGTAGCAGGTCGGTGAGCTCCGCATGAAAGCACGACGCGACACCGCACCGAGATAGGGAATCCTCCTAAAAGCTAAACCGCTATCATTAATCATCTGCCATTGGCGTAGGGTTTGCATCTGTCATTCTTGACCAAAATCACCGAAGTCGAGATGACGAGCTTCACTGCTCTCCGATATTGCTAACAATCGGACTCAAGTGGAGAAATTTGCTCCTGTCCCTGAAACTTGATCTTCATATTGATAGATTCGGAGCTGCGACCCAGACTCTGGAAGGAATTTGCAAAGGGAAGGGATATTGCGCAGGTTTTCAAATTGCAAGGGTTCGAGCAAAAGATAGCATGGAAGCAATGCGAAAAATGCAAAGGGGAATGCTCGTTATATAGCCGTTTGAGGAGCGGAATGAATTTAATGCGCATTGAATACACAACCACTAATTTGAAAAAGCATCATATTCGGAATGAGCGGGAGAAGCTAAGTGTGAATGACACTTGGTACGCTTGGGACAGGTGAGACGCGAATGCGCGAAACACGCGGCTCGGCCGGTTCGGGTGAAACAGGGAGAAGACGCACAAATGCATTTGGAACAAATGGGACGAAAATGTGCGAAGTACGCGATTCGGGTGTTTCGGCCGAAATTGGAACAAAGGGCCCATTTGGACTTGGGACATTCGGGACAAAAAGTTCCGAAGTACGCGACTTGACCGGCTCGGCCGAAAATGAAACAGGGCGCATTTTTGAGAATGGGACATTTGGGGCGAAAACGCGCGAAGGACGCGGTTCGGGCAAATCGGCCGAAATTGGAACAGTTCGCACAAAACGTTTAGGGACACTTGGGACAAAACCTTCCGACGGGCCCGAAAATGAGACAGCTTCGGGGACTTCGGCCGATCGGGGAACAGAATGCACTTTCGTACTTGGGACAGATGGGACAAAAAGTTCCGACAGGCCCGAAAATCACACAAAAAGACCCAAAACACAAATTTTTTCAACTTCACGACTTAGGCACTTCAGAGAAGAACTCTTCAACTCAAAATTTTGAAAATTTTACTCTTATCAGAGCGGGAAATTTTGAGTGGACAACAATTCTTGACAGTTGAGGGGAAAAAAATGAACCTCACTACATACACTTTCATTTGCTTGGGAGGCACATTGCTCTTATCATTCCATTCTATCCATCCACAACATACTGCATTTTCTTGGGGGCATTTACTTTTTCTTAATAGTGTTTTGCATTTTCACTTTACTACACATGTTAGCTCGATTTCTTATATGTCATTATCATACACACATTCACGTTCACACTCTTGGTTAGTGTGATCACGGACATAGGACATTTACACCTAGCATGGATGTTTATGTCACACACCAAGTAGCACAATTCTACACCAACACACTTCATTGAGACACAAAGGATAGCTTTTGATAATTTCATGATAACCAAATAGGCCTATAGGTATCTAGAACATACACTCACAAATCATGGCACCACAGCACTGAAAGCACCCTTATAGGACTAAAGACATCTTTAAACAAAATGAACATAATAGACCTTAAGATAGTCCAACTTCTTACAACATTATGAGCTTGGAACCACTTTTACCCTCGGACCTTATTCTAACCACTTAGACAAAGACTCAATGACATCGAGACCTTCTTATTACTCAACCACACCTATCGAAGCTTCATACACTTCATAATCTAGGACTAACTTTTCTTGCTTTGTAAAAAAAGGACAAAACTCTTACTTCTTAAAACTCGGACCAAAAACACAACTTATGATAGACATACCTTAACACAACATATGATTTTGTAGTAGCATAGACCTTAAACAAGATGACACACCTTTATTTTCTTCTCATAGAATGAGGAATGACTCCATGAAGCCTAATGGAGCCCCCTATGAATCTTAGGGCACTAAAACCCCAAAAATTAGGAGATTCCCAAATCTCCATCTTCCTTCTATCCACATTGCTATCAATATTCAAAACTCTTTTGCTTTTCATAGGATCACTTGACTTGAGATCCACTTTGACTAACTTCTCTTCCTTCCCTTCTTTATTTTTCTAGTTTATCCTTGAATCATTCTTGACTTACTCTTTTGACTGAAATCCTACTAAGTACATGTGATCCTCTTCTATTTTGTTTTCAACTATAGCAATCATACCTTCATGATCTGATTTGGGCTTGATTAAATTATCTTCCATCTTGATTGAAATAGACCCCTCTTTCAAAAACTTTGTTGTATTAAACTTCAAGTTGTGCACCTCTCCTTTGAAGCATCCTTCTTAGCTTGAATTTCATGATTGGGTTCCTTGGCTTTCATGCATGTTTCTTTAGGATCAAACCTTTTGAGTTCTTTGGTTGAGCTAGGATTCACCTTGATAAACCTCTTGATGAACATCTTCTTGCTTGACACACTCTTGTTATATGAAATGGTTTATGAAAATTGTATCAAACACTATTCTTATTGTCTCTTGTTTGATATACACTTAGATTACAACCACAATCCTTAGCCTTATGACCATACTCACAACATGAGTAGAATTCACCTTTAAAGAAGCTTTCACCATTCCTAGAAGACCTTATTTTGCAATTTCTAGCTCTATGACCAAAATCATGACAAACATAGAAATAACCATTAAAAGAACCATACCTCATTGCATTTGGTTCTAACAGGGTTAGACATCTTGGAATCTATCTTCTTGGTCTCTTTCATGTCTTCACAACCACTAAGACTGTCATATTTTCAACACAACTCTTTTTCATCCTTTCATCCTGTTTGTAACCTACTAAAATTCAAGTCCAATTCTGATTTCAAGGACTTTAGTTCACCTTCATATCTAATACAATCTTTTTCTCTAACTCTTAGGGTTTCAACTTCAGTTTTGAGCTTTCAACACTCTTCTTCTTTTCCCTTTATGGACTCTGTCAAACTCCCAATTTGAGATTTCAACTCTTTGATGGCTAGATCATGCTCTTCTTCTATATCACTAGTTTTCTCTTGCATTCCAAAGACCAAATACTCAACAATCTCATACTTTCTCCTCCAAATATCACTTGATTCACCCATTATGCTTCTAGGATCTCCTTCAAGATGTTAGACTTGCTTCACAAGGGTCAATCTTTAATAAAAATTGTTAGAAGCACACTTGAATAAGGGTGGGTTTGAATCATTCATACAACAATTTCAACTTCATTTACCATTTCTTAGATTCATCATTCAATTTAACCATTCAACATCCATAAACCATGTGAGCTTATTAGGTGTGTATTAAACATTCACAAGTGCATGCAACAAGAGAGAGAACACAAGACACCAGATATATGTGGGAAACCCTCAAGGGGAAGAAAACCCATTGAAACCTCTACTAATATTACTCATAACAAAGGGCTTGTATGAATATTACACATCACACAAGACTTGTTTAGTGAAGCACCCACTTCACAAGGAGCACCCACCCCTAGAAACCTTTGCTAATATTACTCATAACAAAGGACTTGCATGAATATTACTCATCACACAAGATTTGAATAGATGATCACTGATGATATGATGTTCACACAACTGATAGTGATCCAAGTTAATCTCTAAACACATCAAACCCTCATCAAATCTCTCTCTCTCTCTCTCTCTCTCTCTCTCTCTCTCTCTCTCTCTCTCTCTCTCTCTCTCTCTCTCTCTCCCCCCCTAACTCACTTAGTTTTCTTCTTCGTAGACCGAATAGGTCAATTTTCCTTACACATCTGGTCCTTAACTCTTTTTAGGTCTTCATCACTCTTCTATGCTATTTTCTTAAATCCCTCTTCATTTATCTTCTTCCTCCTTTGGCTCATTCACATCCTCATAATCTCCACTAACTCAAATGAGCACACACAATGCACCTTTATACTTGAAATACACCTTAAGTGACCACGGGGAAGATAATACCATTAATTTTGGTCATTTAAAAAATAAGACACATTAACAACATCATATGAATTCATTTCAAGGCACCTCAAGGGTCGAATGAATAGCCTAAACACACCACCTAGAACAAGGCTACTCAAACAAGCCCAAAATAATGTCTTCTCCTCCAACGTATGCACCAAGATCTCCAAAGTCATATAGAAAAATTTTCATGGCATCTAAAAATTAAGGAAAAACCTCTCAACATCAGCAAAAAGCTTAGGAAGCTCTATAAATGCCATCTCCATCATGAAACCCTTCAAGAAGAAAGCACGCATTAAGCACCCAAAAAAGTCTTGAAGAACGACCAAATTCTCATATAAAAACACTTCATCATAGATCAATTAATATACCATTGGAAATTTATCTAAATATATTTTTGGAACAACTCACTTTATCCTGCAACTCATAGTGTAAGGCCTTCAACCATCTCAAACTCTAAAACTGCTCCAAACTACCAATTTGGACTCAAGAATCAATATTGAGAGAACATTGATCCATCACCTTCAAAACCTCTTCCAAGCTCAAATAACACCTATAAAACATAAAGGAAATTTGAACCAACATGTGTAAGTACTAAGAAGAATATGCCACATGGATAAATTCACTCTAGCACACATGTTTCAGTCACCTTCTTGAAGAAAGCCTAATAGGGATAATTAGGCCACTAGGGTTTCAACATGAAACCATTTCTTTAGATCAAACCAAGAAATTCAAAACATCATACTAGGTGTTTATGTGTTATTCAAGACCAAAAAAAAAAAATCCAATAAGCAAAATGATCAAACTCACACCAAACCTCCAAGACTAGCTTTTAGCCCTTAAGGCCAAAATCGGTAGGGTATATTTGATGACCTATATCTTCCCTTTTCTATAAGAAACATATTTTAAACTTTTCATGGCTATCTATCACAACCCCCAAGGATTCTATAACAGTTTACTTTTCATCATGGAAGATCCATTTCAACCCCAAACTGTAAGTCTACACAAAACTAGGGTTTTTCTCTCTCTTCTGAAATAACTGGAACTCCAAACCATCACAAAAATGAGATATGAGGAATCTTATTCAACCTTGATGCATCTATTTTTATTTATAAGATCATTTGGAGACCATACAATGTAAATAGACCAAGTCAGTCTATAAGGAGGGTTTCACTAGGGTTTAAGAGCAATCTGACTTCTTAATGATTGTTCATAAATATGGGACATCAAAACTAATTCATTATTTTTGTAAAATATTCTATACTCCATGAAAAAACACCCCCTAAATCCTAAGGGTCCCATTTATAATGTGTTTGAGTGGGTGACCAAAACAAGGTGCCTTATCAAGTTGATTTTTCCTTCTCTAGAATTCAATTTTTCCAAAAACCAATTTTCTTGCAATTTATTTACATCCATGAGCTGAAAATTATCATGAAGAATCATGACTACCTCCTATATGCATGCCAAATATAATTCAAGCTCAAATATTCTTGCATCTCTCCAACCATTGAGACTTACCTATGTTATCATGTCTTGTCCTCACCTTCTTGCTTCCTAAGGACCATGAAACATCATGAAACAGATGATAATTGACCTAAAATTCCTCATAAAAATCATATTCAACATCAAAATTCTCTATCCATGCTTCAAAAATAATTCCATGCTCCATACATCATGCCACCATGTTATACACCATGCTCTAGGACTAGGAATAGGCCTACAATGACCTCTGAATTAACCCATACAATTCATGAATTGATCATGATGACTCATTACGAGACTCATTAAAACCTTTTACACATCACTCTAACCATTATGGACCTCATACCAACCTTTGGAACTCATATCGTGACCATCCCAAGCTTGCACCATGTCTAAAACCATGCTTATACACCATAATAACTTCACCAAAACTAGACACTACCAATCAACCATCATATTTTACCTTGGTATACGCATCATGGAGACTCACGTGACACGATAACAACCTTTTCAATCAATTTCATTTTACATCAATGAAAACCTATGACACAATGTCCAACAATTTGATTTGATAGATTTTAGATTTTTATTACCGCTCAATATTTAGATTAGCCTTTTAATTTTAGATTATGTCACCTACTTGTCGTGCCTTAATAGGGTAGAATAAATTATATGGTTATATAGAGGAAACATTATCTAGAATGAGGAGTTAGTTAGACATTATTGGGATGGTTCGATGGGATAGCGGTTAGAAAGATCATATTGTAGCTTGTGTACTATTACTACTTGGAAATATCTTTTATTTTATGTAAGCATACAAAAAAAATGTAAAATGACATGAAAATCTATAATATTGAGATTTTTTAAGATGCTAAAATACTGACTCAAAGAAGAATACATAAGTAACGCAATGTTAGAAAGTAAACACACAAAAAACCAAACAAACAAACAAGTATAAGAAAATACACTCAAACAAGCAATGTTTAAGACAATTGTATAACTATTTTGTTGTCCAACCGTAGTACCCAAATGTTTGAGTTATATGAAAAGGGTTAAGATGATGCCCCAAGAGAGGATACACATAAGGGAATAAATTAAGGGCATAAAAGTCCCAAGAAAATCAAGCATGAACTATGAAAGCTCCTAAGAAATGACATATGTTGGGAAGATGCAGGACATAGTAAAGCAAGTAAGCTTATTGATGAAAGAAGATCACAAGATGATCCACATGTCATGTGCTAGAACTAACAAGTGCTGAAGTAGGATGTTTTTAGTATAGTTTCTTATTTTTAGTATTTTGCATTAGAAACTATTTTTGGGTTTTGTTTTATGTTTTGCAATGTTTTTGGGTTTTCTAGGTTTTCCAAAATGTTTTTAGATTTTATAGGTTTTTAAATTTCTTTTCTTTTCAATGTTTTTATTTTCTATGTTTTTATGGATTTTCTAGGTTTTCTAAAATTTTGTACAGAATAAAAACACTCCAAGATGCCCCAAATGAGAGGTGAAAATATACAAGGGGAAAAGTCCTATGTAAATAGACAAGAATAGGACAAGTTCAAAAATATTATGAGTACAAGCCAATGAAAAAAATTAGGAAGGAACATGTATGCCCCCATGTATGAGGTGTTTGTGAACAAAAAAATCATCCTATGCAACTAGAAACTAGTTTTCACCAAAGGACTTGCCAAAAGTGCCATAATTATGTGGTTTTCACATTTAGACGAATATATTTATCTTTACTTTTTTTTTTTTTAATATTATTAATTTTTTTATATGCATTTGAGATCGGGTGTAGAAGTGTTTGAGGTGCATGAAATTCATAGGATCTCAAAGTTCTCAACCATTAGGATGAGTGAGCTTAAAAGCTCCTTAGCCGATTTAGCCACCACAATGTATGGCCCCGACTAGTTAGGATAAAATTTTCCTTTCTTATCTTGTTCCTTGGTAGCATTAATATGGTTTTATTTAAGCAAATATCTAACCTTTAATTCATGAGACATAATGTGTTTGTTGTAGCATGGATTCAATTCTGATATACTTTAAGGTGATCTAAGACATGGAAGTTTTTTCATCAAGCAACTTGATCTTTGCTAGCGTAGCCACTCTGTAATCCTCTTCATTTTCCGGATAATATTTTAGGGATATATGATGCAGCCTAGAATTTACCAAATAACACCCTAGATGCGTAGGAACATCACTCATCCTAGACTGAGCACTCACCCAAAGCACGCAAAGGTACCGGTCCCTCTTTAGGGTTGTTGTAGCAGGATGTTAGCATGATGAAGGAAGAAACATATAGATCCATAGCTAATCCATCATTCTACAATACATGCCATATTCGGATCTATGAAAGAACAAGCTCTAACAATAGTTATGATTGAATCAAGAACACACACTACTTAATAAAACACAGAACGACACTTAGATTCACCAATAACTTCCATATATTAATAAACACCAAAGCTCCTTATAATAATGGCATTCTATACCAATGCGCGCATGGATCTGATACAAGATAATCCAGTCATATGCATGTATATCTTTATGCTTATCTCTTATGCTCTGCATATACCTATATATCTCTATCTCTCTTCTCTAACTATGTGATTCACATCATATATATGGGGTGGGGACTTTCCCTTCACTGCTTATCTATTCAAAAAAATAGGCCGCATGCTATTAATAGCCACGCATCGTTTACAAGCATAGCCACACATGCAAGTGCGCTATCTATAGACCTCTTACAGTTAACTAGAGTGACAATCCTATTCTTAGCTTGTCTCCATGCAAAATGCTTCAATCCGATCCTCTAAAGTTAGACAATTAGTGGCGCACACGTCTCTGCATCGTTGGTGTGTTCTCGCACGCCATCATCTAAAAATAGGTCTTCGTGCTCAAAATCAACCAAGTCCCGAATACTGAACTTACCCTCCACATGTGGGTTCATCCTATCCATATGTGCCCTTAAACCTTGCATGTTTTCCTACGTGGACTTCTTGTGTGAGTTCTTTCAAGTGTTCTCTGATCAACATTACCCCACACTAATCTCATTTTCACCCCGAAAATGTGTATCTCCAAAAATTTAAGTAAAGAATAGAAGAATGGAAAGAAAAGAATGAAAGAATGTAGATGAATAAAGAAATTTTATGAGGCATCCTCCTCTGTATCAGTTTGAAGTATCAACTCTGGATACTCCTCCTTTATTTCGGCCTCCAAGGCATGCCATTCAGTGAGTGCTTGTTCTACTTTTTCTGGAAGGTCCACAATGGATTCCAATTCATTCCTTGCAATTTCCCCTTTTTCATTTTGTAGAACCAACACAACGTTGGACATTGAGGTCATTCTTCCTTATAGAAGATCCATCTTTTGCACAATGATCTTCCCAAGCTCCTCCAGTCGAGTCTTGTGCAGCTCTTGTGTTGTTATCAGGGCTTCACACTTCTACTTAACCATTGACAATATTTCTGCATAGCCCAATGTTTCATCCTTCATTGCTCTTTGGACTTCATTATTTTCTTCCAGGGTCTTTATATTTATAAGCGCCTCTGGAGTCATGTGCAGATGTTCAAAACCTGGTCTACTTTCTTTAATTCTTCCTTTAGTGCTTTGAACAACCCTTCATAGGATGCAATATTTTACATCACTTGAAGCTTTCTCTCGTTTTTCCTCTTGTTCTAGATTCCTTAGTGTTGGTATGTGCAGAGCTTCATCTTCGAGTACCAGTCCACCAACTTTCCTACATAGTGTATCGCCGAGGGAAATGTCTTTGGTACCTTGGGCTCCAAGTGTGGCCTAGATATTATGATATTGTCTCTAATCTCCTCTCGTTATGCTAATAAATACTCTTTTTCTTTTTTCGTGCTAAGTCCCTCTCTTACGTTATGCGTGCTATCTCTGCATCCTTTTTCTTTAGCTCCTTGCATAATGCTCTTATCATTGTAGCTTTGTCCATGTTCCTTCTACAAACTTCGGTGAAACCTTCACCAATGCATTGTTGACTTGCTCTCGACATGACATGACAATGGGCTTTACTGTCATATGTCTAGCTCGGGGTGCCTTCTTCATCCATCTCGACATGCATGACTCTTCGCATACATCAAAGTTAGGCTCATCCGTGTGGGTATGCATTGACCACGATAATTACTTTTGAGTGCGCATAGTCACCATATCCTCATCCATTAGCTCCTAGTCTAATAAATCCTTGTGTTATCATGCTCTGGAAGCAGTGCAGAAAATTTTACCTACGTCCTTTGCATAGCCCATGACTGGTGGAATGTGTTCTCCACTCATCATCTTTGATCTAGGACCCTTGGGAATTGTAGCTTCAAGGTTAGGAGCCTATCTCGTTACACCTTGAATAGTCGCATGCGCAGATCCAGAGGTTTCTTTTTCTCTTTCTTCTCCATCCTTCATCTCTTCATCTTTTTGCTCTTCCTTGTTATGTGGATCATCTTCTTTCCTAAGTGTAGGAGATGCACACTCGCTCTCCCCTAATTCCTCCACTTCTTCATCTAAATTCAAATTTCTTCTCCTCTTTGGTTTAGTGGTCTCCTTGTGTGGAGAGAGGTGAGGTGATTTCCTTACCATTTTTGGAGTTCCAACTTGAGTCCTTGTGCATCTGAATACTTTCTTAAATATGTGCTCTCCCTTCTCAACCTCTGTATCTTCCTCTTCGTCCTGTCTTTGATGTGGAGTGGTCACGCACTGTGACTCTTTTTGTCATATGGTTGCTTTCTTCTGTGCTCCAAGCCTCCACTATCTTCACACTCCTCTTCTTCATCCTCTACCTCAATAGTTTTTATTGGCCTTTGCATGGGTATGTTTTCCATTGTGTGCTTACCCTTTGGTGGCCCTGGGAGTGCAAATTCATTCTCCACATACTTATTGTTCTCTATCTTGGGCTTTAGCTGGAGATACATTAATGTTGCCCCTATATTTTCTACAACCATACTTATTGGCTTAATATTCAACACTTCTAAAATGAGCCTCTCGATATAGGAACTTCTTCCGAGATACACATAATTTTTCCTCAACGTGTGGTAGTCGCACTCTACCTTATCTACATTGAATACCATTTGGCGCGTGTCTCGTGAATCTATAAACATATGCTTAAAAATACCTTACAATGAATGCGTAAGGTAATTTACACCAAGGGCTCTAAAATCCATCTCTCATTGGGAAGCGTGTGATGTAGAAATGTTGATATATAGTTGTCACCCTCAAAATTCCCCTTTTTTAAGTCGATTTTGAAAATTTTGAGTCGGTACCTTGGAGTAATGGATCGCATCGAGCTTGGTATTATTTACAGTTTTCCATTCCATGGAGAACAATTTGAAATTTGGGTGTAAAGGTGGAGTTTTTCCCTTTCTTTTTATTCTTCCACAGTTGGGAATGACAGGCGTATCTTCCCTATCAATTTGTGCCCCAACATTCATGGGTAGTATGTGGACATCTCAGATTGGATGTGATGTGGCCATGTTTCAAGTAGTAGCGAAAACCTCCATGCATCCAAACGACGCAACACCAAGGGCAGGGCCTAAAAGACAGTCCTCAAATAAGTGTAGGCTTTCCATGTGTCCCAGGTCTAAAATGAAGACAGAACAAGCCCAAATCGGCTAAGTATGGAAGGTTCGATGAGACAACGCCACATGTCTCATCCATGCAACTTCTTGGTCAAAGCCAAGGGTGGTTTTTAAAACTTGTGCCAGCCCTCCATGTGGTCAGAGTCAAAGAAGGGGCAGAGCTGGTCATTAAATCGGCTAAGTACAAAGAGGGTTGGCGGAAGCCTCCACGTGCCTCAACGGTGCAATTTCAGAAGTGAGACCAAAGGGTCATTTTTCAAATGAGCACCAGCTCGCCATGTGGTTAGAGTCAAAGGAGAGTCTAGGACCAAGAGAAGGAGAGACATGTCAGCTCTGCTCGGTGCCCTTCCGGGGTGAATCCAAAGTGGAAACTCAAATGAGTGCCGATCTCCACGTGTCTAGGGTTCAATAAAATTCAAGTGGGCGGCAAGCTTGAATCAACTAAGTATGAAGAACCGGTAGAAGTCTCCACATGTCTCTTCGGCTCAGCTTTAAAGGAAGAATCAAGAGCACATCTCCAAATGTGCACGAGCTCTCCACATGGTGAGAGTCAAAGAAGGGGCAGAGCCATCCATTGAATCGAATAAGTATAAAAGAGATTGCAAAAGCCTCCATGTGTCAGCTCTGCGCAACTTCAAAAGGCAAAAGCTGGAGGCAGGTCCCAAACTTGCTGCCAACCCTCCATGTGTCCAAGGTTAGACATATGGCCCCACCAAATGAAAGGGACTTAGTAAAAACACAAATAATACTGAACTGGCTCGTAAAGGGACACGTAGCCATGTTTCAAGTGTTAGCGAGGAGGTGGGCCCTTTTTGTGTTTCAATGCCATTGAAAAGTCAAAGCGGGCAATCGGAGTGATTTGGGAATTTGAACTTTGTTTCCATAAAGATCTTAAAGTTATAAAAGTGACATGCGGCCCCAATCATGCCAAGGGATAAAGTTAAATGTTGATCCCGCGTCCAAAAGTCAAGGCGGGCCAGCGTAGAGCAATTTGAGTTTTTGAGCCCACATTGAAAAGAGGTAAAAGTATAAAAGTGACCCACGGCTCCATCACCACTCAAGTAAAGCCACGTGTCAAGCCCATATCAAAAGTAGGTGGGCGGGCCAAAATGTTCCAAAGTGCCATTTCTCTAAGAGGCACAAAATATAGAAGGTGTCCCCATGCCCGCCTCAGTTTAAATCTTTCCCACGTGGATGGCTCAAATTTAAAGTTTACAAAGACAAGATGAACGGCTACAATTCAATGCATCTAGTTTTTCCGCTAGGTATGGAAATGGCCAAGGTGTTGGAGAAGTGCAAACCTCGGTTTCTTAAATCAATTCCATAATTTTGTAACCAAATGTAACGGTTCTTGTAAGCTATATAATGGATTCTCCACGCCGTTGTTAGGGTTGGATCCTGGTACTTTATAGATGTAATAAATTTGAAGTAATCAACACAGAAGTTTTCCCTTTTTCTTCCTCTACTTTTCTTCTTTCGTTATTTGAAATTTTTGAATCATCCATCTTTTATGATAAGAAACTTTTCATTCTTATTTATATGATTTCTAGAACTTTGTGTCTGTGGAATTATTTTGGTTATGAAAGTGAATTATTCTACTTTGCATCTCCCTGGTTCAATATGTATAAGGCAATACTTTGCTATCTCGTATTCCACGAAGATATTTTTATGGTCTTCCTCCCTCATCTCCTTAATTCTTCCAGGTCTTTCACATTGATTATCTTTGGGCATAAAACATTTCAAAGTATCAGGAATCCACACTTTGAAAGTTGTACATTTGTATATAATTTTTGCTACTTTCTTTCAATAAGGGAACTTCTCCCATTAAAGAGGAGGGACTTGTTGTCCCTTGACTGTGGTTTGTTAAAGTTCCATTTAAAATCCAAACAACAACAAACTATACTTGTTTCCCCACTACTAATGGTAGGTCCTTCGGGATGTGCCACTCTTCTCCAAATGTCACGCAAAGCCTGTCATACCATTTCTCCTCCCTTTCCTTGACGTCATTTGTCATGGACCCTTTACAAAAGTACTTGTTGAACCTTTCAGCTGGCGATTTATTCTCCATGGCGTATTCCCATACCTTTTTCCTTCGGCCCATCTGGTACTCCAATTCCCATGAATAGCAATGTTAGTAGAACAGCCCCAAAGCTGATCTTCCCTCCTATTCACACTTCATCGACTATTTTCTCTCGCAATGTAACTCTGCAATATTATAGATCCCTTCGACATCTTGCGCACAACGTGTAACCACATAGTATTTACCTTTGACCACCGCTCTTGGTCGTTCAACTTTGTAACAAGGTGTGTTGTTGCTTGCACAATCAGATAGTTCTTCAACTTGTCTATATCCATACTGTGTAGACCCTTCAGGTAACCCAACTCTTGTCTGGTCTTTAAGATCACGGCTTTATCTATGATATCATTCTTTATATCCTCACATGTGGCCTTCAAACCTGTCACCATTGAGATAAGCACGATGAAATTCTAACTCTACGTCATGCAAAGTAGAAGAAGTCCTCATGCACTCTTCTCATGAGCCACTGGTACAAGGGCTCATACTTCCCGAAATATGGAAGCTCGTATATTTGGTAGACCCCAATTCTCTTTAGAAGTTTTTTGCATGCATCATCATAAACCGGCATGTCATCTATCGTACGTTTGTTCATCCTTTGAGTGAGAAAGGAATTGAGCTCCTTCTTGTTCTCTGAGGTCCTGTGATTGTATTCGCTTACTTTACTCTTTCGAATGGGTGAATCCCATTCTTGGCCAATGATGAATCCTTCTGGGTATTACATTTCTTAAAAATCACTTTCGGGTGCCATCTCTTCCTCCTCGATGACCACCTTCTTTTTTCATTTTGTTCTATTTGCAAAATTGCCTTCTTGGGTGTCATTTTTACCTTGCAATTGTATCCTCTTTAACTATAGAATTTCCGAATCAAACCCTAGCTCGATTCAATCGTGCCCTAGGTGGAAAATTCATGCCCTAACTCTTCTGTTTTGCCTTGCTTCACTGAAACCCTTCACCAATGGGTATGCAGGCTTCTTTTCGCATAAATTTGTTTGTCTCGCTTGGTTTCACACCCTTCTCACCTTAACCCAATCACTCGACCCTTTGCACTGAGCTCTTTCCTCAAATACTCTTAGTCGCAACTGTAAAAATGAATTCGCATCCCATCCTTATATAATTTTTCAAATTTTGATGCATTTATTGCTCCTTCACCTACCAAATATCCTCTCATTTATTGACCAAATTCGTTTGTTCCGTGTGGTGCATCTTTGCACCCTGCCTATAACCTTCTAGCACGCCTTCCTACCCTTTGGTCACGAGACTTATCTTCAACATTCACACTTGCACCTAAGTACCTCGTCATTGTACCTTCTCCTGGTAGTTATCATGGCCTCTACTTACCTCGCGTTATACTTGTCCTTTCATTCATCTCCATCCTTGGTCACTTTTGAGAAGTAATCTTCTTTTGACTTAAAGCACACCCGTAGCAGCTTATTCCTTTCACCTTTTGAGTCTCACAGCTTTTACTTGGATAACTACAACCACTCCACACTAAAATTATGTACAGTCCTCTCTGCGCATAAACATTACTCACATAGTAATTAGCTTCATGTGTGCAATCATGCTTATTACACAAGAACAACAACTAAATTGACAAAGTATAACAACAATGAAGGAAATACATTAAGGAAAGACAGAATAGAAACCTAATCTAAATGGCAATACTGCCTTATTACAAACACCAAGAAGACTTAATTATAGTAGGGCTTTAGCCTACTCCTATTAAAGTAACAGGGTAGCCACGTTCCATCAAGTGCTTCTAACTCGGCAAGAACCTAATTCAAGTATGTATGCAAGTAGGATCTTTCGGCGCTTACATCACCTACATAATGACCTCCGCAATACCACCATGTGCTTCCTCCATTATATCCTTGCACTCATGCCCTAATAGAAAATGACGTAATACTTCATCTCTTCATAACTTGTATAGGTCACCACCGATCAACATAAACAGTGTCACATGTATAGTGAGTTGTTTCTTTTCTAATGCCTTCATTCTTTCGGTGTGACGCTTGACCCGGAGAAAGATAGAATGTCTTCTAATTTTTATGGTAAGCATTGTAACCTATATAATTGGGCATCTAGCATGGTTTTTTCAAATGTATATGCTTCCTCTCCTGAGTTGATTCTAGACAAGTGGTCTAGTCCGAGTTACTTTTCCCTCGGCTTCACCATAATCAGAAATCAAAATCTTGAAAAAGATTACTCATCTCGCATATGCACCCTACAAGACGGGTTTGTTTACCAAGTATTTCAATGCCATGTGATCCTTATAAAATACAAATGGTGTAGCTAGCAAATACTGTCGAAACTTGTACAATGCATAGATCATTGACAAGGCTTCACGCTCTGTAGTTGTATAATTCTGTTCAGTATGAGTCAACTTCCTACTAGCAAAACAAATTAGATGATCTAAAATGCCTTCTCCTGGTTGAGCTAGTACAGCACCAATGGTCATGCTAGAGGCATCCACATGCACGTGGAATGGTTTGTCCCATGAAGGAAAATGTAGGATAGGCACGGTAGTAAGTTTCTCTTTCAATGTTTTAAATGGGCACTGCTATGATTCTCCCCAACAGAATTTACATTTTTTTCGAAACTCCTCCAAGGGTGTGACAAATTTTTCATATCCCTTGATGAATTTTCTATAATATCCCGTGTGAACCAAAAATCATGCACCTCACTTTGACTTGTAGGCACATCCAGACGAGAATGAGTGTAACCTTAATTTGGATCAACAAGCAATCCTTCCTTATAGATTATGTGTCCTAACAATATTATGAAAGGTGTAGTAAATATGTACTTCTTGATGTTCAAATAGATACTTAATTATGCCTTTGTTCAAACATTAAGTGCAGATTGTCATAGTGATCCTGAAATTTCCCATATACTATCCAATCATTGAGGTAGACCTGTAAGAAGTTGAGAATAAAATCTTTGAATGCCTCGAACAACTATCTCATGAGAATACAAGAAACACGTTTTTCAATCCAAAGGGCATCACAATATAGGAAAAAATGCCTCGTTCAGTAGTAAAAGTTGTCTTTTCTTTATCCTCCTGAGCAATCATAACCTAATGATACTCGGAAAACCCATCTGTGAAGGAATATATTTCGCACCTTACGCAACTCCTAGTATTTCCTCAATAAATGGTGTAGGAAATGGGTCTGTTACACATGCGGCATTTAGATCCTTGTAGTCCACACATATTCTAATCCATCCATCCTTCTTGATACTGATCACCATTGGACTAACCCATTCTAACTCATCCAAAGGTCGAGAGAATCCAGACTTCAACATTTTATCAATTTTGTCTTTGAATTTTTGCACGCAAATTGGGGCTCATTCTATAAGGTTACTTTCTAATTGGGTTTGCACCATCCTTAAGCTTTATCTTCATTTCCTAAAGTGATTTATGCACGTCTTTAAGTTCATGATACCCTCAAGGGAATAAGTCCTGTAATCCCGTAGTAACTCAATAATCTTTGCCACCTCCGAGTCTAACCAATAGTCTCCAATTATGGCCTCCTTAGGCTCAGCCTCCGATCCTATATTGACCTTCTTTGTCTTCATGGGTTCATGATATGCACGTGTATCCTTATCTCGTGTTGTCTAAGAACTCACGTACCCCTTGTGAATGTTCAATATCCAAGTTCTCAACTTCCTCATCATCCACGATGTAAACCATCTTTCCTTTTTCTTTCTCAAGGAAAGCACATTCAAGCAATATGGAGTCTTCTCCTTCTTCAAAACACTCTCCAAGCTCTGTCTCACCAAATAATTTCTTAATATGCTCTTTTTCCTTTGCACTATCTTCCATAGTTAAGCGCTTGCCAATTTTTAATGGTTCTTCCACTGGAGGTTTAGTAGAGAAGTATTCAAAGGTCTGGAGCATTCCTATAGTCAAATTTTTCTAGTTTCCAGTCTCTCGATGTAGTTCTATGTATACATACCAAGCGCATGCGCATCCTTGTAGAGTAGAGTACAATTTATGCACCCAGAGTGAAGGTGGTAATGCTCCATGTCCCATTGTCCGAGTCTCTCACACCTGCTTTGAATGTGATGCTTTGAATGGTTGATCACCATTATAAGTGCAAATCTATGTAGGTGCATTGCTCCTTATAAACCTAGTAGATAGGGCTACTCCAATATCCTCCCATTATAGAATATTATCTCTATGGACTACCCACCAGCGTGTTGTTGTCCCACACAAGGTATATACTAACACATTTATTCTCTGATGTGGTCTATCCACTATGCCTCCATGGATTTCAAAAATACAGGAAGATCTTCTACTCCAGTATACCAAGGTATTGTGCCACCTATCCATTGAATAAAATGAAGTCCATTCTTGCATGCAACCGCGCTTTTTACCTCGCACCCTACTAGTTCATACATACCATGAGCCAAATTGTCACAAGCAATACTCATAGTATCACCGATAGAATGAGAATCCTCCCACTATAGGATGCCTTCCTTTATGGTTCATTGACCTCGGGGTCCCGAATAACGCGTACATAGATTCTTTTTTTAAGTCCTCCTAACTTAGAGGCTCAACATATGGTGTAGATTCCCATCTCATTAAAGGTATCACAACCCTTCCTCTTTATTCTCAAAGCTGATATACCCCTTATTGAATCTCAAATAAGCATTATTCACATAACACCAAGGGCATCCAAGCAAGGTTGGAAAACTGTCTGCTTCTACAAGTGCTAATACCTCAAAATCCCCAGTGAATTTGGCCCCTTATATAGTTATGGATGCATCCTTCAAAACAATTATGGGAGTGGCCTTAGTCCTATTTGCCATAAACAACACATTAGATGATGGCTATAATGGAGGTCTCCCCATTTGTACCCATGCATCTAAAGGAAGCAAATTGACTTCCACACCTGTATCAATCAAAATATTTCTCAACAGCCATCCATCTACAACAGAATTCAGAGTAATTTTCTTGTCATATTCAATGCTATCAAGGGGAAGATTCACATGCAGGATTTACCTTCCGGTCTCAATACTTGTGCATGGAGTTTTCCCTTTTAACCAAATTCCTAATAGTGGAATGATGTTCTCCTAGCGCAACATTTTGCACACTTCTCTCAGATCATTGATATTAGTTTGGGCTCTCTCTGATGCTTTCCTCTACTCTTTTAAGTATTGTATCTCACCTTGAAGATTCCTTAGCACTTCTATGGTATCCTAGTAAACTTCTTTCGATGAGCAGGATCTGGGTACCTTGCATGCAAAACCTCCTCCTTATTGATCGTAGGCTTCGGTGTAATGCATATATTGTGCGCACCGCTTCAGCTCATGTAGTAATCTTTACTATCAATGCCTCATGTCCTAGTGCTATCTTGGGAATCCATTGATCTTCGACCGCGTCTTTGGATTCTAACTATCCCGGTGCCTTTGTTTTCTTGCTTTTGTTTCTTACTTAAATGCTCATATAAATCCGGGAACTCTTTATAGCTATGGTTATTTTCAAAAAAGAACATGCAATATTCTAAGGGCATTTGTGCCTATAGTGGTCAAGAGATCCCCACGTATAACATATTTCATGAGGGAACTCACTTCTTCCTCCACCGTGATATCCACGTCCTCTTCCATGACATTCTTCAAACTGAATCTCATTCCTATCATAGCACGTTTGATTATGATCCCGATCCTGGTGCTCATTCTTACCCTTAGAATTATATGTTACACTTATCTCTGTCATACCCCAATGTCTATAACATCGTGGATATAACCAATCAATCAACAATCTTGATTATCATGGTCGTGGACTCAAATTTTTCAAAAGCAGGATACATTCTTCCTTGTCACGTGTTATAACAAAGGATAGTGACTATCATCATGATACAAATGACATATTTCATAGTCTAACAGTAATGAACGTATAGATATGTCAGTGAAACTGTCCTTGGTCTGACCTTCCACTTCACAATATATACACCAAATTCCTGAGCACATTTCATGGGCTGAATTTGCTGATAGCTTCTCTAACTACTTTGTCATAGTTGTAATATGTGCCTCTAAGAATGGACTAACTCACATGTCAATGCTCCCAACTGCCTCAGCACACAAAGTTTCTTCTAGTGTGTTGTGCATATCAGTGTATGTCTTATGTGACAGGTTCTTCCGAATGGTGTAATCAATCCTCCAACAAACCATTGTGCATGTTGGCTTGTGTGAATATCATAAGACAACTTAGAAAGAATTTTCTTAAAACGGGAATCATACTCATGTACACTCTTAGTAGTGCCTTGTTTAATATCCTTGAGCACACTTATACTCTTCTGCTCAAACTCAGGGATATGGAAGTCTTTCAAGAAAGCATCCTTCAATGTTGCATAATTCATGCAAGTTTGATCATGATCAAACTTCCTATACTAGTTGTGTGGACATCCCCGTAATGTAGTAGCAAATTGACTTACCTTACGCTCGAAGCCATGATCCCATTCGCACGCCATAATATTTCACACATATGCACATGTTTGGAAGCATCCTCTATACATATATATTCTAGGAGATGAAGAGACATCTCCATATAGATATTATGTGGTTGTTGCGGGCCTTGACCACCTGATCCGAACCTCATGTGTTTTCTTTGCCTCCAAAACCACCGATCCACTGGAACTAGAACCACACATACCTCCCGATCCTTCACCGTAGCTGGAATAGGACCTATAGATTTACTCCCCTATGCTCCGACGGTAGTACTATACTGAACCCCTACAATCTGTGAGGTAGTTCCACTTCCAGAGGTGAATCCCACATTCTCGCACACTTGCATTTTGTGCGAGACGATGTGCCTAAAAATATTCCTCCAAATAACATTGAAGCCATCTGTCCTACCATTGATGTACATGCTCCCTGACTTACTCTTGTTCTCCTACTTCCCAAGTTATCTTGTTAGTTACTTGACGTACTAGATACTAGAAAACCAAGCGCAAGGGCTAGGTCACTAGGTGGATTAATATGCGCACCCATGGCCCAAGTAGTCTTTGTTGGCGCACTTCTGTGTGAAGCTAAGGGAGATCTCTGTCATGCTTTCCAAGATGGGGAGTTCCTGATGCTCTAGCTCCACATCTTCTACGTGAGCTTCAAATCCTTCACAAGCCATCTCTCTCCTCAACGCCATACTTTCTACAATGGTATGCTACTTCTCTATCTCCCTCTCGTGCCTCATTATACTTAAGCCTCCTTTCCTCTCTCTACCTTTCTGCCGCTAGGTCTACCATCTTTCACCAAACCTATTCCTACCCTCACATGAGGTGAGGTTTAGTTAGCCATCAATTTACTCTCTAGGTTCAAATTTACCATCAAGATCTTGATCGCCAGGTAGAATATCTTGCAGTATATGATCCTCTGAGGATACCGTAAAAACTAGAATTCAACTACCTCCGGAAAGAATACGTCAAAATTGAATATTCTAGAATATAATTGTTTAGAACACCACGAAACCACGTATCCACAATGAAAGTACAGATCAAATCAGCATCATAAAGGGCCTAAAATTCTTCTTGTGTCCAAACAAGTGTGCGATGCCTCCAATTCCACTTAGATGCATAAGCAATCAGCCATTCGTATAATTCCACTAGAAAGATAGTGAAAAATATCTCATATAAACTATTATACGATTTTGTTCTACCAAATTATGTGCATTAAACTCGAGATCCACTCTTGAACCGTCGTGCATATTCTTCCCCGCAGATCATGTATTCACTCCTCAATACTTGTTAGAGTTAACCGGTATGTCTTCATCACAAACCATCCTGAAAACAACTGAAAAATAGGTCCCGACAATGGAACCAATGAATGATGTAGCCTAGAATTTACCGATAACACCCTAGATGCGTTTACACATCACTCGGCCCTAGATCGAGTGCTCACCCAAAGCATGCAAAGGTACCATGTTCCTCTTTAGGGTTGTTGTAGCAGGATGTTAGCATGATGAAGGAAGAAACATATAGATCCATAACTAATCCATCATTCTATAATGCATGCCATATTCGGATCTATGAAAGAACAAGCTCTAACAATAGTTATGATTGAATCAAGATTACATACTACTTAATAACACACTGAACAACACTTAGATTCAACCAATAACTTCCATCTATTAATAAACACCAAAGCTCCTTACAATAATGGCATTCTATATCGATGCGTGCATGGATCTGATCCATAATCTAGTCATATGCACGTATATCTTTATGCTTATCTCTTATGCTCTACATATACCTATATATCTCTATCTCTCTTCTCTAACTATGTGATTCACATCATATATAGGGTGGGGACTTGCCCTTCACCGCTTATCTATTCCAAAAAATAGGCCGCATGTTATTAATATCCACGCGTCATTTATAAGCATAACCACACATGTAAGTGTGCTATCTATAGACCTCTTACAGTTAACTAGAGTGAAAATCCTATTCTTAGCTTGTCTCCATGTAAAAACTTCGATCCAATCCTCCAAAGTTAAACAATGTGTGACGCGCACGTATCTCGCATCGTTGGTGTGTTTTACACGCCATCTTCTAAAAATAGGTCTTCGTGTTCAAAATCGGCTAAGTCCTAAATTTTGAACTTGCCCTCCATGCATGGGTTCTTCCTATCCATCCGTTCCCTTAAACCTAGCATGTTTTCCCATGCGGACTTCTTGTGTGAGTTCTATCAAGTGTTCTTTAATCAACAATATACGTAAAGAAGGAAGCTCGATCTCTAAAGGAATAATAGATTTATTTCCAAAAACAAGTGATCATGGAGTGGCTCTTGTAGGTGTGTGAATGGAAGTATGGTAAGCCAATAAGGAATGATAGATCTAGAGGTCTAAATTGCAACTTGTTTTATTTACTAGTTTCTCCATAATGCAAACAAGCATTTTTAGTGTCATCACTTTCCCATTACCTTGAGGATAATAGGGGGACACCACTTTTGACATATTTTAAATCATTGAAAAAGGTTCTTTTCTTTCTTGTTTTTAAAATATTTACCATCGAGACAATAGTAGAAGGAATGCCATAACAAAAATGATGTGTTTCATGATAAATTTAGATATTTGAGCACCTATAGCATAGGTGAGAGGGACACACCTCCATCCAATTGGTATAGTATTCAGTTTTGTTGATGATATGTTTATGGCCATCAGATGAAGTAGGTGTAAGCTTCCCTATAAGATCGAGCCCCCATTTGGAAAATGACCACATTGTAGTGATGGGTTGTAAGGATTGAGACACATGGATAAATCTCCTATGTTTTTCAAACATGACATATTTATTTAGATACTAACAATTATATGTTTCTGAATAGGCTATTATAATGCACAAGTAGAAATTTCTTTACTAGAACCATTGATGAGTATCGTAAATCCTCTTCATTAATAATGTTAATCTAGGGCTGGTGTCTGATGGTTGTATGCAATAGGAGAAAGAGATCTTTGGAAAACAACTCCTTCAAACACAATCCAAACTTGCATAAATTGAAAATCACACTTGCAGAAATGGAAAAGCACACTTGCATAGCAGAAATAACACTTGCAAAAATGATTTCACACTTGTATAAATGAAATTACTAATTTGAAATAAAGATAATCAAATAAAACACCTGTAGGTTCACAACAAACTAAATGAAAATGAATATTACAATACAAGGAGAAAAATAATACAACAAAATGATAATCACGAAAAAGGAATAAACATAAACATAAATTATTACAAGACAAAAACACAAATACACAGATCCATCTTCCTTGGAATGAGTGGCCAGCTCATTCCTTAGAAGAGGATTTAAATCATGCTTCCAAGATCTTAATTCAAAAATTCAGAATATTGGAGAGAAAAGAACAAATTTTTCATTGATTGGTAAAAGATTACATACAAGAGTGTGAAAGGTTACATTTATAGTTCATGCATCCAACCAACTCCTTATTTTGGGGAATACAATCTGATCTTCTCTTTATTCCAATCCTAACAACTAAGATCTCAATCTCCATAAAATATGGAGAGAGATATATTATTGGATTCAAAGTCTTATCTAGCTATTTTAGGAAGATTTTCTCCCAAATCTTCTCCTTGATTTTTGGTAACAAGAATCATAATGATTTGATTCTCCTACTTTATTGGAAGGATTTTTTTGTTCAACAAGTTACTATGACCAAAAACCTCTCTCAGATTTTCCATTTGACTTTTCCGTTTTTGATTGTGGAACTTTTAGTGCTCGTTTGATACACTTTTTCCTTGGACTACGCAACTCACTAAAATTTAGATTTCTCTTTAGTGGTAAGACCTATAGAAAATATGAAGGAGGTTTTTGTTCAACACATTTTTATGAACAAAAACCTCTCTCATATTTTCCATTAAATTCTCTAATTATTCAAAATTCCTTATTTAATGAAAATTCTCGAACTAAAAATAGTCATTTCGGAGCTAACTCCAATTATTCCAGCTAACTAAAAGAAACTATAAATTTTGGATACGATATTAGATTGAGATGATTCTTTATTTAAACTTGCATAAATTTTTGAGATAAATCTAAATATGCAATAATATTTGAGTTTTAGATATATTGTTCATGATCAATTCCACTTTTCTAAAAAATAGTATTATCACTTCTCTATGGCCTACATACACGAGTTTGCATCTTTCCCAAATAATCGATAAGATTATTCAAAAAAATAGATAGCACAAGACTTATAAATAATGAATAAGATATATATCCTATATTCCATCTCAAGGAAACTATAAGTTTCAATATTACATTGAAATCCACTTTTAAAGGTAACTTTGGAAGGACAAAATAATGGTAATTTATGGCCTCGTTATTTCTCCGCACCTAATATTATGCATCTCCTCATGCATTATATTATTATCTCCTCTTCTTAGAGTCTTCTCGGCATTGAGCTTATGCGTGTATTGATGTAGCCTAGAATCCACTATGAAAACCTAGGCACGCTTACACATCACTCACTGAGCTAAGCTCTCACCTAAAGCGTCAAAGGTACCAGGACCCTTTTTAGAGTTGTTTGTACAAGATTTTAGTGTGATGATGTTAAAGTGTATTCAAATCCATAACCAAACATAAACATTTCACAAAGTCATAAACCATATCTAAATCTTATAGAATCGTGAACTAAACAATAACTACAATAAGGCTAACCATACAAGAACCAGATTCATTTATGTCTAACACCATTATCCAACCAATATACTCCATTGCATTAAACACTATAAAACACAAAAGCTTCTTACACTATAAAGTATCTCCATGAGTCATGCGTGTATTAAGATCAACAACATAACTCTACAATAATTCAGTCTCTCCCTAAACTACATAGTTCAATACATATTTATAGAGGTGGGGACTTTCCCTTCACCACCCATGCACTTCTCAAAATAGGTCACATATTGATAATAGCCATGCGCCTTTATAATGGCATGCACAACATGCAATTTTTCTAATAATAGATGTCCTATAGTTAACTCTAAGAAGAAATCCTATTATTAGCTTAAACCATGCATGGCGCTTAACAACCGTTTGTTCCCAAAATACTATTGTGTGTTGTGCAAGTATTCATCTCTATGTGTTCTCCGCATGCTATCTCCAAAAATAGCCCTTATCCATAAAAATGGCTAAGTCTTGAGCCAAAGTGTTATAGCATGTGTTTCCTTCCCTATCTTCCTATGCCTTCAAATGCGCCTTGTTCTGCGCATGCATCCTTTGTGTCTTCTCCTTAGAGAAACATTTTTTTGATCAACATTACCCCACACTAAAGTACATTTATGTCCTAGAAATGGGAATTATTTCTAATGTTCCCAATAATAAAGAATAAGGAATGAAAGAATTAATGAAACATTGTACAAAAGAATGAATTTTCACTCTACAACACCCTCTTCTTCAATTGGGAGGATTAGCTCTAGATATTCATTTTTTATTTCAGCCTCCAATGTTTTCCAATAACTTAGTGCATTCCTTGTCTTCTCTGGAATATATGTGATTATATAATCCAATTTTTCCTGAGTAATCTTCTCTTTTCTCATTCTGTAGTACCTAGACAACATTGGCCATACCTGACATCATTCCTTCCATGAGGTCCATCTTTTACACTATGAGCTTCCCAATCTCATCAATCCTCTCTTTATGTGGATCCTGGGCTACTGCGAGGGCCTCACACTTTTTTTCACCAATGCCAATATTTCTGCGTGCCCAAGTGTCTCATCTTTCATCGCTGCCAGAACTTCATTATCTTCAACTATAGTTCTGGTCCTTATTATTGCTTCTGGTGCCACACATAAATTGAGAGCTTGGTCGACTTTCTTCAGCTCATCCTTCAAAGTTTGGAGTAATTCCTCATAAGTTGAAATTTTCCTAACCATAGAGGCCCTTTCTCTCTCTGCCTCTTATTCAAAATATTTTAGTGCGGGCATCCGAATTGGTCCATCATCTAACACCAAATCGACCAAAGTGTGCACATAATGCATAGCAGAAGGAAAATTTTCTGGAACTGAGATTCTAGATGAGGCCTTGTTTTAAGGATGTGATCACCAATTTCCTCTCGCCATGCTAATGAAGGCCTCATTATTTTCCCATTCTCATTCCTTCTCTTCCTTTAAATGTGTTATCTCTATAGTTTTAGCCTTGTTATCTTCAAGCAATGCTTGAATGGTGGCGGCCTTATCAATGTTTCTCTCGCACCACCTTAGTAGATACCTTGACCATTACATTGTTGACCTACTCATCAGACATTAGAGTAGGTTTTATTGTCATGTGCCTACTCTGGGGTGCCTTCTTCACTCTTCACGAGACACAGGACTCCTTGCACACATCAAAATATGGTTCATCCATATGATTCTACATGGACCAGGATAATTACTTCCTTATGCACGTAGTGGCCATATCTGGATCCATCAACTCCCACCCATATAACTTCTTAAGGCCCGTAATGCTCTGGGAACCAAAGCGCAAAAAAATTCTTGTGTCCTTAGTATAGCCCATACTAGGGACAACATACTCTTCACTTTTTCTTTCTCTTTTTGTTCTTGGCCCCTTAGGAACCTGGGTGCCAAGGTCTAAGTTGTCCCTTCTCCTACCTGAGTCGTAATGGGTGTGCTAGGTTATTCTTGCATAGTTTCTTCTACTTCTTTCACCCCTTCCTCTTCATCTCTCATTTCTTCATCCTAAGGTTCCTCCACATCTTCAAGTTGAACCGGGGTTCCTGGCACGCTCTCTTCAGACTCCTCCTCCTCGTTAAGCTTCAACTTTCTTCTTCTCTTTCTCTCAAGTGTTTATTTTTAGGGAGAGTTGAGGTGACCTTTGTAAAGGTTGAGATGTTCCTGCGCCTTGGGTTTTGGTTCTTTTGAACACCTTTTTAAATTGGCATTCCTCATGGACTATACCCACGTCCAAGTCTTCTACTCCTCCTTGCATCTGTGGGGGAGTATCTACACACTCACTCTCCACTTTTTCTGTGAGCTACCTCCGGCCTCTATGGTCCAAGCCTCCACTATCCTTGTTGAGTTCTTCTTCCTCGTCTCCTTCTATGGTCAAGGAAGGCTTTGGAGCTACCACATTTTCAATTGTGTGTTTGCCCTTAGGTGGCCCTGGGAGCATAAATTCATTCTCCACATACTTTCCCTTTTCCATCCTAGGCTTGAGCTAAAGATAGATAAGCGCGCCCCACTTGTCCCTAATATCCAAACTTATCGGCTTCATGCTTATAACATCATAAATAAGCCTCTCGATATAGGCAGATCGACCTAGATAAACATATGTTTTCCTTAAAGTATGGTAGTCATAGTCTATCTTGTCTGCATTGTAGCTCAACCACACACATCGATAAGCATGTGTACTGTTGCTTATAAGTAGCGTGTTATGAAGGTGTATAGTAGTTTGCACTAGGGACTCCATGCCCCATCCTTCATTGCGAACTGCGCGATGAAAAATGTTGATATAGTGCAAATTGCACTACCTTGCCCACTACTAAGGGTAACTCCTTTAGAATGTGCCATTCCTCCTCAAATGCCATGCAAAGTCAATCATACCATAGTTCTACCCTTTGTTTAAATGGGCCACTCATTGTTCCTTCACACAAATACTTCTCAAACCTCTCTATGCGAGGGACTTCTTTTCCATGGGGTATTCCCAAAAATTTTATTTGGCCCATCGGGCACTCCAATTTCTACAAACACAAGAGATAATAGGATAACACCAAAAATTATCTTTTCACTTGTGCATGCTTCCTCAATAATTGTTTCTGCTATGTAGCTAACTAAGTTGTACATTTCTCCTTGTGACATTTTCTTCACAATATGTAGCCACATGGTATTTACTTGTGACCATCTCTCCGATCATTCAACTTAGTGAGCAGATGTGTGGTTGCCTGCACCATAGGGTACTTCCTTAATTTGTAGATGTCCATTCCACATGGACCCTTGGCATATCCCAACTCCTTTCTTATGGCTATAACAACTACCTTATCAATTAGATCACTATTAACATTTTTCCATGTGCCCTTCAATCTTGTCAACATAGCAATCAAAGGTACGGTGATCCTTACCCATCATCCAACAAAATAGAAGAAGTCCTCATGGACTCTACTCATAAGCCATTGGTATAAATTTTTTGGTTTTCCAAAATATGGGAGTTCACACCCCTACCTTCTTGAGCAACTTCTCCCCAACATCATCATACACTGGCATGTCATCCACCGTGTGCTTGTTGGTCTTCCTATTCAACAATGCATCCAACTCCTCCTTGTTATCAATGGTGTGGTGGTTGTAGTCACTTACTTTACATCTGCGGATATGGGAATCCCAATCCCACCCAATGATCACTCCTTTTGATACTGCATTTCTGAAAAATTACTCTCGGGAGCATCTTCAACCTCGATTTCCACCTTTTTCTTCCCCTTCGTTCCTGCTCTAGGTGCTTTCCTTGGTGTCATGGTAAAAATCTCACCTTTTTCCTTTGTCAAGTAATCTCTCATGCCCTATCTTGAAACCACATGCCCTAGCTCCTTCTCAATGCTTTTGCTTCACTCAAACCCTTCTCCAATGGGGACGTAAGCCACTTTTGTGCACAAATATTCTCTCCATGCCTGGTTTCGCAACTCTCTCGCACCTCAACACATTTCACTTGGTTTGGTCACAACTAGCTCACTCGAATACTTGTGATCGCAAAGGTAGAAATAAACCCGCATCACATCTTTATATAGAGTTGCTAAAATTTATTGCATTTATTTCTCCTTTACCTACCATTGATCCTCTCATTAATTAACCATTTTCCCAATTTCCGCATGATACACCTACGCACCACAGTTATAACCTTCCAGTGTGCCTTCCTACCTTCTATCTACATACCTCCTTCTACGCACATCCATGCACCAAAGTACCTTACCACTATACCTTCCTCTAGTAGTTTCTACGATCGCTTACCTTGTGTTATATCATTCATTAATTTATTTCCAGTTATGGTCTTCC
The DNA here is from genome assembly GCA_018340775.1 of Taxus wallichiana var. yunnanensis. Lineage (NCBI taxonomy): Eukaryota > Viridiplantae > Streptophyta > Pinopsida > Cupressales > Taxaceae > Taxus > Taxus wallichiana. Next base: position 617,883,321 of record CM031236.1, read on the forward strand.
TTAGGAGCAATCTTCTTTCTAGCAACTCCCTTCCATTTTTGAATAGCACCTATAATAGTATGTTCTCATGTGTACCTATTTTTGAATAACAACCACCCCACACCAATGGTATGTGCAATCCTCTGCACATAAAAATACTTCAGATTGTAATTAGCTTTGGTGCAAGTAAATGCGCTTATTCCACAAAACACCGAACTAAATTGATAAAGCATAAGCAATGAAGAAATAAATACATTAAAAGAAATACGAAAGGAAAACTATATTAAATGGTAATACTACCTTATTACAAACACCAAGAAGACTTATTTATAGTAGGGCTTCAACCTACTCCATTGAAGTAACCGAGTAACCTTGTTCCATCAAGTGCCTCTAACTGACAAATGCCTGATTCAAGTATGTGAGTGATAACATATGGTCCCAACCAATGCACCTTGAGTTTTCCTAGATGTCGCATAGACTTGGAATCATATAGAAGTACCATCTGTCGACCTCAAGCTTCTTATCCCTAATTTGTCTATCATGCCATGCCTTCGCCTAGCCTTTTCCTCGCTTCGACTCCAATGTGTTATGGTGCGCCTCTTATCTAGTTGTATTAACTTTTCAATTATTTCTTCTAATGCTTTCTCATCAACTAGACCTCTCATGCACGCAATACACAAAGAAGGTAACATGAATTCCATGGGAAAAACTACTTCTGCACCAAACACCAACTTAAAGGGTGTGGCCTTATTCAACCTTTTATAGGTTGTTCTATATGCCCAAAGTATAGCAGAAAATTTATCATCCCAATCTTTCCTTCCAACATCACAAATTTTTTTAAGGTCTAGCTCAATATCTTGTTGAAGGCCTCAATAGTCCCATTTTCTTAAGGATGATAAGGTGTAGTCTTGTGGTGCATGACCATAAATTCATCCAACAATATCCTGATTGTCTCATTCAAGAAGTGTGTGCCCCTATCACTTGTCAAACTCAGTAGACATCCATACCTAGTAAGAATATTTTCCCATAAGAACCTTACTATTGTAGCTGTTGTAAAATCCTTTGTAGGTGTTGCTTCTACCCATCGTGTAAGATAATCTGTACAAGTGATGATGTAGTGTGATTTGGTTCTACGTGCGGTTGGGGAAATAGGACCCAAAAAGTCTATTGCCCATTTTTCAAATGGCTCTGCACTAGTAATAGGCCTCAAAGGCATTTCATCTCTTTTTCTAGGTTTTCCAAGGTGCTGACAGTGATCACATGCCTTACAATACTCTTTACAATCCTTGTATAGGGTCTCCCACCATAATCCAATGAGTAGAATCTTGCACGTGGTGGCATCACCTACATAATGCCCACCTGTAATACCACCATGAGCCTCTTCCATGATATATGTGTGCTCATGTTCTAATACACACCGACGCAATACTTCATCTCGGCCTAGTTTGTATAAGTCACCATTGATCAACATGAAGGGTGAAACGTGAATTGCAATTTGTTTCTTCTCTAAGCCTTTCATTCCTTCTGGCACCATACTTGTGCATAAAAAGACAACAATATCCTCCAATTCTGAAGGCGCGTGATGTAACTCGTATAAATTTTCATCCATAATTATATCTTCAATTGTCAGTGCATCCTCTCTTGATTGATTTCTTGATAAGTGGTCTCGGGCCATAATTACTTTTACCTAGTTTTACCAAGACCGTAAAGTCATATTCCCGGAATAAGAGAACCCATTGACATATAATCCCCTATAAAACGATATTATTTACCAAGTATTTTAGTGTCATGTGATCTGTGTAAAATACAAAAGGTAATGCTAGCAAGTATTGTTTGAATGTATACAACACGTAGATCATCAACAAAGCCTCACACTCTGTAGTTGTATAATTTTTTTCTACAGGAGTCAACTTTCTACTAGCAAAGTAGATAGGATGATCTATAATACCTTCTCTAGGATAAGCTAACACTGCACCAATGGTCATGCCAAAGGTGTCCACATGTACGTGAAACAGTTAGTTCCATGAGGGAAAATATAGAATAGGCATTGTAGTAAGTCTCTCCTTCAATGCCTCAAATGTGTGTTGTTGTGGTTCTCCCTAATAGAATGTCCCTTTTCCCTTTAGTAACTCCTCCAGGGGTGTGGCAATCTTCGCATATCCTTTGATAAATTTTCTGTAATACCTTGTATGGCCCAAGAATCTACACACCTCACACTGACTGGTAGGCTCCTCCAGGCGTACAATAACTGCAACCTTAGCTGGATTTACTAACAAACCTTCCTTATAGATGATATGCCCTAGTAGAGTTCTATAAGGTGTAGCAATTAGCACATCTTGATGTTTAAAGAGATGCTTAATTGTTTGTATCTTTCAAACATTAGGCACAATTTGTCACAATGATCCTTAACAATCCCATATATCGTCCAATCATCTAAGTAAACCTGCAAGAATTTGTGAATAAAATCCTAGAATGCTTGAATAACTATGCACAAAAATACAACAGGCACATTCTTCAAACCAAAGGGCATCACTATATATGAAAATCTTCCCATTCAGTGGTGAAAGTTGTCTTCTCTTGATCCTCCTATGCAATTCTTACCTGATGATACCCAGAGAATCCATTTGTAAAAGAGTAAATTTCACACCCTGTAATGCCTTCTAATATTTCCTCAGTGAAAGGCATAGGAAAAGGATCAATCACACATGCAGCATTTAGCTCCCTATAATCCACACAAATCCTAATCTGACCATATTTCTTTATACTGATTACCATGGGGCTAACCCACTCTGATTCTTCTAGGGGCTTAATGATGCCAGATTTCAGCATTTTGTCAATTTCTTATTTAAATTGTATTCACAGTTAGTTACGATTCATCCTATAAGGTCTCTTCCCGACACAAAGACGCACCTTCTTTTAGCTTAATCTTCATCTCGCCTAATGACTCATGCACCCCCTTTAACTCATGGTAGATCCTAGGAAATAAGTCCTGGAAATCACGTAGTAACTCAATTATCTTTGCCACTTCATAATCAGACCAATAATATCCAATTATGGCCTCCTTAGGTTCAACATCCGTGCCAATGTTCACTTTCTTGGTCTTCATAGGTTCATGATAGGCGCACGTGTTTTTATCCACACTATCTAAAACCTCATGCATACCTTTGAAATGATCAATGTCCAAATTTTCTACTTCATCATCCACTATGTAGACCATATTTCCTTTCTCCTTCTCAAAGAAAATGTGCTTAAATAGTTCGGCATCTGTCTCATCTATTTCATCAAAATGCGCTCCTAGTTCTTCCTCACCAAATAACTCCTGAATGAGTTCTTCACCTTTGCACTATCTCCCATAGTCAAATGTTCCATAACCCCTTAATGCCTCTCTCACTAGAGGTTTAGTAGAGAAGTATTAAAAAGTCTGGACCATTCCTACAATCAAGTCTTTCCAATTTCCAATCTCCCTATGCAGTTCCGCATAAACATACCAAGCACATGCACAACCTTACAAAGTGGAATAAAGTTTGTGCACCCAAAGTGAAGGTGGTAAAGCTTCTTTCCCATCCATCTCGCCCGTCTCTCACACTATTGAATGTGGTGTTCAACATGTTGATTACCATGATACATGCAAATTTGAGTAAGCACATTGCTCATGAGAAACCAGGTTGTTAGAGTAATTCTTACTTCATTCCATTCTATGAGATTATCCCTATGAACCATCCACCAACATGTTGTCATCCCGCACATGGTATATACTAACATATTTCTTCTCTCCACTTGATCCATCCACTACTCCTCCATGGCGCATAGGAATATTGTAGGATCTCCTTCTCTAGTGTACCAGGGTACAAAGTTGTTACCTATCCACCTAATACAACGAGGTTTTATCCTCTATGCAAAGGCACTTCTTACTTCGTGCCCAACCATCTCATAGGTGTCATGCACCCAATTGTCACAAGAAATACTTGTAGTATCACTAATAGACTATGTATCTTCCCACTGGAGGATTCCTTCCTTATATGGCTCAAGTACTTCTAGATCTCGAATGGTGCGCACATAAATTATGTTTAGGTCTTCCTCACTCAAAGGTTCAACATAAGGTGCATATTTTCCATCTGTTAAAGGGATAATAACTCATTCTTCCTTGTTCTCAAAACTTATATACCCCTTGTTGAACCATAGATTAGCATTATTTGCATAACACCAAGGGCACCCAAGTAGATCTGGGAAGTTTTCTACTTTTGTAAGTGCTAAAATCTCAAAGTCCCTAGTGAACTTGGCCCCTTGTATAGTAATGGATGCATCCTTTAAAACCCCGATTGGAGTGGCCTTAGTCGATTAGCCATAAACAATACATTAGAGGATGGTTGTAATGGAGGTCTACCCATCTGCACCCATGCATCTAAAGTAAGAACATTCACTTTCATGCCTATGTCAATCAATATATTGCTCAAAATCCACCCATCCACAATAGCATTTAGAGTGATTTCCTTTTCATAATCCAAGCTATGAGGGGGAAGATTAGCATGCTTTCTCTTGCGCAACATCTTGTATATCTCTTTCAAATCATCAAAATCTGACTGACCATCTCTTCGCCTTCTTTTGTTCTAACTTTTGTGACTACTCATTTAAACATTGTATTTCTCCCTAAATATTTCGAGGACCTCCATGTTTTCCCGATAAACCTCCTTCGTATGTGTAGGATCTGGGTACCTTGCATGTAAAAATTCCTCCTTAGTAATGGTAGGCTTTTGTTGTAACGTCTCTCCGCGAACACAACTTTAGTGCATGTGGTAATATTCACAGTACTACCTCAAGTTCCAGTGCTAACTTTGGCATCCACTGATTTTCCATGGCACGTTGTATTCTAACCATCCCTACGCCTTTTTTTCTCTTGTTTATGTTGTTTGCTAAGATGCTCATATAAGTCTGGGAATTCCTCATAGTTATGATTCTTCCCATAAAAAGAACAAGTAATATTCTAGAGGGCATTCACACTGTAGTGGTCAAGAGATCTGCATGTATAACATGTTCCATGAGGAAACTCACCTCGTCCACCACCATGGCCTCGGCCCCTGAATCCACCACGGTATCCTCGACCTCTAACACAACTTCATGCAAAGTGTCTATTATTTTGATCGTAGCACCCTTGGGTGTGGTCACAATCATGGTGCTCACTTTTACTTTTAGAGTTATCTAATACTCTTGTTTGTCACACACCAATATCAATGGCATCATGGATCTGATCAATCAACCTACAATATTTTGTATTGTGATTCGTGGACCGGAAAATCTTACAATAGCAAGATACGTTATTTCTTATCACACATTGTAATAATGGGTAGTGGTTTGCATCATGGTCTAAATGACATATCTCGCAGTCTAGCAATAATGAACATATTGACCTATGGGGACAATTATCCTTAGTGTGTCCTTCAACTTCACAATTTATACACCAAATCCCAATGCGTGTCTCATGTGCTGAATTGGCTGATAATTTCTCTAATTACTTCATCATAGCTGTAATCTGTGCTTCCAGGAATGGGCTCACTCTAGTGTATATACTTCTAACTACCTCAACACACAACACTGCTTCAAGTGCTTCACGTGGGTTTGTATATGTCTTATGTGACAGTGCCCTCCTAACTGGGTGATCAAGCCCCCAACGAATTATCAGTGCATGTTGGCTTGCAAGAATATCATACGAAAGCTTAAAAATAAGTATTTTGAAATGGGCATCATATTTCCGAATGCTCTCATTAGTTCCTTATTTAATATCCTTGAGTTTTCTTGTACTCTTCTCGCTTGAACTCAAGGATATAAAAATCCTTAAGGAAAGAATCTCGTAGTGCTGCATAATTTATGCAATTCTGATCAAGGTCAAACTTCCTGTACCAACTATGAGCACGTCCTGCAACATAGTTACAAACTAAATTTCCTTATGTTGAGAAGTTGTAATTTCTTTTGCGCACCACAATATCTCACACATGTGCACATGCTCAACAACATCTTCTATTCCCCTATACTGGAAGACAAAGTGACATCTCCATGTAAATATTCTGGGGTTAGTGAGGAACATGCCCACCTAATCCGAACCTCCTAAGTTGCCTTTGCCTTCAAACCCACTAGATCCACTAGAACTAGAGCCACCTATGCCCCCTGATCCTCCACCTATAGCCGTGAACCAAAGGATGTACTTCCATGTATCCCATCAATGCTACTAAAATGAACTCCTATAGTCTGCGAAGTGGTACTACTCTCAGAAGTGAGTCCAAAATTCTATGCACTTGAGTTATATGCCGAGATGTGCCTAAAAAGGTACTTCCAAATAACAAATAAGATGTTTTCCCAACCATAGATGCACTTTCTATTTTATTTACTCTTGTTCTTCTACTCCCCAAACTACCTTATTGACTACTGGTTGTATTAGATACTAGAAAACCAAGTGCAAAGGTTAGGTTACTAGGTAGATTCAAATGCACGTCTGCATCCCATGTCGTCTTTGCTGGCACGCTCCCATATGAGGCAGAGGAGGGTTCCCTATCATGCTTGCCCAAATGGGGGAGTTACATATGCTCTGGCTCGATGCCTTCTACGTGAGCTCTAAATCCTTCATGAGCCATCTCTCTCCTCAATGCCATCCATTCTGCAATATCAAGTTGTTTCTCTATCTCCCTCTTATGTGCCACATTGTACTTAAGTTGCCTTTCATCTCTTTGCCTCTCTTCCGCTAGGTTCGCCATCCTTCACCAAACCTACTCCCGACCCCGTGCGTGGTGGGGTTTAATTAGCCATCACGCTTTTCTTCCAAGTTCAGTGGTTACCATCAAGATTTTGACCACTAGTGGGGTGCCTTGCAGATAGGTTCCTCTAGGATAACATAAAAATTAGAACTCAAATACCTTTGGGAAAGAGTAAGTGGAAATTGAGTACTCCAAAATATAGTTATTCGTAACACCATAGAACCAAGTGTCCACAATGTGCATCAAAATCCTATCGATCATAGAGTGCATGAAATTCTTCCTACATCCATACAAGTGTGTGATACCTCCAATTCCTTTTAGACACATAAGCAACTAGCCACTCGCATACGGCTCTATCTAGAAGATAGCAAAAACTCTCATATAAATAGTCATACAAGTTCTGCTCCACCCCGCATGTGTGTTAAACTCGATCCAATGCCGAACCTCGAGCGTATTCTTCTTCTAGATCTATTATCCAATTCTCAACACTTGTTAGGTTCAACCGGTACGTCTTCATCATGAAACATCCTAAAAACAATCAAAAGAGGTTCTGTAACGAAACCAATGATGCAAATTTAGAATCCACTATGAAAAACTCAGGTGTGCTAGCACATCACTCAACATAAGTTAAGCACTCACCCGAAGCACGCAAAGGTACTAGGACCCTCTTTAGAGTTACTTGTACATGATGTTAGTGTGATGATGTTAAATCATATTCAGATCCATAACCAAACATAAACATTTCACAGTGCATAAACCAGATCTAGATCTTAGAGAATCATGAACTAAAAATAACTATAATAAGGCTATCCATACAAGAACCAAATTTAGTTATGTCTAACACCATTATCTAGCCAATATACTCCATTGCATTAAACACTATAAAACATATAAGCTTCTTACACTATAAATTATCTCCATGAATCATGCGTGTATTAAGATCAACAGCATAACTCTATAATAATTCAGTCTCTCCCAAAGCTACATATTTCAATACATATTTATAGATGTGGGGACTTTCCTTCACTGCCCATGCACTTCTCAAAATAGGTCACATACTAATAATAGCCATGTACCTTTACAATGGCATACACAACATACAAGTGTTCTAATAATAGATGTCATATAGTTAACTCTAAGAAGAAATCTTATTATTATCTTAAAATATGCATTGCACTTAACATCCTCTTGTTCCCAAAATACTATTGTGTTTTGTGAAAGTCTTCATCTCTATGTGTGTTCCATACGCTATCTCTAGAAATAGCCCTTATCCATAAAAATAGCTAAGTCCTGAGCCAAAGTGTTCTGGCACACATTTCCTTTCCTATCTTCCCGCGCCTTCAAATGTGCCTTGTTCTCGTGCGCGCATCCTTTGCATGTCTTCTCCTTAGAGAAAAATTATGTCCGCTTCTCAACATGTATGCATTCTAACTATAGTTCAAGGATAGGTTCTTATATGGATCCCCTCCTACTATTTTTTATTCTTCTTCTTCTTCTTTTTTTTACTTTTAACAAGTTCTTATGTGGAGGTTTTCCTCGCCCTTGCTTTTCTTTATTTTAAAGCGGGTTCTTCTATGGAAAGCCTCCTACTGCACCTTTATCAATAATGTTGGACATCACAAAGAAACGTAAACTATTTTAATGAGAATTTACAACATAGAATCAACCTATGCAAAAAAGAATCCTCATAATAAAGAGGATTGCTTGATCCAACCTCATATTTAAAATCAAAATGCATACTTCGTGTTTCTCCTTCTCTCCCACACCTAAGCTCATGCATGTCCTCATGAATTTTGTTTATTCATGGTTTCCCATAAATTAGACTCCAAAATTTTATCGCAAAGAAGTGTGCATATTTTCCATATATTTGTAAGTAGGGGAGATATGAATTTTATTTTGCCTTATTTGGAGATCTTAAAAGTGGATCTAGGTGTAATAAAAAAACTTACAAAAAATCTCAAAAATAAAAATAGTAGAAAAAAATACCTTGATCATACATCTAGTTGTCCTTGTCCTATTATTAACATGGTCAAATATGTTGAAATAGTGCGAGAGAAGGAAGTCACCAGTAACAGCTTGATTCCTTTTGAAGAAGAGACACCCTTTTTCCCTTGAGTAGCTAGTAAGTTGGTTTTCAAATCAAGGCTTCCAACAATGCCCAAGGGTTTTCATTGTTGTTATTTTTCTTTTCTTGTTTTTCTTTGATTGGCCAGCAAGTTGGTTTACGAATCAAAGCTTTTGGACATTTTTACAAGTTTTTTAATGTGTGTTGAAATTATAGCATGCAAAAGATTAGAGAAAATTTGATCCATCATCAAACTATATTCATCAAAGTGTAGCATGTGTAAAATATGAAGCGATGTCGATATCTCATAGAAAAACTCTTTTCATACTTGGTAACTCTAAGAATATTTCCAAAATTGTGTAGACAATTTCCGTGTCTTCAAAGCCAACCTTGAATTGTGCATTATCAGGATCACCATACTAATATTCAAAGCCCAAACTAGTGATCTCAGGAGATGGATTAGTTATGTCTAGAGTTGTTCCAAAAGAGAGTGGAAGTATCATAGGTCCCTCCAAACTGCTCCTTGGTTGATACTTTTGGTGCTCAAAAATCTGCATGTTGGTATCAAGAAAAACTCGAAAACTATGTTACAATCACATTTATTTAACAATTCAAAAAGTGTTAAAATATGATCATCAATTCCTGTAGATTACACTTAGTCACCAGATGTTAGCATGAACAAAATGGCTTTCCTTAATATTCATAACAATTGCTTCTTAACATTATACAAGCATATACAAAATGAAAAAATTGAAAGACACGAAAACAAATTTTTCTAATGGATATGGTTCGAGATGGAATTTTATTATGGGATGAAAAACTAATTTGGATGGGCATATTTATTATAAGGGGGTTTTATTTTGGCTCTAATACGAGTCCTTGAATATGGATGAAATTCATTAGAAATACTACCACTTCATTATTACAAACTAGATAAGCCGCTTTTTACTAAAGTTATGTGTAATAAGATCACTTAGTTGTTAGTTGATACAATGTGGAATGGTGGTGGTTGTCAGGATGACATTTGATATTTCATCAACCGAATCTACTCCTAGCTTCAATATCACATTTCGCCATTTCTTCATAAATAGAATCTAGATTTGAATCCTTTTCCCATGCCATTATACCTTCTTGATCAAACATGAAAGCCATTTTTCTTATACGTAGATTTAGTTTGTGGGGGTAGGTAAATATTCACAATCTAACATTTCTAATTGTAGAAATCAAATTTTAATCAATAGTGCATGAAATAAATATTAATTATTTTACAGTAAAATAATATTTTAAAGAAACGGCACCAAATGCTTCATGTCACAAAATTTTCTAAGATAACTCTCTTAGGAAATTTTAAAACTCCTATTAACATTGTGTTCCCAGCATAATGCCAAAATAATGAGTGTCGGCAATCCTTTTCATTAATAATGTCAATCCAGGGATGTTGTCTAATGGTTGTATGTGATAAGAGAAAGAGCTCTTTGGAAAAACATTCCTTCAAACAAAATCCAAACTTGCATAAATTGAAAATCACACTTGTGGAAATGGAAAAGCACACTTGCAAAAATCAAAATCACACTTGCATAAAAGAAATCACACTTACAGAAATGAAATCACGCTTGCATAAAGGAAATTACTGAATTGGAAATAAATATAATCAAATAAAACACCTGCAGGTTCACAACAAATTGAATGAAAATAAATATTACAATACAAGGAGAAAAACAATACAACAAAATGATAATCACGTAAAAGGAATAAACATAAACATAAATTATTAAAAGACAAAAACAAAATGCATATATCCATCTTCCTTGGAATGAGTGGCCAGCTCATTCCTTGGAAGAGAATTTAAATCATGCTTCCAAGATCTTAATTCAAAACTTCAAAATATTGGAGAGAAAAGAACATATTTTTCATTGATTGGTAAAAGATTACATACAAAAGTGTGGAAGGTTGCATATATAGTTCATGCATCCAACCAACTCCTTACTTTGGGGAATACAATTTTATCTTCTCTTTATTCCAATCCTAACAACTAAGATCTCAATCTCCACAAAATATGGAGATAGATATATTATTGGAGTCAAAGTTTTATCTAGCTATTTTAGGACGATTTGCTCCCAAATCTTCTCCTTGTTTCTTGGTAACAAGAATCATAATGATGTGATTATCCTAATTTATTCAAAGGATTATTTTGTTCAGAAAATTACTATGACCAAAAACCTCTCCCAAATTTTCCATTTGACTTTTTCATTTCTGATTGTGGAACTTTTGGTTCTCATCTGATACACTTTTTCCTTGGACTGCATCTCACTAAAAGTTAAATTTCTCTTTAGTGGTAAGACTTATAGAAAATCTGAAGGAGGTTTTTTTTCAACACATTTCTATGAACAAAAACCTCTCTCATATTTTCCATTGAATTCATTGATTATTCAAAATTCCTCATTTGATTCAAGTTCTAGAACTAAAAAAAGTCATTCGAGCTAACTCCAATTATTCTGAAGCTAACTAAAAACAACTATAAATTTTGCATACGATCTTGGATTTAAATGATTATTTTTTAAACTTGCATACTTTTTTGAGTGGAATCTAAATATATAATCATATTTGGTTTTAAAATATATATTTTATGATCAATTCCACTCTTCTTAAAACTAGTATTATCTCTTCTCTATGGTATGCATACACAATCTGTTGCATCTTTCCCAAATAATCAATAAGATTATTCAACAAAATAGATTTAAAAATACTTATAAATAATTAAAAATATATATATCCTATATTCCATCTCAAGAAAACTATAAGTTCCAATATTACATTTAAATCCACTTTTAAAGGTAACTTTAGAAGGACAAAATAATGGTAATTTATGGCCAATTTATGGCCTCATCAACCATGCCACTAGTATGAGCACCACATATTCCTTTGTGCACCTCTTTTTTTTTACTTTTATACCCTCTTCTACATTAAGACACCGTTACTGGTCCCATAGTAGCTTCGATGATAGATAATTCCCCATAGAGGGTATAATGTCATATTCAATTGATAATGGTTTATTTTTTGTGTGGGAAATGTCGGTGGGAATGTATCATCTTGTAAGTAATTCTAATTTTCCATTTACTAGGGTAAAATGGACTAAAAACTTCACATACCAAAAAATATTGGGCATGTCGTAGGTAGGGATTGTAAGATGTTCGACCAGAACTAGACATCACCGCTTATCTGGAGGTAGGTGAAAAAGAGACTTGGTAGTTTCCATAACATCGGTTTAGTTATTTTGCATCTATGGGATCTATTGGAATGTGATTTAAACAAATTATTCCTTCATATTTTCTACCTTACATTTATAGGGAATAAGTTTTTCATCCTTAACATTGTACTTTGTAATCACTTGTTTGATAATCATTGTAAGTTGCCTTTGACCTAAAATTATTTGATATTCCATTTAATAGCGACTTTGAGACCAAAAACAAGGGATATGTTGTAGTATTATTGGTGTAAGGAAAACCAATTCTGAAATCTCATTGAATAAAATCCTCAAAGTAGGTGTGATAATAATGTTACCTTTACCCGAGCTATGAAAAGTGAATGACCCATCGACGTATATTTTCCATGTAGTGGATTCTTCAATGAATAGGATAGATGAATCATGTAATTCAAGACTCAAATGCTCGGTGCCTAGTAATGGTGCTTCCACAAGTTAATTGGTGAGAAATTTTCCTTTCAATTCTTTCTCGATTGACATATTCAATGTCAAACTCACTGAGTAATATGATCCATTTGGCCATCCTCCCGATAAATGTGGGTTTAGATAAGAGATACTTAAATGGGTCAACTTTTGATATGAGCTTGATCTTTTTATTAAGTATTTAATGTAGAATCTTTTGGAAATTAAAACAAAATCTAATCATACCTTCTCAATATGTTGGTAATTCATATCATAAGATATTAAGGTACAATAGGATAAGAGATGACTCTCGCTTTATGTTGTGCATTTTATTGCAATAAGAGTGCACCTAAAGAAAACCAAGTAGCTGAAATGTATAGTAAAATGGGTTCACCTAGGGTAGGTGGTATCAAAACATGTGGATTAGACAAGTACTATTTTAATTGTGTAAGTATTTTTGGTAATTTGGATCCTAATGGAAGTCAACCTCCTTTCAAGGAGATGGGTGTAATTGTCTATAGATATGATCGTATAGTACCTTTTTATGGTTGAGATTTTAGTGAGAATAGTTGTACCACAAACCCATTTATACCCTTCTTAAGAATTTTCTACTTTTGGTGAGAACTTATCATTCATGGATATTTTTCCTTAATCCCACATAACTCAAAAATATTCCCTTCAGAATGGAACCACATAAGCAAATCCTGAAGTTCATCTCAAAAGTTCCCAAATTAGTAATTCATTGGATCCCTAACATAATTCATGCACCCCCCATTAAAATGGTATACATAGGGCCTTCTAGCAAGTAATCTCCCATAAATACCTTAATCTTATGGAACTTTCTTGAATAGCTAAATTTACCTCCATCAGTAACCATGAACGAAAACTCTGGGGATGGATAAATAAAGTATTTTAAGCATAAGACCAACATATGATTGATTAATTTGTGATTACTTTTAAATTCAATTAGTATTGTCACCCTTTGTTTCTACATAAACCTATCAATCTTGAGGATTTATGGGGTGTTAATTCCTAGAAATGTGTGCAAGAGATAGTTGGGTGAGATTATTAAACCTCAATCTTAGGAACCTCTTCCTCCTCGCCAACTTCTTTCTCATCTTCTTCCTCATTAGGACCCTCATTGTAGAATAGAGTCTTCTCAATACATTTATGTCCCTTTCTCCACTTTCTATCACAACCATAACATAAAACTTTTTCTTTCTTCCCTTCAATTTTTTAAGGATTAAATCAAGTAATTTAGGGTATCAATGGTGTTATAAACAAGCATTCCTTTTGAGTAGTGAAACCCCTTCTTTTTATCATAAATCTTCCTCCACTTGAAAAGAAAATATCATATATTATGATATTGAAGTTGTATTAAGAAGGAGAACATCAAGTTAGATGTTATCCTTGATTCCAACAGAGAATAGATCATTTAGATGATCCTCTAATATGTCATCTACTCATAAGGATACATTTTTTAAGTGTTGGATATAATCCTATAGTTTTCTCATCTTTTGTAGCTTGCCTATCTAGCTAAAATAATTCTTTATAACACTATTATTGTAGTGTGTCTAGAACTCATCACCAACATATACCATGTAATAAGGATGCCCTTCCTTTATTTTTATCGACACATCCATATATACCAAATGAATTGTTATATTTCTAGATAAAAAGATGTCATTACCACCTTCTATCTACTTAAGACTTGATTCATATCAAAATAAATATACATTTGATTGATCGAGGTGATTAGATCATTCCCATTGAACTTGTGAATTTCCAATTTTTGAATAATTTTATTCCATTGATAGAATATTCATTGGTTTATGTAGAGGATCCACCATAGCTTATTTGGTTTGAATTTAAGTTTGCATTACTTAAGGAACCCACATAACATGAATGGAAATAGTTTCCTAAATTCATGCATGATCTCATCTATAGAAACTCCTTAATGATTTAAAATCCATCTTCATTTTACCCTTCACTATTTACAATCCATTTTCCAATTTTTTCATCACTTCACCCTTCATTAATTTTAAGTTATTATCAAACTCATCATGCACATTGTCCACCTTATTTTTCACCATGTCCTAAAGTTGGGACTATATCTAATGTCATCAAATTTTAAGTTTAAACATCCATATATTCCTTATTGGGAGTCATTCCTTGAGTTTCATGACCCTTTCCTTGGCCTCTAGTCAATCTCCATGTCATGATGTATGGTATGGGTCTTGGGATAAAAGGATTAGGGTATAAATTTAGGGTTTGAGGTATTGTAAAGTTATTGGATGAATAGAGAGAAACATAGAAAACAATACCTATCTAATTTTTTGCAAGATTTCCAAAAATACAATAAACTTACAAAATTTTCAAAATTTCGAACCTATGGACTGATTTTATAAAAAAACCCTAAAATAGATATAGCTTATGTAAAACAACTCAAAAATTCTTGAAATTTGTAGAGAACCTTACTTGACTAATTTAACAAATTTAATTAAAAATTGAGGAAAAATTCACCACCTTTTTTGAGATATAGTTGAATATTCACAATTAGGGTTTTTGACCTAATTATGGTCCATATCAAATCTAGGATACCACTTATAATGAAATTACTTAGATAGATCTAAATATAAATGACAATATAACTCCATAGAACACACAAAAATATATAGAAATACCACATTATGTAAGTATAATGACTTATTCACTTTGAGGGAGAAACCTCCAAACCATACAAAAATACTCAAGTGCTCAATATAATGATCATATACTATCTAATAACTCATATACCCTATTATGCTACATAAAAAAACAATGCCAACCTATTAAGCATATAAAAGTATAAATGAATGTGATATAACATGACAAGAGATATTATTAGCCACAATTCGGCCATCCATATCCCAATATATGACCTAGGATTAAGGCCATGGCATTACACCCCGGAGCATGTCTCCTTTGCTTATTTAATCACTCCACGATACTATATGTCAAGGGTGCTAGTCTTGTAGACTCGACACCATACAAAAAAATTTACTTGTTTGGATCTTTAAAGCACCAAAAAAATTACACATCATGATCCTCCCTACAGATCTCGCATACCTTTACAAAAGGCATACATTTTCTTCTTCGAAATTATTTTTGTGTGCCCTTCCACTTAAAAATATAGGCACCAAATTCCTTCATGTTTCTCCTACACACCAAAGGTTGTGAGTAGCTATAGTTTCTCAACTATATCGTATATTTTACTTCTAAGAATGGGCGTACCCGGTATCCACTACCATCGAGCATTTCATGAAATGGGATATTTATAAATCTCTTAATTTACCACATCCTCCAGTAAATCCCCAAGGAAATACTTTAAGATTATGATCCCTCTACCACCCTATCAAAAAAAGGTGATATGGTAGTTCTTATTTTGTAAAGATGCACACTTCGCACACTTCTTATCACCTCTACACATAATGTTACCTCTAAAGATTGACTTGGATCCACAAAGGTGTTCATTGGAAATATGCCCTAAAGGCCATAAAAATCTTCCAAAAAATGATTACACATGTTGAATTGGGTAGAACCCATAGGACAACTTTGATCTTAGAGTCTCAAACGTTGAATTATAGGTGTGTAAACTTTCCATGGGGCCTTGTTTGATTTCCTTCAAGGGTGCTAAAATTTAGTATTCAAGATTTTGGTTGTGAAATACTTATAATAAATTCTTATTTTGTATGCCATAATCAATCACTTATTGTAGGGGTTCATACTTTTGGTATCATGTGTGGACATATTCTAAAAGTGTGGTATCAAAGTGCTTGCTTTCCTCTCTGGGGTCATTATTCCTTGGCCCTCCAAATGATTTCACAAAAATGAACATGATATACTACATTATTAACCCCTTTATATTATGGGGACTTCATGGATTGGTCATAATAATAAGGTTACATAGGTGCAAGGGGGATTCTAAATTTATGGGTTTTGAAGAGGGATTTCTATACATGGGGCTTTGAATAGGTGGGTTTTGAATAGGGGGTCTATACAAGATGGTTGAAATGGTGGGTTCTACATAGGTGGCATATTCGGTACTCCTCTAATGCCTCAAGAACATGATTGTATCACTCCTTTTAGGTACTTACTCTATTTCTTAGAAAAGTATGATATGGTGTTATTTCCTACAACATAAATTCTATTTTTAGTCTGAGGCTGATAATCTATTTTATGTTTATCAACCCACACCGTGGTCCTCTTTCTTCCATTTGGATCAAAACTGCATAAATTCTAGTATCTAGTGGTGGCAAGAGTAGAACCCTTCTCTTTCTTCTTCTATGTCCATTCATCAACAAGGTGTCCCAAGACATTTCTTAAAATTATAGACTCTCATTTAACACTTTTAGTGGTATTGATCCTCTCTCCATCAATTGATTTTTTCATGGATTCCATACCTCCATATTGGGTCCTAATAGTACCTAGTAGTAGGATCATTCCCTAATCATTTATGCACCTTTTGGTTTCCATTTCATCCTCTTCATCTATCTCTTGGATTTATTTTTGGAATCCCTTTAGAATCACTTCACTTACACACACTCTCTACTCACCATCCAACAATAACTTGAAAAATTACTTAGTTTCTCGTGGGTAGATTCTTAACACCCCAATCTATAAAGAGAAAATTAATTTAGAATGCTAACAAATGGATGTATGCACTTCTTAGTTCATGCATTAATGAGTACTCAACCTCCTCCAAGAATGAGTATGTTGAAACTAAAAATTCCAATAGATAGATACCTATGACACCCTCACACCATATATCAACACCGCTCATCCATACTTCATCGGTGTTTTTCAATATTGTGATACATTACTCAATATGAGGATACTTTCTTCAAATATTCCTTAGTTTTTCTAGAACGATCCTAAATTTTAGGCATATAAGTAATGTGGGAGTTCATAAAAGAATATTGAATACAAAGGGTCATCAAACTTCTCATCTACTAATTTTCTTAGGATTATCCTTCGTAACCTAGATGTATATGCACATATTCCTCCTCTTCTTCATCCTACCATTTATCAACACTCTCTAGAGTGATTATTTTGGACATCTTCCATTACCACGATGAGAAAGGTACCAAAAATAGAACCAAAATGTTTATATTTTATTCCTACTTCCTAATCTACACATTCATGTAGCGATGAGGGCCTAGACTCTAGTGCACAAACCCATCAAACACATTATGTAGGATTGAATATCACATGGTATTTTCCCCAAACACTCACCTAAAGTTCATTTAGTGAGATGGGTCCCTTTCTAGTTTAGGAAATGGGGTGTGCACTAGTGTACTTAGTAGTTATTGCCACTAATAATACATGGTGAGAAGAAAGGAATCACACCATTGAGAAACACATCCTTTTAAACACAAATATGTGATCCATACAAACTTAACAATATTCACATAGATGTAAGATCATTCATTCATTCAAAATAGATGTGTATAGAGTGTCCATTAATGGTTGTTACATAAATAGTTCAGGCATGCAACCTCTTAAATACAACTATCCTATATCTAGTAATAGAAAATAGTAACTAGCCAACAACAATAATTATATCTAGTGCTTTTACACTTGGCATTTCCCTCATATATATAGACATCTCAAGATGGATCGATACATCCTTTCCCACACAAATTTGGTAGCTTCCACTACTATAGGTGGATGAGGAAACCATTAACATATGTGGTTGAAGATGTCCATTGAGAGGGTTTGGTGTTATAGCTTCCTTAGGCTCCTAAAAAATTAGAGCAATGACATATCCCATTATTTATGTTGACAAAGTTAGGATATCTATTAGCTAAATCCAGCTACCATATTTTTATAATCTAACACACACCGTCATCTTCCTCATTCCCACCTTACCTTTAATATTTTTTCCAGGTTTGTATTTCATGTTAAATTGTCTTCTTAGGGTTACACCATGTGGCCTCATCCTAGTTATTATAGATTCTTCTTATTTCATAGGAACTTTCCTTCAAAACTCTTCATGTGTGCTACTTATTTTTAAATTCCACACATGTTATAGTTTCGGGGTCCTCAAATCCAATATAGAACATGCCTTACCTATACTACTAGGCTACTCAAGTATATGAGTGATAACTTGTGCTCTTAAATTATGGGGCCAGTAGATGGAGATAGAGGACGACTCTTTTGAGATGAGGGAAATGGTTCGTGTATAGACACTCAAATTTTGTAATATATCCTTTGACATTGTTGGTCTTGACATTACACACTTGAATGAACAAATACACTCTTCTCACTCTTGCTTAGCACACCCTGATAGATCTTTGACTACTTTCTTATCTTGTCACACCTCTTTGTCATTAATTCTTGGGTTTTTATAACATAAAATGCATCTAAAGAAATCCTTCCTCTAACCCATAAATTAAAAATATGATTTTTCCCTTTTGTTCGAAAACTGTAGGTTTTAGTCGATATTAACACATGTCAATCCTAACCCTATTGTATAATTTTGGACCGACATGTTTTGGGCTCAAATTCTCAATTCCATAATTTTCATATGGACTAATATTCCCTCTTAGTCATCCTTTCATACTATAATAACCATATAAATATTATCTAAGAAAGTTAATCATACCTCATTTAGGATCATAGCACTTTATGTTCTCCTCATGCTAAAACAAGCACTAAAGTAACTTATTACTCCCTAAACAACTAAGTAACTGATGAAAATCCATTAGGACAATGCCTTCTATAGGTCTAAATCCTTTTACCAAGTCTAGGAGTCTCCATCTTATTTCCACAAGCAAGTAAAATGAACCTTACCAAGTATTTGAGTAAGTGTTAAACTCAAGCAAGGCATTGTCACAAAGGACAATTGTCAAGTTTTGATTACACTGTGATAGATATCACATGTTAGGAGAATGATGTATAATTTTATCCCTCTTTATAATAGTGGTAATTTCAACAATGCACATAAATGCCCATGACTTACCTAACTTTATTTTACAAGAACTCTTTCTTACACTTGTAAGGGTTTGAGGGTTTGAGAAAATTTTATAGAGCCATACTAAAGGTGATTGAAGAATACTAACAGAAAACAATAGTCATTTTCGGTAGGTAAAGCACTCGTGAAGTTTCAACCCCAAATTCCAAGAAAATCCAAGACCGTACAATAGGGTTGGAACCATACGAACAATATTGACCTATTTTTATGGTTTTTCCTAGATCAAGTCTCGGTGTCGGTGTTAGTAGCAAAGCATATCCAATCTCGGATCATCTTGTTCCTGTATTTAGATCATTTAGAATCCTCTAGATCCACACAAAATCAGCTAAGTTTTATTTATCCTTTGTGTTTTGATATTTTTTAGTTCAATATTCACTTTGTGAAGTGTTATTTTGATTTGTACAATTAATGTTAGAACTTAATTAAATCATTATATCCTCTTATAACAGTAATTCATCATTTTTATGCATATTATTTAGGAACATTTTAAAGCTTAAAAAGGTTGAGATTAATCACTTAAAAAGTGAAATCATTTTAGGTCTCTTGCTCAACCTTTAGTTTCACATCTTACATCACATAGTTTTATGGCCTCTCAGACTCTACCTAGGCCTTCTTCTATGTACATCATCTCTAGTAGTTTATGGCTTCAAAATATCTTACGTAGAACTTCTAAATTTATGGCTCACATTACAACTTCTCATTAGTCTTCTAGAAGTTCCCATTTTTCTATTCCACCCCACAAATATGGCACATTGCATTTTACTCAATGTTATGTTATTTCTAGTTCTCCTCTTAGGATTTTGTGATGCATATCACCACCATTGTTCCACTTTCACTTGAGTCACATTATATGACACATTCAAGGCTTGACCCTCCATATTCAGTAGTTTCTCCACCTCCTCATAGGGTTTTTACTAGTTCTCATGTTATTCTTCCTACATCTCCTATTGATATACTTAGTCTATAGGTTCAACTTGACTATTGAGGGAATGGTTTCACACTTGAACCCCACCTTGCACACATGCACACTTTGGGAAAAAAATATCCATTCTTTAGTTGCATGTTCTATGTTAGCACTATAATATTTCTAAAAATTCCAAAACATTCAAATATTTGCAAAAATCCAAAATCATGACCTGTTTTTATAGAATATATTATTTTTACTCTACATTATGCAAGTTTTTATTCATTTGGTTTAATAGATAGAATTTATTTTTTTACACACATATATTCATGTCATCTAATGATCATGATGAAAGACATACATAGATTGATACATAATGATTGGTGTTTGTATACCCTTTAGCCATACTGCTAACCTATAGGGGCATCTTCTTATTACCTAAAACATGAAAATATTATATTTTCATTACGGTTCCTTTCTTTCCTAATTATGCTCGAGTTACACACACACACACACACACACACACACACACACACACACACACACACACACACACACACATACACACACACACACACACACACAGATACATACATACATACATACATATATATATGTATGTGTGTGTGTGTGTGTGTGTGTGTGGACCGAAACATAATTAGGAAAGAAAGGAACCGTAATGAAAATATAATATATTTTCATTACGGTTCCTTTCTTTCCTAATTATGCTCGGTTACACACACACACACACACACACACACACACACACACACACACACACACACACACACACACACACACACACACACACACACATATATATATATATATATATATATATATATATATATATATGTGTATTTTCAATCTTTTATACTAACATGATTAACACATGACTTTTTTGCAGCGATTACATGCTTATTTTTAGCTATTTAATATATCATATAGCATATGCCATTCATCACATATTGTTATGTTTATTTTTCATCCATGTTTGCTAGTTATATGTGTGTATGCTTGTTTTTTATGTGTGTGGCCTACGGGCCTTGTTTTTCTTGTGACACCATGGGTGTCCCATGTTTGTGGCATCATGCCTTATGTGTGGTTTTGCATATCTTATTTTCTAGCCTAAGGGCCTTGATTGTCTTGTGACACCATGGGTGCCCCATGTTTGCAGGCATTTTTGCCTTTTATATGACACGGTTTTGCATGTTTGTACTTGTTTCTACATTGTAAGAATTTTTCTTCTACTAACACATCATTTTCCAGTGTTATTACTTTTTTTTCATTTACAATGTTCTTTTTATCATGCATCTTTTCCCGGTTATTTTTTTATGTCATAGTTTTTACCATGTGCACCCCCTTTTGTCGTACAATTTCTTCTTGGTGGTTATCATATCAACCTTACAAATTTTATCAACGGGTTATTTGTTGGGCCCCTAAAATATTGGTTAAGTACAAGAAGGAACATGGGTGCGCAAGGCCTAGCTAGAGAAGGGCGAGCAAGGTGAAGGTGCACGGGCAAGGTTTTAGAAGGTTTTAGCAGAACCCGTGGCATGTGCGCAAGGCATAGAAAGGGTTTTGGGACTTAGCTACATTTGACATTCCTCTAAGCACACGAGAAAAGCATAACTTTGCACATGCGGAGTAGATAAGGTGTTGGCATGATAACTTGGTGCCCACGAAAGGAATATTCCTTGTGATAGAAAGATCCGGAATGACATCATTGCGAAGAGTGGAAAACTCAGATCTGAAAGAGGCATGCTTCCTTGGAGGACCACCTTTGACACTTGGCAACCAATCCATAACCTCAGAAAGGTTTGGTGGTAGTTGCTGAGGCTATATATTCAAGCACCTGGTAAAAGAAAAGGGGTAATCGGTGAGAAAAAAGTAAAGCAGAGGATGGAGATGAGAGGCAAAGCTCTACAAAAATATCGTAGAGAGTTCTATGGGTTGGGTTTAGAAGATCTATAGGAGTAATGGAATATCAAGAGGATGGGCCTGTGTTTTTATTTGTTATATGAGGGACCTAAATCCAGTTCTGATGCATGACTCTAGTCTGCACTTGTTATATTGATCTGTGATGGCCTCAATGAATGCAATGTGATTATCAAACATGTTGAATATGAATATATGTGGTTCCTGGTTTATACTTATATCTATATGGATCTGTTCTATGTATATTCTTTGTGAATGGATGTAAACCCTTGTGCATTTCCTTTCTATTATGGTCCAGATCTATATTTTGTTAATGCTTTCCTTGTCTGAATGGATGCATTAGTCTAGAAACTCGTCATACGCTCTCAATATGAATGCATGGTTCTTTTCCATTCTTCTGCATTTAAGTATCTATCATAGATGATGCATTCTCACACAACTCACAAAAATGAGGGGCTCGGTGCCCACGCGTGCCTCGGGTGAGTGCCCGTGGTCCACCGGGTGATAGGCCAGTGTGCATGGGATTTTCCTATTCTTTAAAGGGTATAAAAATGAATACATATTGGTTCCATTGTTGGGACCTCTTTTCAAAGTTTGTTGTGAGAAATGGCATGCATCTTTGTCCTTGTGATACATGACGATAGAGTGCGTGACCTAGAAAGTGTTGATACATGGTTCAAGAGCATGAAGGCTGATTTTTCTCAACGATTCAAAGCAAAAGACCTAAGTTCGATGCGCATAGATGGGTAGAAGAGAACCTATACCATGAGTTGTATGAGACATTATTTTGTTGCCTCCCAGTAGAAATATATGAATGGCTTTCAGGATATTCATCTATATCAATCTGGTACTATAGATCACGCGTGTGGACCCAAGATGACTATCAGAGTAATGTAGCCAAATTCTAACCAAACTTGATTTACTGCAAATAATATGAACTCCAAAGAAAATAGATCTCCTTCTTCATTATTGAATAATGAATTAAATTTTTCCTAAATAGGAAAACAACTCCCAACTCAAGTTTCCAAGTAAACTCTAACTAACTCTGACTAAATCTACTCTAGGTGGCGGAAATTACTATTTTTAGCAGTTTACTAGAACTTGCTATTCTTAGTAAGTTTGCATGCTTATTCATATGGGCACAGAAATTTCCACGCATCTTCTACATCCCTAAATTAGAGGAATTGCCAAATTTCTAACTCATAATGCAACTAATAGACTAAAATTAACTAATGCCCAAAAATAGGAAAAAACCGAACTATAACTTAAATCCTAATTTTTGGCCTCAAGATGGTGGATTTAGGGCCCGAAAATGTGCCAAAAACTTGCCCCAACCGGTAGGGCTGGTTTTCACTGCGTTCATCTCATTAAAACATGTGGTTTAAAAAAACGGACTCAAACGGACACCCGGAGCTCAAGTTATGACCTTGTCAAGTTCCTGTTAATTTTGGCGCATCAAAAAGGTTGCAGGATGTAAATCTGACTTGGAATCGTGTTATCGATCACTGGTGGAAGAGGGTGTTGTCCAGTTATACTTTAGAATATGTCATTTCGACGTATTCTTTCCTAGAAGTTGTTGAATTTGAGTTTATGTGAGAGCCAAGAGGATCATTTTTGCATGTTATTCCTTTAGCTATGAAGATCTTGGTCATTACTTTGAGTTTAGAAGCATTCCCCATGGTTGGCTAAAGCTTCTCGAAGCATTGGGAGAGGAAGCTAGGGTGGAGGAAGATGATAGACATTACGGCTGAAAAGGAAAGGGAGGAGGGAAGACTCAAATATACGAAAGCTCGTGAAAGGTAGATGACTAGACAAGGTGATGTTGCAAATGTGATGGATCTATGGATGCATACGTTATGGGAAGGATTTGAGGTTCACGTAGAGGATGTGGAGCCTGAGAAGTCTTTGCTACCCCATCTTGGCAAGCATATGAGAGAAGCCTCTTCACTTCTCGATGAGATTTCATTGCATGGAGAGAGAAGAGTCGTTGGCATGCATCTAAACCCACCTGGTGACCAACCCTGGAACTTGGTTTTCTAGATCAAGGGAGAAGTATTATTAACCTAGTTGGTATTGATGGAAGTGACTGATTTATGCCCAGGAGATATAATTTCTCATTTGGAACATCCATGGCTACGTAATCCATTCCTATATTTGGGGAATCTTTGGATAAGGTGCAAGTACGCAAGGATTGGGTATCACATCTGGGAGTGGTATGGGGCATACAACTAGTAGTGGGATAATATCACAAACCATCGATGTACAGTTTAGTGGGATGTTGGGAACACTAGGCATGACCACTTCTGGTCCTTTTCCAAGTGTAAGAGGTGGATCTGGTGGGTCAGGAGGAACAAGACCTAGTGGATCCAATGGATTTGGTAGAGGAGGAAACACCAGAGGGAACCAAGGGTCTAGATCCAGAGGACAAGGACCCCACCACCTCCCCAAGTGTTTTTTGAGATGTCTTTTCACTTACCAGATTATAGGGGTATTGAAGATGTTGCATATCATGTGCACAAGTAAGAGTTACTATGGCGCACAAAGGGGATCACTACCCCAAAGTGGAAGAAAAATCAATTTGCAACAACATTGCAAGGGTGGGTGCATAGTTGGTATAGAAAGTATGACCCCATCGGGCAAGGTAGATTAAACCATGTTGAAGAACACATTCTTAGCGAGTTCTATATCCCGAGTTTGATCGGAAAAGCATCAACGCTCTGAAGGAGATCTAGCAGGAATGATAGAGAGTGTGTGGGAATATGATGTGCATTTCAAGACTCTTTTGTCAAAATTATCCTATGACATTCATCCTTCTCAACATGCTCAATGGTTTTTGGAGGATTTATTGCACTATTTAGAAGGGATTTGTCACACAAAACTTTCACTAACCCACGTGAGGCATTGGAAGCTTCCCAACACACAAAGTTGTTGAGAGCATTGACACTAGTGTTATCCCTTTTCTGGAGGCTCAAGTTCTGTAATGGCCAAGCAATTTGGAGAAGCTATATGCGGACTCAATGCATGAGGTTCGTGGTAGACTTTGGTGTACACACTGTGAAGTGGAGGGACATGCAAAAGATGGTTTCCCTCATAAATCGGTGTGTGTTATGTCGGTAGATTGTGAGATTTTCCATGGGGATCATGATGCAAGTAAATTCCCTCTATTCCAGCATGTAATCCGCAATAATGTTTTTTTCTATTACAAGATTTGTACCTCTATGACCCATGATACCAAGGATTGTAGACTGATTGATCAAATCCATGATGTTATTGATCTGGGTGTGTGCCAAACTAGCCTTGTAAGTAGTTCAAAGGATGATGACCGACGTTATGAAGGGTGCGTAGAAGGAGTAACACATGGAAGAGGTTTTCGTGAAGTATTTCTTGGTCAGAATCGCGATGGAGGACGAAGTGAGTTCCCTCAAGGAACTTGTTATAATTGTGGATCTATAGAGCATTAAAAACATGAGTGTCCTGATTTATTACAGTGCTCATGGTATGGAAAAAAGCATAAGTACAAGGAATTCCTTGAGTTATTTGAACATATGATCCAACAGCATCAAAAGGACAAGGGCGCTAGGATGGTGAGTATAAATAAGGTTGATGCACAGTGGATTCTAAGAGTGGCACATGAGTTATGGTTAGAACCTATACTAGTGACAATGTGGGTAGAGGTCATGTGTGCCAAGGAAGTACCAAGGCAGAGGACTCGGTTTCAAGAGAGGAAGTGGTACATGGGAAGTATCCGGACCCTTCTCACTAGAAGGAAGTATATCAGGAGACTATGGATGTCATTTAGAGTTTACAAGGAGAGATCCAGTGTCTAAAGGAGCAGTCTAGGTAGTAGGAGAAAAGAAGGAATGTTGAGGCTCTGCAGAAGGACCTGGATGAAGTTAAAGAAGTGTGCAAAATGTTAAGACAAGAGAATATCATTCCCTTGTTAGGATAATGGTTACGAGAGAAGGTACCACATGTCGAAACGAAGCACGAGAGGAAGGTGTTGCATGCAAATCTTCCTCCCCACAACCTCGACTATGATAAGGAGATCACATTGAATGTAGTTGTGGATGGTTGGCTATTGAGTAACATATTGATTGACACGGAACAGAGGTCAATGTTCTCACATTGGATGCATGACATCAAATGGGAAGGCCCGCATTACATCCATCTTTGAATGTGTTGTATATGGAAAACAAGACAAAGGAAATTCCCATTGGAGTCTTGAAGGATGCAATTATCACCATTCAAGGGGCCAAGTTTACTGGAGACTTCAAGTCTTGGCACTCGTTGAAGCAAACAATTTTCTAGCATTACTTGGGCACCCATGGTGTTATAAGAACAACTCCAACCTATAGTTTAACAAGGGGTATATCATCTTTGAGAACAAGGAAGAAAGGGTGGTCATCCCTTTGACAAATGGGAAGTCAACGCCTATACTAAGCCCTTAGGAGAGGAAGTCCTTGATAAAATCTATGTGTGCTCCATCAGGGACCTTGAGATAATTCACCCTATAAAAGGGGTTATCCAATTTGAATATGCTCAGTTTGTGAGTGATACAACCAACATAGCATGTGACAATTGGGTGCACAGGACCTATGAGTTAATTGGGTGACAACTAAGAGGATATGTAACAAGAGTGACAAAGGCATGCTCGCTAAGCACCTAGGAGGGAAGAAGTTTCCCAAATACTCGGAGGGCCTACCCGAGATGTTCTTGCAGGAGATAGAGGCTCAGTGGAGGAATGAGAGTGAAATACGGGGATGTTGAACTATATCTTACTCGAGAACTACAACATGTTGGTGGGCTACACACCGTGAGAATATCTTGGAATGGCACGAGGTGAGGATCATGTTCTCAGTTAGGTTCTCCAGAAGCAACGCGCCCACCGCCATACAAGACTATCATGGAAAGGAACCCACCTCGTCCCATGTCCAAGCTTGTGAGAAGGCCTGGATCGGAGGTACGAAGCCTTACCACCATCATTATGGGTGCATAAACTATATTCCACATTACAAGGTTGTGCGTGTGCATGGTATATCCACTTAGAAACATGCCGCCAGACAGGTAATTGGTAGGAATTGGTGGCTGATCTCATTCAAGCCTTCGAGTATAGGAGTACCAAGCCATCGATGGATAAGGTGTTACAAGTAATCAATCACCTTATAATGGGAGATAGTGCTATGACAGAAGATAGGATATTGGAGTTCTAGGTGATCCTTATTTGGAGATGCGCCTCAATAAAGAGGAATTTGAGGAAGTACATATTGAGTGTGCGTGCATGGAAAAAGAAAAAGGAAAAATGGTCTATGTAATAGATAGAGAAGAGATGGAGACTTTGGATGTTAACCATTCGGAGGGTACGCGTGAATTCATAGATAGTGTTGATGAGTGAGCACGCGCCTACCATGAGCCCTTGAAAACAAAGAAGGTTAACATTGGTTCATGAGGTAGAACCTAAGGAAGCTATCATCAAAGATTATTGGTCGAGAGAAGGAAGTTTCAAAGATCATTGATCTGTTACGTGAATTCTAGGATTTGTTCCCACGTGGGTACCATGAACTCAAAGGCATCCACCATTCCTTGGGAGATATGAAGATCAAGTTGAAGGAAGGTGCGTGCCCGATTCAAAAGAGGCCTTATCAGATGAATCCAAATTTACGCGTATGGGTCAAGGAAGAAATAGACAAAATGATAGCATCTGGTATCATTGAGGTAGTGGAAGAATCAGAATGGATAAGCCCAATGGTTATCAATATTAAGAAGGATGGTAGGATAAGAATTTGCATTGACTATAGGGATTTGAATGCATATATGTGTCATCAATCCTTTCCCAACCCCCTTTACTGAAGAAATTTTGGAGGGAGTAGCCAGGTGCGAAGTCTACTCTTTCATGGATGGGTTCTCAGGGTACCACCAAGTTAGGATTGCAAAGGAAGACTAGAGAAAGACAACTTTCACCACTGAATGGGGACATTTTTCCTACATGGTTATGCCTTTTAGATTAAAGAATGCACTTGTTTTTTTCTCGTGCATTGTGGTACAAGCATTTCAGGACTTCATCTATAAGTTTCTTCAAGTTTACCTAGAGTACTGGACTTTGTATAGACTAGTAAAAGACCATTGTGACAACTTAAGGCTGATGTTTGAGAGATGTCGGTAGTTGACAATATCCCTCAATATTAAGAAATGTGTCTTTTCTACCCCATTTGGGACCTTATTGGGGCATATCATATGTAAGGAGGGCTTACTAGTAGATCCCGCCAAAGTTGTCGTCATTGTGGGTTTGGGGAGCCTACTAGTCAAAGCGCAGTGCGTAGATTCCTTGGACATATGGGGTATTACAGGAAGTTCATCAAGGGATATGCCAAGATCATTGCACCCTTGGAGGAATTATTGAAACACAACAATGTTTTTCATTGGGGAGAGGCGTAATAGAAGGCATTGAACACTTTGAAGGACAGCCTTTTCATGGCACCCATATTACATTTTCCTTCTTGGGATAATCCTTTCCATGTGCATGTCGATGCCTCAGGGACAACTATGGGAGTAGTACTAGCACAACTTGGTGAGGGAATTGTTGATCATCCCTTGTGCTTTGCAAGTATAAATATGACATCAGTAGAGTAGAATTACATAACTACTGAGCGCAAAGCATTGTCTATGATCTACACGTTGCATAATTTTAGGAAGTATCTGTTGGCGACACCATTTATATTCTACACGACCATATGACATTAAAGTACTTAGTCAACAAACCCATTCTACAAGGGCGCATATGTCATTGGGTCCTTCTATTTCAGGAGTTTGAGTTCACAATGGTGGTGAAGCCAGGAAAGAGCAATTCATGGCCTGATCATTTATCAAGGATTGACTCAGGAGAGGAAGTGTAAAGTATTGAGGACACCATGCTAGACGTGTAACTATTTAGGTTGTGTCGTGTGCCCTTAGACTTGGAAGATATCATAGTGTTTTTAAAAACATGTGTGGCACCAAAAGGGATGAAGGATCTAGAAAGAAAAAAATTAACAATACATGCCACACCTTACATGTTGATTAGTGGAGACCTGTATAAGTTGGGTCATGATGATATTCTATGTTGATGCATATTAGAGCATGAACACGTAGCAATTATGGAGGAAGTGCATGGTGAGATTACAGGAGGTCACTATGCGGAAATTTTACTATGCAAAAGATTTTATTAACTAGGTTTTGGTGGGAAACCATATACAAAGATTGTATTGAGTTTTGCAAGGCTTGTGACCATTGCCACCTTGGCAAACCTAGAAAGAGAGATGAAATGCCCTTGTGACCAATAGCCAATGTCTTTGAATGATTTGAAAAATGGGCAATCGACTTTGTAGGGCCAATTGTGCACCATGCACGAAAGGACTGATTTGCAGTATATCATCACTTACACCGATTACTTAACATGGTGGCCGAGGCAATGCCTATGAAGGATTGCACTGCTATGACAAATGCTAGACTTTTATGGGAAAACATAATCAGCCGATATAGTTTCCCTTTAAGTTTAACAAGTGATAGGGGTACACACTTCCTCAATGAAACAATCAAGATTCTCGTAGAAGAATTTATGGTAGCCCATCATAAGACTACCCCATATCACCCTCAAGCAAATGGAAGTGCTTTGAGGCATTTAACAAGATACTAAGTCACATGTTAACTAAGACTTGTGACGTTGGTAGACAAGATTGGGATTACAAAGTATCAACAGTTCTATGGGCATATAGGACAACCTAGAAGAGGTTGAATAAGGCCATGTCATTTTAATTGGTGTTTAGCATAGAGGTTGTCCTACCAATGGAATTCATGTTGCCTTCACTGTGCATTATAGCACGCACAGGAGGTTTGGGTGACAAACAAGCACTGGAAGAAATAATTGATAAGTTGATGGAGTTAGACGAAAGGTGATCACTTGCTAGATGGACTCAGAAGATAGAAAAATCAAGAAAAAATGCATGACATGATCATCATATCAAGAACAAGAAGTTTGAGGTTAGGCAATTGGTGTTGTTGAAATTCCATTGGTTAGGACCTTACATCATCTCGTACATTCTTGATTCGAGTGCTTACTAGTTACAAGTGTTGGATGGGACGAGGTTACTAGGTCACTTCAATGGGAGTAGGTTGAATCCCTACTATAAATAAGTCTTCTTGGTGTTTGTAATAAGGCAGTGTTTCCAATTAGTCTAGAATTTCCCTTTATGCATTTTCTTTTCTGTGTTTCCCTTTCTTGTTGCTTGTTCCTCTCTTTTGTTTTGTTTTGCACCTTGTGCGCCAGTAACCACATTATTTTTCCCAAAGTTGTGTATGCACAGAGGACCATGCATTTGTTTTAGTGTGGGGTGGAGTGATGTAAAGTATAGGCCTATAATACAAGTTTGAACTGGCAGATAGAAGTTGTGGTAAATGGCCCAATTGAAGGATACAAAGTGCGTAAGGTTAAGAAGTGCGTAGAAGAAAAGGTGGATAGAAATGGTTGGTGTCAAACCACGTATATAAAGGATGAAGAGCACAAAAACAACATGAGGTAGGCAAAGGCAAAAATCAAGTAAAGGACAGAAGAAGTGCCTTCAAAGATTGTGGACACGCATGTAAGAGTCTTCCGTTAGGTTGGATTTTTGAGTGCCAGAAGGTTGTAAAGGGTTTTGCACATAGGATGTGGTGTGTGGGTAAAGGTTCTTAAGGCCGGCTTATTGGAAAAAGATGCATTTAGTGTTAATTATGGTGATATGTGGCATAGCATTTAATGTTGGAAAGAAGGAAAATCTATAAATAAGGATTTGGGCACATTGTTATTTTACCTTGTGATTACGAAGTAGAAGAAGCTCTTGCGAACTAGGGAATCCAAAGAGAAATTTGAGAGAAGAAAGAAGAATGCAAAATTTAAGTGTGCATCTAGAGTAGATTTGCAAACTAGAAGGAGGGGGTACATGGGCGTGAGAAAGGTTGTGTGCGAAGCATCATCGTCTGTGGAAGGATTTCCTTGTTAGGGGTTGGCAGCTAGGGCATAGAGAAAAAGGATTTATTTTAGGAGTTGAAGCTTGAGTGAGCTTTGGGATTGAGCAGAGTAGCGAGAGAGCGAGTAAGAGGAAGGATTATTTAAGATCAGCCTAACCAAAATAATAGCACCAAGGAAACCAATCATTTTTCAAAAGAAAACAAAGGGCAAGGGCAAGGGAAAGAAAATCACTGCCATCATGAGCACCAATGAAGAATGGTATGTAGAAATGCAAGACATAGATGGGGTATCACTAGTAAAAGAATTAGAGTCACACACCGCGAAAGATGGTCATAAGTGATTATAATCATTACACAAGCACAAAAAAGAAGGAAATGGTGTTGGAGTTGGTCTGACCAACTAATAATAGGACGCCATATTGAATGCCCATTTACAACGATGAGGTGAAGGTCAAATTAGAGAAGGCTGGATTATTGCAACTATATGAGTTGCCATACTTTGGAAAGCCTAAGCACCTTTATCAATGGTTGATGTCGCACGTGTATGAGGATCATTTTATTTCATGGGTTGTAAGATGCACATCAAACCACAACTGATATCAAAGTTCACATGCCTCAATTATGAAGGAGATAGCATTGATGATGATCTAAGCAACAAGGAGGCTATCAAGGAGACTCTGTAGCTACCATGTATGACTACAAGAAGGGGTCACAATACTTTAACATCACCAAGATACCAGACCCAATGATGAGGATGGCCGCATGCTTAGTCACCAAGCTCAATGACCAGAACGATGGACACAAGTGAACAAGGCATGGCTAAATGTATGCCGAAGATATCAAAAGGAACCATCTACAACTTGTCCACTTTCATCACGGATGAAATTATAAGCAGTGCGCAGGAGGGAGAGAAGATACTCTTCGGTAATGTCCTCCTCACTATTGTATTCTCAAATATTGGAGTGCCTAACGGGCCAAAAAATTGGGAGTATCCAGAAGAGGATCCCTCGCTCGTAAAAAGGTTTGTAAAATATACTTGTGAAACCATGACAGACACTCACAAGGTGCACCTAGAGAAGTGGTATAAGTGAATGCGTGATGCATTTGGGGCTAAGTGGAGGATCCTAGAGTATTTTCCCATGCTCATGAATGGGGAGGTAGAATTTGCAGTGTACCAACACTTCTACATTGGAAGATTTATGTTAATAGATGAGAATATGAGTCCGTGGTGCAAGCTACCCTTCTCCTTCACCACGTTATACTTCAAAGCCAGAGTTAGCTAGTTTAAGGAGGCCAAGAGACTAAGGTTTGACCTTAGTGAGGTAGATATAGACCACCGGGAGTTGTGTTAGAAGCTTGGTCTACCCAAAGAAGTGCGCATACGTGGAGAGATATGTCTCCCACGAGATAAAAATGATGAATCCTTTAATGTTGCCGATTGCAGGAAGGACTGCAGCAAGGGTGTATCTACACATAAGGCCAAATTTTGAAAAAGGCACTTACTTGGAGAATGATGTCTCTATTCTCGAAGACCCTACAAAAGGAAGAATTTCAGTACCTAGAAAGAGGGAAAGAGAAGAAGTGCAAACCATAGAGACAAGTGTTAATCCTAGTACTTACACGCGAAGGAAGAAGTCTCCACCAAAGCAAAGACTCCAAGAAGAGGAACCGAAGAATGAATATCCCTCACCTAGGAGGAATCGCCAATGAAGACATCACCTATCAAAGAAAAAGAAAGAGAAGAATCCCTATACTGGAATCCCCAGTAAGGAAGAAGCAGAAGGTGACGGATGAGGCCGATTCAGAAGAGACAAAAGACCTAGATGCCTACATCGGTGACAAAGATGATGATGATGAGCTAGAAGGAGGTGAAGACCATCCTATCTATGAGATACATGATTCTAAAGAAGAAGGAGATGATTATAACGAAGGAGATGAGGAGAAGAAGGATGAAGAAGAAGCTAAGACCCAAGGCAAGGGGGTAGGCGGGGAAGAAATTACAAAAGATCAAAGGAACTCAAGGCTCACAAAGGAACAGATGAACAAAGGCAGTAGAAAAGAAGTGGAAAAAATAATCAAGGACCTGGTAGAACAAGAGGTTGAACACAGCCCATATGTGGTGCTAAAGGAAGCTAAGGAGGAAAGCATAGAAAAATAATATGGCAGCATAGGAGGAGATCCTAGTTTGGGTGTAAGATTTCTAAAAGATGCACGCATAGGGAGGAAGGGCACAAAAGCATCACAACTTCAAAGAATGGGCTACATCAATGATCTGAACAAGGTGTTGTGCACACTCTTCCAGCATCATGCCAACAAAATAACTTTTAGCCATGACTTCATTCGATGAGGAAGGTACATACCCTCGGACAAGGAAAATGTTATCATGGGCATTTGAGTCCCATATTGATGAGCCAGAATTTTAGGTAAGCCAAATAGCATTGATTAAAGTGCCAAAAACAAAAGGGATAAACCCCTTGGTGAATGCTTAGTGGTTGTCAGATGAGAAAATCTGCAACGCACTCAACAAATTATCAATTGAGGTAGAAGCCAGGATCTTCGGGAGAATCGACAGGGTAAAGTTCCTAGAGGCAGAACTGGAGAAAAGGGAAGAAGATCTCCTTGAGAAAAGTAAGGACTTGAAGAAGGAGGAACTAATCAGCGCTTAGTTAAGGTGTGAGTTAAAAGATGAGAAGGCAAGGGTGTGTGAGGCATATAAGAAGATAGAGATGATCATGGATGCCATTTTCCTAAAGCATCTAGACTTAACACCACCCGCGCAAAAGTATGGATCATCCTTGCAATTCCTAGAGGACTTGACCTACATACTCACTATGGAGAGGCGACCACTTGCCCTAGAATCAGCAGAGGAGGCATTGGCACGCTAAGAGAAAGAAAATAAGATGAAGGTTGTGGAAATTTTTTCTCAGTACAAAAAAATCCTCACCAATGTAAAAGCCACCGCACAAGTTATTGAGGCCGCCTATGATAATTGTGTGGATAAGGATAGAGTGGCAAGTATCTTAGTTTCCACCCATGAAGCGGAACTCAAGGAGTTCCAAGAAAATAATAAGGGGAACAGGGTTGAGCGAGACAAGATCCTAGCTAAGGTAGAAAAGAAATCAGAAGCCATTGAGACCTTGTAGGGCTCAATCAAGAACCGACTAAAGGAATTATACCCTCAAATCACTCGGAGGATGGATGCGCTCAAGGATTTGGGCAAGCAACTAGAGGATATTGTGGAGATAATGAGTGCTAAGGGAGAGGAGCTTAGTTTTGAAGAAGTGAGTGCCTTGGTGGGTGACCTCTGTCGTGAAGCAATAGCATCGAACACATCGACACTTAGGGAAAGTTAGAAGTAGAATCCGGGAAGGATTTCCTCTCCTCCGAAAATAAAGCTCCCCATTCTTTCATTCTTTTCCCCATTCTTCATTCCTTATTCTTCCATCCCAACCATTTGTAAGGATCCACCATTCTTTATTTCTTTATTGAAGAGTGTTTCTAAGGACGGAGAACACGAAGTGTAGGGTGATGTTGGGCCCCCAAAATATTGGCTAATTACAAGAAAGCACGCGGGCGCATGAGGCCTAGTTAGAGAAGGGCACACAAGGTGAAGGCACGTGAGACAGGGTTTTAGAAGGGTTTAGCAGAACTTGTGGCGTGCATAAGGTAGAGCAAGGGTTTTGGGACTTAGCCACATTTGACATTCCTGACAGCACATGGGAAAATCATGACTCGACTGCACATGCGGAGTGGATAAGGTGCCATCCTGGAAACTTGGTGCCCACAAAGGAATATTCCTTGCGATAGAAGGATCTAGAAAGACATCATTGTGAAGAGTGGAGATAGGATCTAAAAGAGGCATGCTTCCTTGGAGGACCACCTTGGACACTTGGCAACCGATCCATAACTTCGAAAGGCTTGGCGGTGGTTGTTGAGGCTATATATTTAAGTGCTCGGTAGAAGAAAAGGAGAAATTGGTGAGAAAGAAGTAGAGAAGAGGATGGAGATGAGAGGTGAAGCTCTACAAAAATATCATGGAGAGTTCTATGGGTTGGGTTTAGAAGATCTATAGGAGTAATGGAATATCAAGGGGATGGGCCTATGTTTTTCTTTGTAATATGAGGGACCTAAGTCCAGTTTTGATGCATGACTCTGGTCTGCACTTTGTTATATTGATTTGTGATGGCCTCAATGAATGTAATGTGATTATCAAACATGTTGAATATGAATATATGTGGTTCTGGTTTATACTTATATCTATATGGATCTGTTCTGTGTATATTCTTTGTGAATGGATGTAAACCCTTATGCATTTCCTTTCTATTATGGTCCAGATCTATATTTTGTTAATGTTTTCCTTATCTGAATGGATGCATTAGTCTAGAAACTCATCATATGCTCTCAATATGAATGCATGGTTCGTTTCCATTCTTCTATGTTTAAGTATCTATCATAGGTGATGCATTCTCACTTAAATCACACAAAGGAGGGGCTCGGTGCCCACGCATGCCTCGGGTGAGCACCCAACGCTTGCTGGGTGATAGGCCGGCACGCATGGGATTTTCTAGTTCTTTGAAGGGTACAAAAATGACTACATTATTAGTGTCTCGGATAGGGATATACATCTTTCCTTTTATCTACACACTCAAATTCTTTAGCGCACATGCCTCAAAAGTGGGGAAATCATCCAGGGTCTATTCTACATTTCCAACAAATACAAACAAAATTATGGGTACAAACATACAAAAACAAGAAAAAATTACTCAGAATTGGATTCAAGTATAGAAAATTGGAAAAAACCATGCATGGTCGGGAATGTACAAATCGGTCAGACTAGCTTGACCCTATCATATGGTTTTTCCCAAGGGGAAATTTCTCTAGATTTGTCAACATTTTCAGATTCATCATCATTATTACAACATTCTTATATGGTTTCATACTTAGATTGAATCGGTTTGGAATAGATTTAAGGGGAATGAACTATTTCATTCTCTCCTTCTCCAAGGTACTCGGTTTCACTTCCAATTTTGGACATATTGGGGCATGGATCTCCTTTTTCCACTCATATTTCAGCATGTAATCAATTCTACTCAATTTCTATTCAATTGTACAACACATGGGAAGAGTATGGGGCATTTATTTCTCTTTTCTATTGTGTGCCTTGAGCTACAAAATTGGGTTCATAGTTATGTACAATGTTATGGTTTGTGGGGTTATAGAAGGTATCAAAGTAGCTAAGTTCTTCATGGGAAAGAGTATTTATCTTCTTTGCACATAAGGTGAAGATATTAGAATTGTTGAATGGTTTTGATACACGGTCTTCCTCCTCAACAAGGGTTCTTCGATACTCTCTTTTGGTTATTCTCTTCATAATTCATGTGTTAGGTTGGTACACCTAAGCACGTCAACATATCCTCAACACAATTGGGGATAGATCACCGCCAATTCTTCATCATATTTCAGAAAATATAGAATCTTAAAAGAACAATAATGGGAGCACATTCCTTCCACAAAACTAACAAGTGTGTGCCTTCCATGTTTTACATCTCTTTTGGCATTTCTTGTTGTACATTTATTTATGTTGGAAACATAGTTACTTGAGGGGAATAATTCATAATAAAACTTTTACTTCATTTATCAAACCATGGATAATTATTTCAAAGCATCCATTCATCATTCATAAACCATTGTGAGATTATTAAGTGTGATGCAACCATCCATAAGAAGATAGAACACATGAAACAAGAGAGAACACATGAACACCAGATTTAAAGTGGGAAACCCTCAAGGGAAGAAAACCCACTATACATTTTCCTATATTACTCAATACAAAGTAATCTCATGAATATTACACATCATAATATATTTTTAAGTGAGGCACCAACCCCACAAGGAGCACCACTCCTAGTTTAGTAGGGTACCAACCCTACAAGGAGCACTAACCCCTATTTAATAAGGAACCAAACTTACAAGAAGGCTATAACCCCCTAAGATGACCAAGCACCAACTCAGCCACCTAAAGATGAAGATCACTTGAGTAATTGTTTCTCCAACAACTTATTATGATCACTAGTTTAGCTCTTCTCACTCTAAAACCCTCTCAAACACATCTTTTTCTTCACTCAAATTTGCACCTTCATATATTGATTAGATATAATGACCTTGAAAACCTTCCCTTATACTCTTATTAACTCTTCATGCCTTCTTTTTTTTTCTTTAATCCCTCATACATCTCTCACACTCTCCTTTAGATTGCTCACATCTCCAAACCCTAGCCCCATCTCAAATGAGAAAACACACTTCAATTGTATATTTGACACACCCAATAAATGACCACAAGTTGGATAAGACCATTCATGTCACTCATGTCAACATAAAAAAATATTCCAAACACTCATATAAATCACATGAAGTGACCATATAGGTCATAATGAGCTAAAACAACTCAAACTTGCACAAGGCTTCTCAAATAGGCCTAAAACACTCTCATCACACCTAATGGTTAGAACTTGAATTTTAGATACAAGATACGACTCCACCAAGGCTCCAACATCTCCTCACAAGTTAGTAACATCCTCTCATACTCACCTAAAGGATCAAATATCTCTGTAACATCCATATTTCTCATGAAGCACTCCAAAAGATAAGCACCTCCAACTAGCTCTAAACACCTAGAAAAATAGTCTCCAAGATCGAGCAACTTCACCTATCAAAAATATTTATCATGGCACATATGACATATCAAAAATAATATCTTGATGTAAATCAACTCACATAACTCATAGTATTCTTAAAATCAATGCATAAGGTACTTGAAACACCCAACGCTGCGTTGAAACTACTCAAAGCTGGGCTTTAATCCTCAAGAACCAGTCTTGAGTACAACAAGATTTAACACCTCATTCATCATTTCCAAGATCAACCAAAACATGGAACACATCAAGGGAATCATGACACACATTTTTGAGAATTTAAAAACATATATCATATGGAGAAAACCAACCAATAATACTTGTTTCTTCATACCTTTTGGCAAGCTAATAGGGCTAATTAGGCCATTTGGACTTCATCATGAAACTATCTCATCTGATCACACCAAAGGCTACAACACATCATATTAGACTACTACAAGTTCTCTATTCACACAAAAACTACTACACCATGCAAAAACATCACACACACCTCATACCATCATGATTGGTTTTACACACTCTAGCCCTCAAGTGGTAGGGCAACTTGAAAGACATGTTTCACTCATTTCCTCTATATAACTTATCTAGCTCTTTTCATGAGAACTTATCAAACTTCTCAAGCTTCCTAGAATAATTGGTTTCAATTTATAAAACCTATAACTCATCTACATACACACAAATACTCACAAAATTGGGGTTTTCTTCATCTTACTAGCAGACCTAGAACATGAAATCACCACCAATAGAAGATTTGATGAACTCTCTACAATAGTTAACATTCACATTAGCTTGCACAAGTCATTTGGAACCCATACCATGCATATCTTTCCTATCACTCTACTTCTAGTGTTTTTGGAAGGCTTTTACATGTTCTCGTTCTTACAGTCATTCATAAAACTATGATGACCAAATGACCTCATTCTTTTTGCTATTTTTGGTGTGTTCCATTCCCTAACATACCCCTAGAGCTTATACTCCCATGTAAATATCACACGTGTGGGTGAGCATCTAAAGTTGACTTATCAAGATGGTATTAGCATTTTAAGAGCTCAAGGTAGAGCTTAAAATTAATTTTCTTGTTTTTCTTTATCCTCTTGACATGAAATATTTCCCATGGAATTGTAGCAGCCTCCTTTATTTTCTCTAGTTCTTACTTATGCCTCCACACATATGAAACTCTCCAACCACTATGACTTACCTATGCAAACTAGCCTTATCTTCATTTATCTACTTCAAAAGGACCTTAAACATGAATCATATTGTTAGAAGTATAATGGACTAAGGGGGTGGGGGCATGAATCATTCCTTTAAAAAATTTACCTTCAATCACTTAAGCTTATGTTAGCCATTAACATTCAACCATGCATTAATTTTATCTTAACCAATATGAAATAACCATCAATATGAACATGAATAAGAGAGAGTACACAAGACATAAAATGTAAGTGGGAAACCCTCAAGGGGAAGAAAACCCATTAAATCATTTGATTATATTACTCAAACCAAAATACTTACATGAATATGACTCATCACACAAGATTTGTTTAGTGAGGCACCAACCCCTAGAAACCCTTATTGATATTACTCACAAAAAGGACTTGTATGAATATTACTCATCACACAAGTTTTTATTATAATACCACTGAATATATTCTACCAACACACACAACTGATAATGATCACAAGATTTGTCTTATACACTTTCAAACTCTCTTCAAATACACCTTGTCCTACTTCGCTCAAACTAGTTCAAACATGGACTGATTTAGACAAATACTCTTGAACACTAGATCCTCATCACTCTTTATACATTCACACACTCTCTTAACTCTATATTTATTCCCTCGTATCACTTTCACTCTCTCATCCATCTCACATGTTTTCCCTCTCACAACACTAGTTCAAAACTAAACCATATATGCACTTTTATACATGACTTGGTTCAAAAACATAACAAGGTCAAACATGACCCAAGATTTAGGTCATAAAAAAAAAACATATACAACATCATATAAAATCATGATAAGGACCCATGTAGGTCATAAATGCACCAAGACACAAAACAAGCCCAACTAGGCTCAAAATAAGCAATTCTCCTTCACCAAACTCATCAAGGAATTAAAATACTTCACCCTGATTTTTTAAGCCTCCAAATGCTTCACACATGTCAAACATACCATATTAACATCATCAAATTGATCAATAACCTCTTTATCATTCATTTCATTCACATCACCACCAAGTAGGATTATTTCCTACCCAAAACAAGCACTTCTAGGAACCATTCTTCATTAATGGAGCTCAATATCACACCAAAACATATCAACTATGCCATGTAATCACTAATTGGAAATAAACTTACATTTATTTCATTACCATGCATACTTATACCTCATGAAACATTCATCAAGGAAAATGGAACCACTTCTCCTCTTTAACAAATTGAATTACCCAGGAACCAGTTTTGGAAACACAATTTTTTTGCACCCTTTCTAACACATTAAATATATCTAAATGCACTATCTAGGAAAAAAAATTAATCCCTCTTAATTCTCAAGTGGATATCCATCATAAACTAAGCCAAAACTCGGTATTCTACATCCATCTTCTCACCAAAGCAGTTTTGTCCTAAACCAATCAAACTAGTTCAAATTGTGACCTTCTTCATGCCACCTCATCACACTTTAAGATCTCAACCAAGAAATTACACTTGTCACATGGGATGTGTAAAACACCTCCAAGCTCATAATACTTCATCAAAAATCCCACAAGTTCTCACACACTTCCCACCAAGACCACTAAAATTGTCCTTTTGGTCTAAAACCCAGTCAACCTCTTTTGACCTGTTCAAGTCATCAAACAACATCACCAAGCTCTTAAATGACTTAAACATATATAATAGATCCCATATATATTATAACAAAAAATTAGACATGGGGTCTAATGGAAAACTTGAGAGTGAATCCTTATTTCCTAGAAACTAGAAATTTTGGGTGGGCTCTACTAACTATCAAGAACTTTAGCCACCACCATCTGAAAGATGGGAGAGTCCTCTCCATCATAAAATCATCACATTTTATGATTAAATCCGTTATGAGCTCATACTATCAAGTTTAATCCTCCATCTCTCATGAACTAGGGTTTTAATACCATAAAAAGTAACTTGCCTTGTTAACAATCGTTCATAAATGTTAATGCCTCATTTGATCTCATTCCAAATTTGAGATATTATTAACTTCATGCCCCAACATCCTTAAAAGTATAAGGTCCCATGTAAACATCACACATGCCAACCAGAATTATTTCTCTAACTTTGAGATAAAAATATGTCTTCTTGAGCTCGATAGGACTCAAAACACCATAACTTCAAAATCTTATTCATATCAACCTGAAACTTGGCCCACATCACAATAAAAACCTCTATTAACATCTCAAATTATCACCTTCTCATAAATATATCTTAATCTCTTCAACCACTAGGACTTGCACAACTAGGTCTTAGGGTTTTGCATAGTTTAGTCCAAAATAAAGAAGAAGATCCTCATACCTCAACTTGAAGCCTATATAAAATTACTTGAAAACCTTGGTACATCATGTATCACATCCCTACATCCTTCTATGATCTTACATAGCTCTCTCAACTGATGACCATGACTCATTAGGCCTCCAAACACTTAGACTAGGTCTAGATGAGCACATACAATTATGTCCACAACCATCCTTGTCTCAATACACTCCTATAATTCTCTTCATGCCTCTCCATGCTCTTTAAGCCATGCTCCTAACTCCATCCACCAACTGCGTTCTGCATGTACCTAGGCTAACTAGGTCACTTGATTATGCATATTAGGCCATGCCATTCTCATTTTTTCCACCCTTGCCACCAGGCCACACTTTTGTATCGATGTCATCATCATACCAAACATCCATTAGCACTCCTAGATCATCCTCTTTATCATTAATGATCTTTTACATCAATGACAACACTCAAACTCACTCATGCCAACAATCTCCCCCTTTTTCATTGATGGAAAACCACCTAGTTCTTCTCCCCCTTTTTACATTAATGACAAAAATACATGTATCTCATGATTTCCATCTTATTCAGATTCTCTTATACCCCTTCTTGGTTGGGAACATCAACCAAACTCATAATTTAGACTCAAAATTTGTTTTACCTTCCTTGACTTTTTTTGGCTTCTTCACGATTTGAAACATTGTAGCACTCCTTGGGAAGATTGACATCACTCATGCCAACAATATTTTGATCATGGAATATCACTAAATAACATTATTGACTCCTTCTTTACATTTCTCCACTGAAAACACTCTCTCATAGTCTTGGATTTTACATTATCATACTAGTAAAGAACAATTAGGACCTAGTGCCCTGAAGCTCACTTTTAGACCATTTTGGTCACATTTTTCATCTCATAGAGATAACTCATCACATGAACCTATGCATTATGACTCCCCTGGGGTCATACCATCTCTAAAAATAATAACTAAAAATAAAAATATTATAGAAATGACTCAAACATACCAACTCAACCCTGAAGTAAGACTTCGATGTTTTAATCCTTATTTGCATGACATTGTGACTTATTTACCTCATGACTTAATATTTTTTCCAATACACTTGTAAATATCATTATCTCTACCTAATAAACTTTCTTTCCACCTAGAGCACCTGATTGAGGATCAATACTAGATCCCCCTACCTTAATAAGCCATCAAAACCTATAACATATTATTGCTCAACTTCACACTACTGATTACTAGTGTAGGGCATTCATCCAATCCTAATGTAAGAAATCAATACTAGTTCTGAAACATACTTAGTTTCACCTTATTGGGTTTGATAGCACACAATCTCCCCCTCAACCTATGTCATTATACCAAAACATCCTAATACTTCATGTATAGCTTGTAAAGTACTTTCACACGACCTTTCAACTATGTTTCATATTCATGAATGGACTTAGACAACATACCTTAGATATATGACTCTACACAGTATCCTTGGACTTATATCAACATGTGTATCCTTATTTATGCTTGTATTGACTTGTAAAACATAGAAAATACATATATCCCTATTAAAGACACTATTGTATGCCTCAAAGACCGCACATAGGCTCCTTGTAACCTGCCTTGTCAATCATGAAGAATTCACTCTACCACTTCCATAGATCTAATCATGCTTTTGCTCCTCCATAATTCTCTTAAGATGAAAAAATACTCTAGAGACACCTCATACATGACTCATGAACTGATTACCTAACACACTTAATGTCTTACATCACAATATGAACTCAAAAGACATACCTTAACTCATGGTGCACTTGTAGAGTTTCATAGTCCTTCATCAATTTTTGATTCTCCATTCTATGCATGAATAACCTAGAAAACCCTTCTTTTCACCCTTCACTCTTGCTTGAAACAATACCACGGACTCCAAATGACCATGCACAAGCTTCACACAAAGGTGCATATAAACTAAGAGACTTACTTCGATCTTGACAATCCCACACATTGTTTCATACTCCTCTATACAAACTTTATGATGCATAGATAACTTTTGATACACCTAACCTTGAATTAAGACCAAATATACACCTAGTGGACTCTGTTAACTCATGAACATACTTGAAAATCACTTACATACCTCCTTTCCTAATTTTACACCTCTTCATAGTTTCTTGGAGTTGATGATTCATTTCTCTTGCTCCCTCTCAAGGTCTTTGATCTCTTAATGACTGCCAGAGTAGGAATCACTCCCAACTTCACCCATATAAGTATAAACATTGGTTTTGGAAGTGGTTTTGTTATAATTTTAGCT
Organism: Taxus wallichiana var. yunnanensis; assembly: GCA_018340775.1. Lineage (NCBI taxonomy): Eukaryota > Viridiplantae > Streptophyta > Pinopsida > Cupressales > Taxaceae > Taxus > Taxus wallichiana. The sequence goes on from CM031236.1 coordinate 617,927,142, forward strand.
ATCTCCTCCTTGGTGGATACATATTCCAACTTGATCCTTGGTTCACTCACCTAATCTCTAAAAATGGTATTTGATTGGATGTGATTAGTTTTAGAATGAAACATAGTATTCTTAGAAACACTAATGGAACTTTTACTATCACAATAAATAGGGGTAGGCCCATCACACTCCACCTTATAATCTTCTAGAGTTTGTCTCATCCATAAGACTTATGCACAACATAGTGTTGCTACAACATATTCAACCTCACATGTGGAAAGAGCTACTAAGGATTATTTTTACTCATCCAAGAAACAAGACACTTGCCAACAAAAAAATGCTCCTCCACTAGTACTTCTTTTGTCATCTAGGCTGCCTACCCAATCAACATCTGTGAAATCCTTTAACTCAAATTTTTCACTCTTTGGATACCATAGCCCATACTCAATAGTCCCTTTGAGATATCTAAAGATTATCTTCACTTCTTGCAAATGAGTTTCCTTTGGATCCTCTAAAATCTTCCAACAATACTAACAACTGCAAGATGTCTGGTCTAGAGGCAGTAGCATACAATAGACTCCCAATCATGGATTTGTACTCAATCTGGTTTACCTTAGGTGAGTCATCCTCCTTTCTTAATTTGCATCCTGTGACCATGGGGGTTCCAACATGCTTGCAATCTTCCATTTGAAACTTATTTAACATATCCTTGATGTATTTAGCTTGAGATATGAATATACCTTCCTTATACTGATTGACTTGTAGTCCTAGAAAGAAGGACAACTCTCCAAGCATGGAAATTTCAAATTCTCTCTTCATAGCATCTGCAAATTTATGAGTCATGAGTTCATTGTTTCCTCCAAATATAATATCATCCACATATACTACAATAATTAATAAATGTCCTTATTCATTTTTGATATATAAGTTACTATCAACAACTCCTCTCTTGAAACCTTGTTCAATCAAGTACTTGTCAAGTCTTCCATACCAGGATCTAGGGGCTTGCTTTAGTCCATAGAGTCCTTTTCATTTACAACATAATTCTCATTTAGCATCAAAAGTTGCTCAATGTACACTTCTTCTTCTAGATTACCATTCAAAAATGTAGATTTGACATCCATTTGATACACCTTAAATCCTTTAAACCCTTCATATGCTAAAAATAATCTAATGGCTTCCATTCTAGCTACTAGAGAAAAAAATCATCAAAATCAACTCCCTCAACTTGTGCATACCCCTTACAAACTAATCTATCATTGTTTCTTGTAACCTCTCCATTCTCATTGATTTTATTTCTGAACACCCATTTAGTTCTAATAACATTCTTATCCTTTGGTCTAGGCACCAATTCCCAAGTTCTATTCTTTTCAATCTGATCTAGTTCTTCATTCATAGCCTTGACCCAAAATCATCCTTTCTTTCTTCTTCAACATTTTTAGGCTCAAATTTAGATAAAATGCAAAATTTTCTTGGTTTTGAAGACTTACAAATTTCCTTCTTGTAGTTACTCCAACATCTTTCTTTCCTAGGATTTGATCTTTAGTATTGTCTCTTTTGATCTGTCTTGATGGTGCTTTGGTGTCTTATATTTCTTCTTCATCATCTTCTTCTTCACCTATCTAGACAACCTCTTCTTTTCTATGGGATCATTCTTTTTAGATCCTCTTTAGTCTTGAGAGTGGACCTCATGGGATAGACTCATCAAATTTCACACTTGCACTTTCAACTATTGTCTTCAACCTTTTATTGTAGAAAATGTAAGTTAAGCTCCTTAAAGAGTATCCAAGGAATATACCTTCATCAGACCTAGAGTCAAAATTACCTAGATTCTCTTTAGTCCTTTTGATAAAGCACATGCATCCAAAAACTCTAAAGTGTTCCACATTTTTTGGTCTACCTTTCCATAATTCATATGGGGTCTTATCACTATTTACCCTTATGTAACATATTTTGAGGATATAAATAGATTAAAAAATTGCTTCCTTCTAATATCCATCATGTAATTAGATTCATTTAGGATAGTCCTTTCCATCTCTTGAATAGTCTTGTTCTTTCTTTCAACTACACCATTTTGTTGTGGTGTTCTAGAAGCTAAAAATTTCCTTTTAATACCATGAGTTCTAAAAAAATTCATCAAATGAATTAGACCAAAACTCACCTCCATTATTTGATCTAATGCTCTTGATTCCCATTTTTCTCATTTTCAATAAGAGCCTTGAATGACTTGAAAACCTCAAATGCATCTGATTTTTTCTCAAACAAGCAACCCAAGTATATCTTGTATAGTCATCAATTATAAGCATGAAATAATAATCACCTGATGTAATTTTAGTTCTCATAGGTCCACAGAGATCAATGTGGATCAGTTGTAGAGGTCTAGTGGTAGAATCATGTTCCTTGGTCTTGAATCTTCTTCTAGTTTGCTTTCCATGAAGACATGCTTTACATAAGGTATCTTCTGGTTTGTTGATTCTTGACATGTTCCTCACACAATTGTTAGAACTTGACTTGAAAATATTATCAAATTTTACATGGCCTAATATCCTATGCCATAACCAACTATCATTCAACTTACTCATAAGACATCTTTCTTTGTTGACCTCCTTCAATATGTACATGTTATTTTCAGTCCTCTTGGCTTTGGCAACAAGCTTACCTATTTCTCTTTTTTTAATTTTACATCTCTTATCATCAAATATTAGGATATACCCTTGTTTTCACATTTGACTTACACTAAGAAGATTGTGTTTTAATCCCTCAACATATAAGACATTCTTAGTGAGAGTCTTCCCATTATCCAAACTCAAAGTCTTCCTACAATTTTTATGGTAGTATTATCACCAAACCTAATAGATCTTGATGATTTTTCTTTAAATAAGTGAAAAAATTTGTCACACCAATCATGTGAGTAGAACACCCACTATCAATATACCAAATCAGATTTTCATCTTGAATGTGAAAGGAAGTTTGAGAAATTTGACACTCTTCATATTTTTTCCTTAATTCTACAAGGCCTAAAACCAAATCATTCTCTTCCTTATCTTCTTTGAATTCTTCATCAATATTCAAAGAAGATGGAGATGATGAACATACATCAAGTATGGAATTACATATGTCAAACCCTAAGGGTTTTAAACAAGTCTGTCATTCTTGATCGGAGAAATTTATTCAACTTGATCATGTCTACCTGCCATATTAGTGCTTCAAAGGATCTCCTTTCAAGTGATTAAGCTTCTCCAACATAACCTTTGTTATTATATAAATTATTAGAATCACAATGTAATGAGGGGGATATTTCCTTCAAAAATTTACCTTCAATAACTTAAGCTTATGGTAACCATTAATATTCAACCATGCATTAATTTGATCTTAACTAATATGAAACAACCATCAATATGAACATGAATAAGAGATAGTACACAAGACAATAAATGCAAGTGGGAAATCCTCAAGGGAATAAAACCTAGTGAAAATTTTATTTATATTACTCAAACTAAAATACTTTCAAGAATATCACTCATCACACAAGATTTTTTTAGTGAGGCACCAACCCTACAAGGAGCACTAACCCCTATAAACCCTTGTTGATATTACTCACAACAAAGGACTTGTATGAATATTACTCATCACACAATTTTTAATTATAATACTACTAAATATATTCTACAAATAGACATAGATGGTAGTGATCACAATATTTAGCTCATACACTTACAAACTCTCTTCAAATACACCTTCTCCTACTTCACTCAAACTAGCTCAAACATGGACTGATTTAGACAAATAATTTTACACACTAGCTCCTCATCACTCTTCATACATTCACACACTCTCTTATATCTATCTTGATTCCATCATATAACTTTCACTCTCTCACCTAGCTCACACTTTTCCCTCTCACACACTAGTTCAAAAATGAACCATACATGCACTTTTATACATGACTCAATTCAAAAACATAACAATTTCAGCCATGACCCAAGATTTCAGTCATACCAACATAAAATTACATCTAAAACATCATATAAAATCATGATAAGGACCCATGTAGGTCGGCAATGCACCAAGACACAAGACAAACCCAACTAGGCTCAAAACAAGCAATTCTCCTTCACCGAGCTCATCAAGGACTTAAAACACTTCACCCTACTTTTTAAAGTCTCAAAATTATTCACACATGTCAAACATACCATATAAACATCATAAACCTAATCAAGAACCTTTGCATCATTCATTTCATTAAGATCACCACCAAGTAGGAATGTTTCCTACTCTAAATAGGCACTTCTAGAATCAATCTTCATCAATGGAGTTAAAGATCACACCAAAACATATCAATGATCCCATTTAATCACTCACTATAAATAAATTAACATGTATATAATTACCATGCATGTTAGACCTCATGAAACATCCATAAAAGTAAATGGGACCACTTCTCCTCTTCAACAAACAGAACTTCCCATGAACCAAATTTGGAAACCTAACTTGTTTGCACCCTTTATGACACATTAAATACTTATAAATTCACTCACTAGGAAAAAAATTCATGACCTGTTCATTCTCAATTGGACATAAATCCTAAGACAAGCCAAAACATTGGTCTTCTACATCCATCTTCTCACCAAAGTAGTGTTGTCTTGAACCAATCAAACTAGGTCAACTTGTGACCTTCTTCATGCCACCTCATCACACTTGTAGAGATAAACCAAGACATGAAATATGTCACATTGTATGTGTAAAACACCTTCAATCTCATAATACTTCATCACAGAGCCCAAAATTTCTCAAGCACTTACATTCACCAAGATTGTTAAAACTTCCCTTTTGGCCCAAAACCAGTCAACCTCTTATAACTTGTACATGTCATTAAACCACCTCACCAAGATCTAAAATGACTTAAAACATATAGCATAACTCCCATAGATCTTATAACACAAAATTATACATGGGGTATAATTCCAAACTTGAGAGAAAATCCTTATTTCCTGGAAACTAGCAATTATGGGTGTGTTCCACTCACTATCAAGAACTCTAACCACCGCCATTTGAAATCTAGGAGATTCCTCTCCAATATCCAATCATTACATTTGATGATTAAATCTTTTATAGGCTCATACCATAATTTTGTCTCCTATCACTCATGAACTAGGATTTTAAGACCATAAAACGTAATTTTCCTTATTAACAATTGTTCATAAACGTTAAGGACTCGTTTGATCTCATTCCAACTCGAGATATGCTTAGCTCCATGCCCAACATCCTGAAAGGATCAGGGTCCCATAAAAAAATCACATGTTCCAACTATAATTATTTCTCTCACTTTGAGCTAAGTAACATGCCTTCTTGAGCTCGATAGGACTCAAAAAACCATAACTTTCAAAATATTCTTCATATCAACCTAAAACTTGGCCCACAACACCATGACAAACTCTGCTAACATTTACAATGCTCACATTATCATAAATAGCTCTACATCTCTTCAACCACTAGGAATTACATAGCTAGGTATTAGGGTTTTTTATAGTTTATGCCAAAATAGAATAGAATAACCTCATACCTAAACTCGAAGCCTCTCCAAAATGCCCTAAAAACCTTGATACATCATGTCTCACATCCATGCATGCTTCTATGATCATAAATAGCTCTCAAAATAATGAACATTCCTCATTAGGCCTCCAAGTGCTGGTTTAGGTCTAAATGAGCACCTGTAATTGTGTCCACAACCTGTACCTACACTCTAAATCTCATGTGAGTGTCTCAATACACTCCTATCATGTTCTCCATGCATATTTTATGTTCCTCAATTCATCATGCAACTTTATCCACCATGCTCTATCACCTAGACTAACTAGGTCATCTTATTAAGCCTATTAGGCCAATCCATTCTCACTTTTCTCTATCCTTACCATCATGCCACACTTTTTTATCCATGTCATAAACATACCAAGCATCCACTAGCACTCCTAGATCATCCTCTTTGTCATTATGAGATTTTACATCAATGACAACACTCAAACTCACTCATGCCAACACATACATCTGAAGCTTGACCTTTAACATCTTCTATACCTGTTATACAACCTCAAAAAATATTTCACATGCTCATACAAACTTTCTCTGCTCCATGCCTCAAACTACCACATCCCCTGCTATGCACTAGGTCTAGGAATAGGCCGAGTTAAACTTGTATAACCACATGACTCATTGAAACTAACATTTTCTTCACCATGCAGACACACTAACACCTTGGACACACAAGACACCATATCAACCTTTTATCTCATACTCAAGACCACACAACACCTTATTTTATTGAACAATGCCATAAACCATATATACATGCCTAGTTATCATGTTATTTCACCACTTCATGACACAAGAACACTTCACTACCAATCAACCTTCACTCTTCTTGATGGATGACACCTCATACAAACTCATATGCCACCTAGACTCCCTCTACCATCAATGACATTTGACATCAATGTAAACAACACAAACACAATGACTAACGGTCTCCCCTTATATTATTGATGGAAACCATCTCAGTATAAACATTGATGGAAACCAAACAAACAAGCACCTACAAGACTTATTTTCATGTTTTTGAGCATACTCTCCCCCTTTGACATATAATGACAAAGCCTACTATGATAATTTGATAAAAATAACACCAATAATGCGTACGAGACTTGCTTTCAATCTCTTGGTTTGTGTTCTCACTTACTTAACCACAACATCAAGAGATGGACCTGTACAACATCTTCAAATACTCACATAGCTCCCCTAAACAAAAACACACCATTTTGAGCACACTCATCTTGTATACATCTTCTTGGATTCAACTCAACTCCCATAGAATGATGCATACATTTATTGAACATGCATATCCTTCTCTACTTTTAGTGGATGATATTTCATACTTGACCTTTTCTCAACATCACAGACCATATCCATCTTGTCTTGAAACACCTTTGATGAATGAACAACCTTATAAACCTTATTGAGAAATATTCATACCATGTTTTCAAACATCTTAGACTAGATTAACAAACACAAGAGTACCTTCAAACACTCATCAACAGAGTATTCATACTTCTTTAAGACAACAAAAGATAGTTCAACCTCATTCCAATGCAAGAATCTCATAATTATTCATATCTTTGACCATATGCAACATCTTCCAATGATTATGCACACTTGCAAACAAACTAGATTCCTTCTAGGGCATAAAATCTCATTTTGACAACATCATTGACCTGGACACAATCAAATTTTATCGGTACATACTATGTCATACTTATCTTTGCAAAAACTTTGCATCCTTGTTATGGACTCCTCTTCTAGACACGATACTCCAATAAACATTCCTCTATCTTTTTTTTTCATACCTTGAAAAATGCAATCCTACCTTAGAACACACACTTACCCTTATATCTTCATCATGATTGAATGATTGATAGTCAATATGATCAAACATACATACTTGTTCCTTCATACCTTGTTCTTGAACTTAACATAATATATTTGGATTCCTTCTCAAGTAACTTTGACCATTTTGAGCCCAAAAGATCACAAACACATTCTTCAGAAATATGATTGTACACGCCTGCAAATCTTCATACTAAAACTCACTTCTTTTGGTCTTTATATAACTCAACATACATCTAATGAAAATACTCCTTATCATGTGAATGCCAAGCACATCTTACAATTCAAAACATCTTGAAGGGCCAACTCACTGCTTAAGCTTCTTGATACAAGATATTTTCATGAATCAACATATCTCCCCTAAGAAAACACTCGCACATTTGGGATTTATACTAACTAGTGAGAAAATTTTTGACCTTCACCTTTTACTTACATGTTTCTTATGACCTTCACTTTTGGCTAGCTTATCATACCCGAATGAATGCATAATCCTTCCTACTGACACCGGGCTATATCTTGACATAAGGAGTAATGAAACCAAGTATGAAACATAACATGTGAGGCATAACTTGTTCATAGAGTACTATTCACCTTTCATGAGGCTAAAAATCTTCAAGATTCAACAAATCTCCCCTAGGATAATAAACACTCCTATATGTGAAAAACTTAGACCGTGATGCATACCTTGGATTCTTAATGGTCCTCATGCTCAAAAATATTCATATCAAGACTTTAAATAGATGCTCCAAGCCACCGATTTTTTTATCAAGATCTCAAATAACAAGCTTCAATCATATTTTCACGATCTTCAACATGGATTTGACCAAACTCTTCCTCTACATACTTACTTATCATGGAAACTCCCCTTTATCCATGTTTACCAAACTCAACTTCATAAACCATACTTCTTTCATGACTTTACACAAAAGAATAGTCTTTAATGCTCAAGCAACCTCATACCTTTCATTTCAAGTATTTCCATCATTTGTTAAGTCTTCATGGTTCTATGTGTCTTCAAACCTCTGTCACCTATGATCCTTCATACTTGAGATACTTCAAACCACTTACCATCTTATTGTACACTTTAAGTAAAAAAACATACCTTTTCCCAATCCTTCATATGACAACTATCTTCTTCATGATTCATTCTTCACTATGATAATACATCTTCAAGAGACACAGACTAATATCGCTCCTCCAATCCATCATTCAATGTTGAATTATTTTATTAAGGATATTATGATGATATATCTTTCCATTTACTCAAAGTGATGTATCAACACAATTTCACGGTGTTAAAGCATCTTCATACCTAATTCTCGGTTCTTGAGTCTTCTCACAATCGTATTGAGCCATTTCGATCTTCCTTACAACTCAAGATTGTAACATATCCTCATGTTTGATTCTTAATCAAATTATGACATAAACATACCTTCAAAGAGTCTTTATGCATGTTTTGTAGACCAAAATCAAAATGATGTTTTGTTAACTTCTCAACATACCCGATTTTATCCTCTTCATAACAGGTCTCCTAGTCTAAGACTCCCCTTAAGATTTTAACTTGAATAAGTAACCATCAACTAATCTTATTAGCTTAGCTTATTGACTAACACAGGTAAAGTAAGGTTCCTTAAGACTTCATAACACCATCACTATGACTCCACATCCTCGTTACATCTTCTTATGAATTCAAACACTTCAAGACAACAACTAATAACATCTATACAAGTTCTCATAAATGATGAAATACCTTTTGATATTCCAATAGTCATTAATCGATATATTCAAGACACCTCTTCTTGGTGAACACTCCAATAATTACTTTGTAACACTATATACACTCCTTCATGACGTTTCAACACAAAATATCATTCACTATTATAACTTTGTAATCCTAACTAACATCATCAATATTCTTGATTGTACTTCATATTTTCAAGTAGGCATTCATATACCTTCAAACTGTATCGAGATCCTTTGTCTTTGAATATGATCTTTCAAGGACTCCCCATGTTGGTATAAGGAAATGGCTAAGTACTAGCCATGTGCGGAAGCTAGGAGTTACGTGTGAAATCATGCACACAATGAGAAGAAGTATAAAATAGATGGTGTATGGAGGTACACACGTATCAAGAGATAGGTCAACTGTGCAAGGCTACACACATAATTGCAACATTAAGGACTTAGCTGATTTTCAAGATAGGGCTAAAAATAGAAAATCGGGATGTGGAGTGCCACTCAAGGAAGATCCATAAATAGATAAATTCAAGATGACATAGTGGCCAAGAAAAGGATAATAAAGCACATGCACGGAAAGGAAAAGAACAACTCATGAAAAAGGCTAATAATAGGATTAAAGCATATAAAAGCATGGAGATATTTATATCTCAATCTATTGTTAACAACAGTTATAAAAAGCAAGCAATCTATTTGTGAGTATGCCTATTATTAGGAAGGTGCATGTAGGCAACGAAGGAAAATCCCCATCGTATAAATATAAGTGATTATTCATTGTAATAGGCAATAGAGTGTTATGGAGATAGTGATTTAGTGTGATTTCTAAGTTCTAATATGGAGTTTGTATGAGAGCGTGCAAGGTCCAAATACACATGAGTGTGATGATTTACAATGTAATTAACGTATATGTTATGTAAGGAATTATGGTTATAATGGATAATTGTGTTTGGATAGCTAAAGTAACTACATCTAAGTATGGTATTCTAGGTATTCAAATCTTGTTAGTTATTATCTATAAGTGAATTTCCTTATTACATCTGTTGTTGAATTGTCATAAGATAATGAATCTCTTTGTATGAATGGGTTTTTAGTTATGAATATGAACATGTATGCTAACATCTTGCTAAGAAAAAAAAAAAAAGGGACTCTGAGGTTTTGCGTGCTTCGGTGAGCTTCGGAGACTTGTCTAAATGAAGTGTCGAGTGCATATAACTATATTGGGTAGTAAAAAAACTACATTTTGGCTCCATTACGAGGACCTCTTCTTTAATTTTTCTATCAGGATGTTACATGCAGATGGAATTTCGACTATCTTTGGAGAATATTGAGAGCTAGATAGAATATGGACAAGATACTTTTACACAAATATATAACATTGGACCTAATTTTAATGTGTGAAAGTGGGTGGAAGATAATCTTTATGACTACTTATATGATATGTTCTTCAGTTTCTTCCCAAGTAGAATTGTACCAATGGTTGGCATAATATGTAGATAATAGAGGTGTTTAGATTGGTAGGAAGAAAATTTGGAGACATTAATACTACCAAGTACTCTCTAATTTGGACGAGTCATGGACAAAAGTGATGGATCATTGGTGGGAAGGTGTGTTACATAGCTATACCTTAGAGTACATGATTTCAACATACTCTTTCCCAAAGGAAGAAGAGTTTTGGTTTTTACGTGATCCAAAAGGATATTATTTGTGACAAAACCTTTAGCTATCAAGATCTTGATGGTTAAACTAGGAATGGAGAACCTACCAATGGAGATCTAAAACCCCACCACACGTAAGGAAGGAAGCAAGTTTGGGAAGGATGACAGATGGCTTATGATAGAAGAAAGATATAGAGAGGAAAGATGGCTCAGGTATAATGATGTGCAACATAGGGCAGTTGATGAGGCATTGAGATTGAGAAGAATGATGACTATTAGAAGTGATGAGAGCCCTACAGAAGGTGAAGGACTGCAGATCATGTCCTCCCGACATTGGGAAAGTGCAGTAGAGATACCTCTTTAGCATTTGATGAGAGTGATTATGAGGAGAGAATGAGGACAACGTGTGTGCACTCTAACTCATCCTAGCCACCTAGCCTTGTGCAAGGTGTTGGAAAATCCAGAGGTAATTATAGAAGAACATCATAGTGAAGTGAGCAAGGAGGATCTCCATATTGGGTAGGAGATACAAGTAGACATATTTTAGTATCATCTTAGGAGGCACATCAAATTAAGGATGTGCACATGGCAGCACAACAGTAGGCACCAATGTTTGGAAGAAGTATTTTTGGGGTAATTTCATAGGCATCGTCGACAGGCGAGAGATGTTGGCACATATCCCCCATTTGGAAGTAATCCTATAGGTGCAAATATAGCATAGATGGTTGGTGTCCAGTTTAGCACAACAATGGGACATAAGGTAGTTCATCTACATGACCACAAGTCAAATCGGGAGGCTCAGGAGGTTTAGGATAAACTCCACACGGAGGAAATCTTGGTGGAGGGTTAGGTTCTAGATCTAGTCCCACTCCTGGACAAGGGCCACAACAACAACACAAACAACCATCAACAACCTCATAAAACACCCAATATCTAATTTGAGATGTCACTTCACTTTCCAGTATAGAGGTGTGGAATATGTAACTAAACATGTGCATAAGTGTGATTTATTATGGAGGGATAAGGGAATAACATCTTCCTGATAAGAAGGTAAGTCATTTTCCACCACACTTCAAGGGCATGCACATAGCTGGTATAGAAAATATGATCCACATTAGATCATGGTGGATTATGATGCGATACACTGTTGCTTTTTTAGTTGAATTTCACATCCTTGAGTTTTAAGCAACAAAGCATTAGCACACTAAACATACATCAAGTATGGATTCTCTAAAAGTATGAGGGAGTATGATGCATGGTTTAAGACTTTTTGTCTAAGCTATCCTATGATATTCATCAAATCCAACATGTGCATAGTGGTTTGTTGGAGGTTTTTGACTCCTTTTTGAAGGGATTTATCACATAAAACATTTATTGATTTGTGTGAGGCCTTGGAAGCAACTCTGCATGTTAAAGCAGTTGGGAGTGCAGATATAAGGGTAATTCCTTTTCTTGAGGCATAGATAGCATCTATGGATACTACGTAATTAGAATTTTATCTTCCAATTCAGCACATGAGACACACAGTGGGTTATGGTGTACTGATTACGAAGTGGAAGGACATACGAAGGATAGTTTATCCACATAGGAATGTGTGTGCCTTGTTAACATCTTATGAGATTTTCCACAAGAATCATGATGTCCGGAATTGTCCACTCTTACATGTGCACACACCAAAGAACATCTCTATGTACTGCAAGATTTGTGATATGCACACACCCATGATATAGTTGACTTCCATTTGATCGACCATATTCATGAGGCATGTGAGACTGGATTACGACAAACCATTGTGGCTAGTAGTTTTCAAGCAAGAAGGAGAAAATAGAAAGGACAACAATGAATGGAGATTTTGGTGGATATCGAGAGAGAGGCCATGGTGGTAAAGGAAGGTTCACACATGGCACATGTTATACTTGTGGATCACCAGATCATTACCAACATGAGTGTCCTAAGAATCAGGTATGTTTGTATTATGGAAAGGTGCACAAGGTTGAGGATTTTCTAGACCTCTATGAACATATGTGTAAGAACAAAAAGAAAGATAAAGGCATGGGATGATTAAGGTGAGCATGAAAAGAATGAATAATGGACACCTAAGAGGATGGTCTAATCTAGAACTTAACTGTGTTAGTCTTATGTGTGCACAAGTAGCACACACATGTGAACCTCTTAAATAAAAACCTTATCAAGAGAGAAGATATCATACATGTTAAGTATCCAGATGTTTCTCATCAAAAGGAGGTATATCGAAAACTATAGGTGTTGTCATGGAGCTGCAGGGAGATCTAGATGCTTGAAGGAACAAGTGCACGAGATGGAACGTAAAAGGAGAATGGAATGACATAGAAGGATATAGATGATTTGAAGAAGTATGTAGGATGTTATTGCAAGATAACATCATCCCTTTGTTGGGAAAGTGGTTGTAAGAGAAATTACTATGTGCGGGGAGTTAAACGAGAGCGCAGATCCTTCATGCAAAATTTCCACCACATGACCATGAATATGATAAGGAGATTACACTAGATGTAGTGATAGATGGTTGGTTGGTGAGTAAAATTCTTATTGACACAAGTGCAGAGGTCAATGTTCTAACATTGGATGCTTATAACCAAATGGAGAGGCCATAATTATAGCCATCTTCTAATGTGTTGTATATGGAAAAAAAACAAGGCCATGCCCATTGGAGTGTTGAAGGATGCTTCAATCACTATTCAAGGAGCTAAATTTATAGGTGATTTTGAAGTATTGGAACTTGTTGAGGTAGATAATTTCCCAACACTACTTGGACACCCTTGGTGTTATGATAATAATGCAGATCTATTCTTTAACAAAAGATATATAAATTTTGAGAACAAAGGAGAAATGTGTGTCATACCTTTGGATGATGTGAAATTTACACCTTATACGAGCTTTATCAATGAGGAGGAGCTCAATATAATCTATGCACATACATGATGTTCGTGAACCTAGAAAACATGGAGCCATCAAAGGAAGGTGTACTTCATTGGGAAGATGCAAAATCTATCAGTGACACTACCAGTGTTTATTGTGACAATTGGGCCCATGGAAATTATGAAATGGTAGGTCATGAGGTCAAGGAAGAGTTAGATGGATGATTAGGCCACACATGATTAGGCGCTTGGGTAAGATCAACTACCAAGGTATATTAGGGAAGAGAAACCTAACTCTTTCTTGTGCACGATGGAATACCAATGGAAAAATGAGGGAGATAGATGGAATATGATGGTCTATATGTTGCATGGAATAGTATCGTCTTGGTGGGAAACATATGGAGACAATCTATTAGGGTTGGCATGAGGTAAGGGTAGCCTTTTTAACAAGGTTTACTTTTAGAGCAATGTTCCTCCCTTGTACATGAGTATGATGGGAAGAATCTTATTTTGGTACACATCCACAATTGTGAGAGATAATGGGCACAAGGAAAAGAGGCTATACCACCATCTCTTTGGGTATACAATTTCTACTCTAACTCTGTAAGGATGCACACGCATGCTTGGTATGTGCATGCTGAGTTAAAAAAGAAACTATAAGTCGGTAAATGACCTAATTGAAGGTATTGCTCATACTTTGATTATTTTTCCACTAAGTCACTAGTATATGAGGCCTTGTAGATCATGAAGTGCATCACATTGGAGATAGCGCATAAGGAAAAAGAACTCATGATTCAAAAGTTAGGAGAAATAAAATTGAGGCACATGAGGATGTGCTGGAAATAGGAGAGACACTATTGGGCCACACATGGAAAGATAAATAAAAAGGGAAGATGGTATACCTCATTGATGATGAGGAAGTTGAAGACTTGAACATTAAGCATGCAAAGGGTATGCGTGAGGTGATGAACTCTATAGATGAGTAGGTACATGTATATCATGTGCCTATGAAGACTAAAAAGGTGAATATTGGCATTGAGGATGTACCTAAGGAGGCTATTATTGGAGATTATTGGTCAAAACCAGAGGTTGTGAAGATCATTGAGTTGTTGCATGACTTCCAGGACTTATTCCCAAGGGGTTATCATGAGTTAAAGGGCGTACATCCCTCATTGGGAGAGATGAAGATTAATCTAAAAGATAGGTGTTACGGTTTGGAAGAGGCCTTATAGGATGAACCCGAACTTGCATGAGAAGGTAAAGAGGATATTGACAAGATGCTTAAGTTAGGATCATAGATCCTATTGAGGAATTTGAGTGGGTCAGCCCCATGGTGATTAGTATAAAGAAAGATGGATGGATCAGATCTATGTGTGTTGACTATAAGGGTACTCAATGCTTTATGTGTCATAGATCATTTTCCTATGTCATTTACATAAGAGATCTTTAAAGGAGTTATAGAGGTGAAAAATCTATTCATTTATTGATGGATTTTGGGGTACCACAGTATGAACTACACACATGAGGATCAAGAAAATACCACCTTTTCCACTAAATGGGAATTTTTGTATATATTTTTCCCTTTGGGTTTAAAAATGTGCATGATGTTGTTCTCATGCATCATTGTTTACCAATTTCAGACTTCATTCATAAATTTTACAGGTCTATCTAGATGATTGGACCATGTATGGGCTAGTAAAGATCATTTTGATAACTTGAGGTTAATGTTTGAGAGATGTAGGTAACTTAACATCTCTCTTAAATATCAATAAGTGCATCTTTTCCACCCCTTTTGGTACTTTACTTGGGCACATTATTTGTAAAGATGGATTGTTGGTAGACCCAACTAAGATTGCAGTGATTTTGGGGAAGAACTAACAAATCAGAGTGAAGTGCGTAGTTTCTTGGGGCACATGGGTTATTATAGAAATTTTATTAAAGGATATGCAAATATTTTTGTGTCACTTGGAATAATTTCTTAAGGCCAAAGAAAATTTATTAGGGGGATGTGCAACAACAAGCATTTAAGACCTTGAAGGAGAAGCTTACACCATGCACATCTTGTGATTCCTTCTTGCAAAACCTTTCATGTACATTTAGATGCCTCTGGCATGAATATTGTAGCAATCTTGGCAACTAGGTGAGGGAAATGTGGATCATCCCATATGTTTTGTAAGTAGGAAGTTGACACCAACTGAGTAGAACTATACAATGACTGAGCATGAAGCGTTATCCATGATCTATGCACTTCATAAGTTCAAACAATACTTATTGGCCACACCATTTATCTTTTACATAGATCATATGGCATTGAAGTACTTAGTCAACAAACTCATCTTGTAAGGGACATCTTTGTTGATGATACTTCTTTTTTCAGGAGTTTGATTTTACATTCATAGTAAATCCATGAAAGAGTAACTTGGGACCTAATCACTTGTCAAGGATCAACTTTGAGAGATGGACTTGTGAGAATTGAGGATACTATGCCATTAATGCCCACTTGTTTAGATTGAACTACACGCCCAGCTGATTTGGAAGATATTTCAATATTTTTGTGCATTGACTTGCGCTTGGAAAGGAATGAAACGTTGGAAAAGAAGCAACTTTTATTTTATCCACATATCATTATCTCATTGGGGAGACCTATATAAAATGGGGAAATATGAGGTCTTGTGCATATGTTTTAGAGTATGAAACATGCAACCATCATGGAGGAGACTCATGGCAAGGAATTGGTTGAGGATACTATATGTAGGGGATGTGACTGCTCGCAAGATCCTATTAGCTAGTCTATAGTGGGAAACATTATACAAGGACACTAAGGCTTATGTCAAAACATGTGATCACTTTCAGAGACTTGAAAATCTTGGAAATAAATATGAGATGTTGTTAAGGCCTATAGCAAGAGTGGAAACCTTTTGAAAATGGGAAATTGATTTTATGACCTATTGCACCACCCATGCACATAGGATAGGTCCACGTTATATCATCATCATGTGACTTATTATTTGACTAAGGTGGGCGAGTTAGTACATACAAAATTTGATAGTAGTAACACCAACGATTTTCCTTTGGGAAAATATCATCAACATGTATGGGTGTCCATTGAGCCTAAAAAGTGATAGAGGGACTCATTTCTTGAATGAGACCATTAGAATTTTATTGGAAGAATGTTTTGGTGGCACACCATAAGACTACCCCTTATCACCCCCAAGCTAATGGGACTACTAAATATTTTAACAATATCTTGGGTTAGACACTAATAAAATATGTGATGTTGGAAGAAAGGATTGGGATGATAAGGTATCAACTTACTTTGGGCATATAGAACAACCTATAAATGATTGAATAAGGCCACACCTTTTCAGTTGGTGTTTGGTGCAGAGGCTATATTACCTATGGAATTTATGTTACCATCCCTACATATTGTGCATTGGAGGATTGGATGATGAATAGATAGTTAATGAGTGCATTGATAATTTAATGCAATTAGATGAGAGGTGGTGCATCATTGCGTGTTAGAATCAGAAGACAAAAAAGGAACGACATAAGGCTTAGCATGACAGGAACATCAAGAACAAGTCTTTTATAGCTGGAAATGTGGTACTTATGTATGATTCTAAATTTTTGCACCATCCAAGGAATTTGAAATTCCATTGGTTGGGACCCTTTGTAGTGACCAAGATACTTGAATCGTGCACATGTCAATTGTAAGCGTTGGATGGCACCATGTTTCCTAGTTACTTCAATGGGAGTAGGCTAAATCCCTACTATAAATAAGCTTCTTTGTGTTTTTAATAAGGCATTATTTCCACTTAGATTAGATTTCCCTTTCATGCTTTGTTTTTTTGTTTTATTGTAATAAGCATGTTCATGTGTATGAGATAATTACTATCTGATAAGTTCATTCATAGAGGACCGCACATACCTTTAGTGTGGGGTGAAGTAGGTGTGAGTATGTGCAAAAAGAGATCTATGTGATGTTTTACATCTATGAAATTTGGTTCAAGGGTGTGCATGTGAAAATATGAGAGAAGGGTTCTTGATAGATATTAATCGGGTATGCACAAAAGAAAAAGGAAAGTGCACAAGTGTTTAAGGATGATGGTATGTAAAAAGGAATTTCTTAGATCGTTGGAAAAACATGTGAGAATATATGGTCGCAAAAGTGTAACGTGAGGAAGACAATAGAAGGATAAACTACTTGGTGTGTGATGCAGAGGAAGATGAGTTATGGCACAAAGAAGTGCGCGTAGAAGGATGACTACACCTTGAGAGTAGTAGTGGCATACTGAAAGGTTATGATTTCTCCATGTGGAAGAAAGTAGGAAAAAGCATGGGAAAAATTAAAAAGTGGATTTAAAGCTTGAGTGGTGGTAGGTGAGAAGAAATTAATGCAATAAAAATTTGGAAAACTATAAAATGGAATGGTCGGAGTTCTTTCTTACCTTTCTTATTGAAGAGATTTGACTCTTTAAAAGAGTGAAGAAATGTGAATTGTATGTAAGTGCAAATATATTGTGCGAAGGAGAAAACTAAGATGAACCAGAAAAATACGCATAGCCTAAGCTAGGAGCTCCTTGATGGAATTAAGAGCATGAGAGAAGAAGGTGTGGATGTAAGATATACATAAAGATTGGGGTTCAAGGGTTTGAATTCACAGAGCTATGGTTTGGAGAATATTGGAATCACATAGCTCTAAGTTTACAGAACTAGGGCACGTGGTTGCAATTACAAAACAAAACAAAGGTAAAAAGACAAAGAGATATTGACAAGGTTTCAAAAACTAAAGCACAAGTATTGAGTAAGTTATCCAAACACCTAGGGCACGTATTTTCTACAAGTTTGAAGTTTGAAGAAATTGTGAAGTTAAGATAGTGACACCAAAAAAGCACCCACTATATCACCAAAAGGAAAGGGTAAAGGAAAAAAACATGTATAGTAGAGACGCACTGGAAGAGTGGTTCTCAGAGATGTAGTACTCCCCATGAGTACGGGTAGGGAAGCCATGGAGTCACACTTGACCAAATGCAAAATTAGTGATTATAACCATCACTCAGAGGCCCATGAAGTATAAATCAATAAGGATGTAATGATAAATATGGACCATAGGACAAAAGTGGGGTAGCTAGTTTATGATGATACAGTGAAAAAGGACTTGGAGAGTATTGGAGTCCTCCAAATTTACGAATTACCTTTCTTTGGAAATTTTGAGTGACTATACTAGTGGCTCATGTCACACGTCCATGAGTATGTTTTCTATTTTATTGGGAGAATAATATACATCACCACATAAATGATTGGATGGGTAATAGTTTGCACATCTCAGGGTTGAAATTAAGTAAGAATTAGATGATGAAAATGGAATAGATGCCACATCAAAGTAGTTCAATCATCAACGTGGGAATCGTGTGATGCATATATCATAACCATCAATGACCCAGGCACCTTAGAGGTCAACACGCCTGGTAAGTTGTAAGTTGGGTGCATCAGAGAGGTGGTATCAAGTAAACAAGAAATGGTTGCACATAGCGCACAAGATGGCACAAAATACCATGTACAATATTGTTAGATTTATTGCTGAAGGCATAGTGGAGGAGGCACAGATCTAAGTAAGAAAAGGTGAGAAAATAACTTGGGGTGTCATACTACTTTTGATAGTATTTTGGGAAATAGGGGTATCAAATGGACCCAAGGATAAAGTATGGATTTACCCAAGTAGATAATAAGTCCCCCAAGTAAATTTTTCTAAGTATACATGTGATGGGGAAATTACAAATCCATACAAGTTGTGTATGGATAAATGGTATAGATGAATGTGTGAGGCATTTGAGAATGAGTGGTGCATGTGCTGAGGAATTTCCTCAATTCTAGATGGAAAGGAAGAATTTTCAATGCATCAACACTTCAGTTTGGGAAGGTTTTTACTAAGTGATAGATCAATGGGCCCTTGGTGCAAATTTCCCTTTTCCTTCACTACCAAGTACTTTCATGCATCTTTGGATGGAATCAAGGATGCATAGAAATTGATTTTTGATGCAGATAAGGTAGACTCTAATAGCCACACACATTGTGCACCACATATGTATACCCCTCTAAGTTAACCTATGTGGAGGTAATGGAATCATAAAATATGGATATTACTCCTATAACTCTTGTAGTGGGACAAGGTCTAACAATATTCTACATATATTTGAGGCCCAAAATGAAGAATGGGAAGTATTTTGATGCGAGGGACCTTCATCTCCTAGAGTTGCCAAAAAAAAGTAAAAATGGTAGGTACTTCAAAGAGAATGTTCAAGATATACCTCATCTAAAGAAGAAGAAGAAGAAAAGGAAAAATATGAAGAGGAGGAGGAGGAAAAAGAAGAAGAGGATACCGTGTGCTAGACCAGATCCGCACGAGGAAAATGTAGAGGAACCAGAGAGCATAAAGCAAGGGCGCATGAACATTAGAAGAACCTAAGGGGTCACCCTTAGTCACTTCAACCAAACCAAACAAAGAGAAAAAAACTCCTCCCATGAAGAGAATGATGGTTGGTCCATGTAGAGGAGAGCGAGGAGGAGAATTCTATGGAGGAGGTCACACATAGTGGGGAGCTAACCCATGAAGAGGAGGAGGCGAAGGATGAAGATGAACATAGCGATAAGGAAATGTATGTTGCACATTATGGAGGCCCTAAGAGAGAAGAATAGGAAAAAGGAAATATGGAACCATAGGGGAAGGCTTAGGAGATGTAACCAAAGATGAGAGTAGCGCACGGTTGAAGACTAAGACAACAATGCCCAAGGGTAAGTGTAAGGAGGAAGAAATAAGAAGGTAGAGATCCTATAGCCACCACAAATGAATTATATTAATGATTGAATACAAATTTGTTGCAGGCAAGGTTTTAGAGCACAAGTGCAAGCAAGGATCTTTATGGATAGGAGTTGATGGACCAAGAAGGAGCAAAGATGAGCACTCAAAGATGCTCTCATGGAGTATGCAACACACATGGAAGATCATGAGTTAATATAATTCATAAGGCGTGTGCTAGAAGAGAAAGATGAGGAAGGAATTAGAAATGGTTATCATGACCATCAACCCCACTAATCTAAAGGATGAGAAAGTGAGTAATGCACTCAATAAAATGGTAGCTAAAGTGGTACGCTGGAATCTGACAAGGAGGCCATAATTTAAGTGTTTATGGAGGATAAGAGGCACAAAGAACAAGAGGTGCAATAGCAAGGAGGAGTTGGAAGAAAATAAGCAATAAAAAGCATATGTCATATAGTGAATACAATCACAAATGCACATCACAACATGCCCTAACTTAGGTAGAGAATGAAGGATGAGTATCCATCATAATTACACTACTTAGAAGACTTGGTGTGAATGTTGTTACATGAGAAGAAGTATGGGCCAGGGCCATTGGAAGAAGAGTTGGCTACACAACAAGAAAAGAATAAGGAAGTAGTCATGTGTAAGATAGTAGAATATGAGGTATTGAACACAATGATTAAGGAGGCCATGAAGAAAGAAGGTGTGCATTTGATAACTGTCAAGACCTTGATCCCATCCTTAGGGCACACACCACTCAAGAGGAGGCTGAATTAAAGAAGGTGCAAGTTGTTAAAAAGGACAATAAGGTGAAACACAAGGAAATCATGGCATAAGTAACACGAAATCAAGATTTTCTTAAATTTTTGAGAGATGCATTGAGATGAGGCTTAAGTAACTTGGCTCATTGGTTGTGCAAAAATGGATGCTTTAAAGGGAATGGCATCAAGACTTGGTGGAATAATTATGGAACTAAAGAGAAGGAGGAAGAATTGACCCCCGAGAAAGTTCCCGATATTACTAGATCAAGTACACAGATGTAGCTATTAAGGAGCTTAAAGGGTGGGAAGAGTTTCTAGGGAATACCTTGAACACGAAGTTCCCAAAACTACTCCAGCCACCCAAGGATTAACTTTGAACACACACATCAAGAAGGTTGATATTCTTTGATTCATTGGGTATATTCTCCAACCATTCTTTGAAATTCATATTTTATATTCTTTTATTCCTTGAATAACATTCTTTGGAACAAGTATTGCCAAGGATGGACAATATCCCTAGTGTGGGGTAATGTTGGTCTAAGGAAAGGGTTAAGTACTAGCTATGCGTGGGAGCTAGGAGTTATGTGTAAAAACATGCATGCACAAGTAGATGAAGTATAAAAGGATAGTGTCGGGAGCTGCATGTTTATCAAGTGATAAGTTAGTGTGTCGGGTTGTGCGTAGGCAAGAAACATTAAGGACTTAGCCAATTTTCAAAAAAAGGGCTAAAAATAGAAAAGTAGGAGATGGAGTACCACTCAATAAATATCCAAAATAGACTAAAGTAAGATGACTTAGGGCCAAGAAAAGGATAAGAAAACACATGCAGGGAAAGGAAAAAGACAATGCATGGAGAAGGCTAATAATAGGATTAAAGTAAATAAAAGCATGGACTATTTATAGCTCAATCTAGTGTTAACACCAGTTGTAAAAAGTATGAAATCCGTTTGTGAGCATGCCTATTATTAGGAAGGTGCATGTAGGTGGTGAAGGGAAAGTCCCCACCATATAAATATAAGTTATTATTCATTGTAATATGCAGTAGAGTGTCATGGAAATTGTGAGTTAGTGTGAGTTCTAGGTGTTAATATGGAGTCCGTAAAAGAGCGCGCAAGGTCCAAAGACATGGGTGTAATGATTTACAATGTAATCAACTTATATGTTATGTAAGGAATTGTGGTTATAATGGATAATTGTGTTTGGATAACTAAAGTAACTACATCTAAGCATGGTATTTTGGGTATTCAAATCTAATTAGTTATTATCTATGAGTGAATTTCCTTATTATATGTGTTGCTAAATTTTCTCAATGTGATGAATCTATTTGTATGAATGGTTATTTTGGTTATGAATATGAACATGCATGATAACATCTTTCTAAGTAAAACAAAGGAGGGACCTAGAGGTTACGTGCACTTTGGGTGAGCTTCAAGACTTGTCTAGTTGAAGTGTCAAAGATGCATAGCTATATTGAGTAATAAAAAGACTACACCTCTTCATCTTATTTTCTTCATTTTGAGCTACTATTGCTTCTTCTTCTTCTTATTCTTATTCTTCTTCTTCCTCTTCTTCTCTATATACCTTTGTTCACTTGTTTGAGCAAGAAATGATAATCACATATAGATGAATCACACACCTTGGTTGATGACTGCCACATCTCTTATTCTTTGATGGTGGTTTAGAGAAATCTCCATCTAACTACTTCTTTAGTTGGATGAATAATTATTTACACTTGTGATCACTGTTACTTAGACTCGTCTTTAGTATATAGAATTTGTATCTCAATTTGCATACTTTTAGGGCATTCATCATTACTTTCACAAAGTGGAAACACTTTTTGATATAACACTTTCATTTTCCCATACCAAAACCATACTAGGCATCTCTCCAGGGGTCACTTGGATCTCTTCATAGCTTGTCTCCATGGTTAGGGATTTATGACTCACATCTGCTTCATTCTTAGTTGAATCAACCTTATAAACCTAGTTCTTGTCACCTTTCATACTCATGAGAAATGTGTCATAGTTGAAACCAAAGATCTTGACATTCGTAATCACTAGAAGAAATGATTTTTAGTTTTTAGATTTAAACATGTCTACAACACCTTAAAATATTGCACCAAGTTCATCTATACCACTTTTATTTTCTCCTTTAGGTGAACAAGTATCGAGTTTTTTTCTTAGGCATGGAATGGGTCTCATCATGATTATTGTCCTCAATATTAAAATCATCATTATTTGTATTATTGATGATATCTTCTTCATACAAGAACTCTAATTTGTCCCATATATCCTTATATGACTCACATTATTTCACCTTAGAATGAAAAAATTCCACCAATCCACTCAAGATGTCATTCTTAGCTATCACATCCATAGGGTATGATAAAGAAGTGTTCCCAACATTGACTGATTATCAAACACCATACAAAAAGCATTGAGGTAGACCTTCATTATAGAATTCCAAAAGACATAATTATTTCCATTGAACTCAAAATCCTAAAATAATATGATCTCTTATTCCATTTGACCTAACAAACATGTGCCTTAAATATCTCCTCTAAGTTGTTAGACTTGCTTCAAGAGGACCTTGCTCTAATACCGGTTGTTGGAAGTAAAATGACCGAGAGGAGGGGGTGAATCAGTCACACAATTTTTTTTACTTAATTTATCATAACATGCATACATATTTCAAAGTATCCATTCATCATTCATAAACCATTGTGAGCTTATTAAGTGTGATACAACCATCCACAAGAATATATAACACATAAAACAAGAGAGAACACGTGAACACCATATTTAAAGTGGGAAACCCTCAAGGGGAAGAAAACCCACTGAAACTATGCATATATTACTCAATAAAAATACTCTCATGAATATTACACATCACAATATTTTTTTAGTGAGGCACCAACCCCACAAGGAGCATCAACTCCTAGTGTAGTAAGGCACCAACCCCACAAGGAGAACAAACCCCTATTTAGTAACGCACCAACCCTACAAGGAGGATACAACCCCCTAATATGACTAAGAACCAACTTAACAACCTTAATATAAATATCACTTGAGTACTTGTTTCTCTAACAACTGATTATGATCACTAGTTCAACTCCTCTCACTCTAAAACAATCTCAAACACACCTTCTTTTCCTTCACTCAAATTTAAACCTTTATATGTTGATTGTGTCTAATGAAATTGAATAACTACCATTATACTATTCTCAACTCTTCATTCCTTATTTTATATATGTCATGAATCCATCATACCTCTCTCACACTCACCTTTATCTCGCTCACATCTCCATACTGCTCCATCTCAAATGAGAAAACATGCTTCACTTTTATACTGACACACCCATAAATGACCACAGTCTAGATAATACCATTAAGGTAGGTCATATAAACATAAAAACATATTCTACACGCTCATATAAATCATATGAAGTGACCATATAGATCATAATTAGCTAAAACAACTCAAACTTGCACAAGGCTTCTCAAATAGGCCTGAAACACTCTCATCACACCCAATAGTTAGAATTTGACTTTTAAATGCAAGAGACAGCTCCAAAAAGGATCCAAAAGCTCAACATAAATCAGGGACATCCTCTCATACTCACTTATAAGCTCAACTACCTCTGTAACATCAATATTTCTCATGAAGCACTCTAAAATACAAACACCTCCAACTAGGTTTAAGCACCTAGAAAAATAGTCTCCAAGACCGAGAAACTTCACCTATAAAAATATTCATAATGGCACATATAAAATATCAGTAGGAATATCTTGATGTCAATAAAATCACACAACTTGTGGCATTCTTCAAATCAAGGCATACGGCACTAAAACACCCAAATCAGTAAACTCGCTTAAGCAAGTGGGTTTTAGCCCTCAAGAACCAGGCCTTGAGTACAACAAGCACTAACAGCTTGTTCATCACTTTTAGGCTCAACCACAGAATGGAACACATCAAATTCATCATGAAACACCTTTCTAAGAACTAAAAAAGAATAGATCGTATCGAGAAACCTAAACAAGCATACTTGTTTCTTTAGACCTTCTTGGCAAGCCTAATAGGGCTAATTATGCCAATTGGACTTCATCATAAAACCACCTTGTCTAATCACACCAAAGGATAAAATAAATCATATTAGACTCCTACAAGTTCTCCATGCACATAAACCACTGCTACATCATGTAAAAACATCACACACACCTCATACCATCATGATTGGTTTTGCACTCTCTAGCCCTTAAGCGGTAGGGCAACTTGAAAGACATGTTTCACTCATTTCCTCAAAAAAATTGTCTAACTCTTTTCATGAGAACTTATCACACTTCTCAAGCTTCCTAGAATAATTAGTTTCACTTCATGAAACCTAAAACTCATCTATGTACCCACAAATCTTCACAAAACTATGGTTTTTCTTTGGCTTACCAACGGACCTAAAACATAAAATCACCACCAACAAGATTTGATGAATTCTCTAAAATATTAATCCTTCACATTATCTTTCTCAAGTAATTTTGAGCCCATACCATGCCTATCTTTCCTATTACTCTTTTGTTAGGGTTTTAGGGAGGGTTTTGACTTGTATTGCTTTTTAACCATCGTTCATAAAACTTTGACGACCAAATGACCTCATTCTTTTTACTATGTCTTTTTAGTTCTATGCCCTAACATACCCCAAGATCTTAGACTCCCATGAAAATCTCACATGTGTGAGTGAGCATCTAAATATGTCCTATTGAGATGGGATTAGCATTCTCGAGAGGTCGGTGGAGCTCAAAATCACTTTTCTTGCTTTGTCCTTATCATATTGACCTAAAAATTTTCCCACAAAAAATGTAGCACCCTCCTTGATGTTCTCCAATTATTACTCATGACTACATACATTTGAAAGTCTCTAACCACCATGACTTACCTATCAAACTAGCCTTGTCTTCATTGCTCTACTTCAAAAGTACCTTAACCATGCATCATACATTTGAAACTTGACCTTTGACATCTTCCGTACCTATTATAAAACCTCAAAACACCTTTCACATGCTCATACAGACTTGTTATGCTCCATACCTCATGCTATCACATCACCTACTATGCACTAGGTCTAGGAATATGCCTAGTTAGGCTTGTATCACCACATGACTCATTGAAACCGACCTTTCTTCACCATGCGAGACACACTAACACCTTTTACACATCTACTTGGATATGCAATACACCATAACAAAATTTGGAACTCATACTCAAGACCACACAACAACCTTGTTTGTTTGAACCATGCCCTAAACCATGCATACATGCCTAATCATTATGCTACTTCACCACTTCCTGACACGAGAACACTTCACTACCAATAAAGATTCACTCTTCTTGATGGATGAAACCTTACAAACTCATATTACACCTAGAATCCCTTTTCCATCAATGACATTTTACATCAATGAAAACAACATAGACTCAATGACCAACACTTTATAGTACTTTTATTACATTTTATGTTAAATTTTAGTTTACTAT
This sequence comes from Taxus wallichiana var. yunnanensis, assembly GCA_018340775.1. Classification (NCBI taxonomy): domain Eukaryota; kingdom Viridiplantae; phylum Streptophyta; class Pinopsida; order Cupressales; family Taxaceae; genus Taxus; species Taxus wallichiana. The sequence goes on from CM031236.1 coordinate 617,953,951, forward strand.
TTAAGGCATTGATTGCACTCTATGTTGTAGGTTTCATTTTGGAATTTTCCAACGCCAACACAATGGATATTGCAAAACAAAATTTATGAGAGCAAATATAAAGTGTGTCTACACACTTAGGTATATTTTCCTTTAATCACGTAATTTTCATTTCATACTTAAAGGGGGGCCAATGCAAAGACTCAAATTTGGCCATTTATCCTTTGACACCTTGTTGATCTTAACATTAAACACTTACATGCACAAATGCTCTCTTCACTCTTGCTCGGCACACCTCGATAGCTCTGCGACCTCTTTTTTATCTTTGCATGCCTATTCGTTGTCGAGATATTGAGGTTTTATAGCATAAAATGCATCTAAAGACATCCATCCTTCGACCCATAAAGTCAAAATGTGTTTTTCCTCTTGTCTAAAACCATATCTTTTATTCAATATTGACACATTTCAATCCTTACCCTATTGTATAGTTTTTGATGGACATGTTTTGGGGCCAAAATCTCAATTTCATCATTTTCATATGGACTAATATTCCCTCTTGGTCATCCTTTCATGACATAATAACCATTAGAATCCTATATAAACAAGTTAATCATACCTCATTTAGGGTCCTGACACTTTATGTTCTCCTTATGTTAAAACAAGCACTAAAGGCACTTACTACTCCCTAAACAATGAAGTAACTGATGAAAATCCATTAGGGCAACACCCTCTATAGACATGAAGTATCCTACCATGTCAGGAGTCTTCTTCTTTCTACAAGAAAGAAAAGTGACCTTCCCAAGTATTTGAGCAAATGTGGAACTCAAGCAAGGCATTGTCAAAGAACAATTTTCTAGTTATGATTAAACTATAGTAGATATCACATGTTAGGAGAATGACGTGTAGTTTGATCCCTCTTTAGAGTAGTGGCGACACCAGTTATGCATAGGGGTAAACACAACCCACCTAACTTTGTTTTGTAGGAACTCTATCTTACACTACAAGAGGTTTGAGGGTTTGAGAAAAGTTTATAGAGACATACCAAAGGTTAATAAAGAAGACCGACACAAAGTGACAAGTCATTTCAAGAAATTGAAGTACTCGGGAAGTTTCACGCTTAGATTCCAAGTAGATCCAAGATCATACAGTAGGGTCGAGTGTATGGATGGTCTTGACCTATTTCTATAGTTTTTCCTAGATCCGGTCTCAAGTGTGAGTGTCAACAATGAAGCATTTCCGATCTCAAATCAGCATGTTCTTGCACTCAAATCACTTAGACTCCTCCAGATCCACACAAAATCAAATAAATGTCATTTTTCCTTTGTTTTTGATAGCTTCGATTCAATAGTCACTTTGTGAAGTTTTATTTTGATTTTTACAATTAATGTTAGAAGTTATTAAATCATAATGTCCTCCTATAACATAATCCATCCTTTTTATCCATGTTGTTTAGACAATTTTAAATCTTTAAAAGTTACATATTAATCACTTAAAAATGAAATCGGTGTGGAAAACTATTACCGAACAATGTTTTTAATAATCATGGGAATGTTTCCCTCAAGAAGTGAGGAAACAATTTCTCCTTATTTAGGGGATGATTTGGGATTCCTCCTAATATGAAACTTTTGTTAGGAAAAAGTAACATCGTGTCATGTCTTCTCAAGAGACTTATTTACTATGAGGATCTTCTTCAACTCCACAAGTTCCTCCCAAGACATTTTATCTAAGAGTCTTCACATATAATTTTGAATCCACTTGTCAAGATCCATAAGAGGATGTTTATTTATGAAATTTAGAGGTCATATCCTTATTGGATTCTTTAGTGGTAGTATGTTATGAAACCTTTCCAATGAACCATTTCTTATATCTTATCAAGACAATGAGTGTGTGCATATTGACATTAGTACCATCCTCATTGATTGACCAATCAATATATCTCATAAATTGATGTTAAATAATCTTTATGTAATAAGGATCAATCATATCACGTTCATCATCAATGATTCCCTCAATGAACCATTCAATTATGAAGGCCTTCATTTTCTCAAGGGCCATCCTCATGTAATCTTTTTGGAAAGCCTCAATAACATTTGTATAATCTTCCAAAAAACCATCAATTTCTTGCTTTGGTGAGAAACCAACACCAATTCTTAAATTGTCCCTTACAAATCCTTTATTGTTGAAAGGAATTCTCTTTGTATAATGACATAGATTGAAGAGAGATAATTTAGGCCTTATGTTATAAGCATCCATGCCATGATTATAAGAATAAAATCACAAATTGATTATAAAATGAACACCTTTCACATGTATATCTTCGTATTTAGTTTATACTATACAAAGATACATACACAATTAAATAGTAATTGTTTTGTCATTCAAGTACCTTGGTAGTTTAAGGAACACCTTGAATCCACCAACCCAAAAAAAAAAGTTGAATCTTGAAAAATGGATGAAATAGATGCCATACTTCTTGATTGGGTCTACAACTTCCTTGGAGATTTTGAAAGATTTTTTAATCCCCATATGCCTAACAAAAACATTATGAATACATCATTTTCTCTCCTAAATGTATTTTAATTCCCTAATAATTTTTTTATAAGAAGTCATATACCCTCAATTGGCTGATATTTGACCTTTTGATGAAAAACTAGTCTAAATCATAAGGGCTACAATTGAGTAGACCATATATGAAGTCATGTACAACTCATGTGTGATTTCTAGATTCACTATAACCTCATGAATATTATAACTTATACTTTGACTACAGTCTATGCATTGAATTACATCATATAACACAAATATATTTAATCATCTAAATTTTAAAGTTATTCGTGGTATGATCACCCTTGAATATGTTTAGGAGAACAATCAATTTAAATAACTCTTCATGAAAATATGCTCACACAAGATTTTTGCAATTTAGAGGGACCTTTTCTTTGTATCTTCAACCAAGACTATGATGACATATTCAAACATTTCTTATTATCTTTTTTCCATTCCTCCACAATATATTTATTTATGAGTAACACTAACCTTTTATGTTTCTTAACCCTCGAGTGAATCCAATCAATGTGGGTTCGGTTTGATCAATGAGGGTACCATTAGGAGTCTTGACCTCACAAGCCTTTGTATCATAACATCTCACATAGGTGAGGACCAAATTTGTGCATTGGATAGATGATGAAAAATCGGCATCTTAAAATAAACCATTGAAGTAGAGGTGATCTTTGAAAGGAGTGTGTTTTCATTCATACACTCTAGCTTTTAAATCCATAAAATCCATATGGTCAACATTGATATCATTGTTATTAGGAAGATCAATAACCAAAACTGATATGGACTCATTATTAGAGTATTTTAACTTTATACTTCCTAAAAGATCACTCTCTCACTTAAAGAATGTGTTTAAAAGTTACTCTAGTGGTAAAAACACTACTAAATCAGGATTATGTAAGGTCCAACATGGGAAAAACCTCCAAAACCCCTAGAATACAAATCAATGAATAAGGAAAATGAAAATTAACAAAATTGAAATTAAAATGGAGGCCTCAATAAGAGAATGACGAGGTTAAATTTTCAAGGGAAATGGCTAGGTAGAATGCAATTTATGGGTAAAAATAAGTTAGTAGTGTCATGTTATGACATAGAAGATAAACAATTTGTTTTGGATGAAATAAATCTTAGTTGGTTCAAATAGTGTTATACGATTGGTTTGTATTTATTTATAAAGTGTGCATATGAGTTAAGAGATCCGATCAAGTTTATGAGTAGATTTTGCAACAAGTTCGCATAGTTATCACACTTTAAAAAACATTATGGAACTTATTTTTAGTGTGACCATATCAAGATTGGAGCATTGATGTGGAAAATGTGTGTGAACAATCTTATTGGATTCATCACCTTTATGAAACATAAATCGTAGTGGAACCATTCTTACGTTCCACCACCTTGTGATGGTGCAACATACATAGGGTCTAACACCAAATCATGTCTTGGGAGCTAATGAGAACTATCCTTAGTGCATGATCCCATTGAGTTCATCACACCTTCGTAGAACACCAAATATATAAAAACCATTCCACATTTCCTCCTTTCCCTCGATAATGTGACATACAAATTTGATTTTAAATGGATTTTGACATAATAGATCTTGGCGCACTAATGGGGAGCGTAAGGAAATTTAGAAAAATCCTTAGTTTCTTCAATGATGTGGTGGCTTTATTTTAAGGAAAAATATAACACTTAATTTTTTTGAACAAGTCCTCGACCTAGTTTCCTTCATTATTGTCATAGAACTAGGGAGCAAGTTCAAAAGTTCCATGTAAGTTTCAATGAAGCGATAGGGTCTTAAGACGGTGAGACCCAAAAAATTAAATTTGAAAAACCTCATTATTGTACCAAGTGGTTATATCCAACATTTAATTTGGGTAAGTGCAGGAAGTTGATGGACAAATATAGGGTCATCCGTGGACATCATATTGCAAATAACAACATAATATCAACTTGTAGGGATTATTAGCAATACATACACTCAAAATTAGACAAAATTATATTAATATGAATTGTAGCATCCGGAATCTAGTTTCTAAAATACTAATTTTTGTAAAAATGGACAACATTAGCTATATTAAACACTCAAAATTTAATGACTTGGTATTTTTTTTTTTTTTAAAACGCAATGATAAGATTATAGTCTGTTTGCCCACAATTTGGATGACCAAAAATTGATATATATATTTTTCCTTTGGTGAGAAGTTATATACCACTATCTATCTTGGGATGGATTTTATTTTGTATTTTTTGAGTAATATTTTATTTTTATGATTTTTTCCGTGAAAGTGGTATGAAAACATAAAGAAAATGAGAGCACTTTCCGTTTGCCCGCCATAACTTCATCAAAAATATTGAAATCAAATAATTTTTTTTTTTAAACATGTATATAATTTCACCATGGTTGGGATGGTATAAGTTTTATCACATTCTTATAAGTGAAACAAATTTTGCAGTCTTAAACGTAGACATAAACATTCACAGAAAAAGTGTCTTAAAGACCTACTATTAGTAAAAATTATAAAATGATATTTATGCTCTTCTATTCACTTTAAAATTAGTATTTCTACAAATCTAATAGTCTCCCCTACGCAATGGTACCATTTTTATGACATAGTTTTTACTTTTCGGCATGGTTCAAGTCCGCGGAAGACTAAATTTGATGTTTTGTTGTTTTTAATGTAAAATTCGGATTTGATGTCCACTTAATTGTCCCCCAACTTGGTGCACTTACCCATTTTGGACAATGTCAACTCAAATACTCCATAATTGGGAAGTTTTGAAACTATGTACTTTTCTTATAACAATATATAATTAACCATCAATATTGGATGATACAATTGGAAGGTTTTATATGAAATTTGTGGTTCTACCCAGACCAAAAATAACCACACAATATATGCAAAATTCATAGATCTCTATAATAATAAATAATAAGGTAAGCAATACAAGAATAAGATAAAAGACATAAGTCAACCAAGATATATATATATATATATATATATATATATATATATATATATATATATATATATATATATATATATATACGAAATAAGGACTTATTCCACTAGACACTTATTTCCTATGACTAGTCAACTTCAACTTCTAATGACTATTCAAGTTCCTCATCACGTATATAAAGCTTTATTTCATCATACATAGAGACAAATTAAATTATTTAATATGAACCCTACTAAAAATAGTTGTATGGAGCATGGATGACACTCCAACACATGTGATGTACAAGGTGGAAATAAATTGACTAATGTGCTCATCATCCCCTAATCTCTTGTTTTTCCTATATTTTTGTGTTGCAATACTTATAACCTAAAAAAGTATTTCTTGTGCTTCTTTTCTTATTATGGAAATAATATTTGAACTTTAAGAAAAATATGAATTTTTAGGGGCAAGTAACATGGGTCAAGTGGCTCTTGGAGTGTCATCCACTTATCAGGTCCTAAGCGGTACACAATATTGACAACAATAAATATCGTGATGGAAAATAATTATTATGAATATGCAAACCCTAAAAACATCCTTGAGAGGAAATACTAGATACATAAATTAAAAAATCTCTAATTTTTGTTATATGTCTCTATAATTCTTGTGAGTGCTTAATAGAATGTGAAAAATGTACTATGTGATATATATGATGATGTGTTTACTTCGTTAAATGAAATATAATGTATGTGTATTTATAAATAAGTTAATTCAAATTAGGACCCTATTCGCGCATAAGATAATAATGAAATGACTATAAAAATAAAAATATGAGACCATAAATGTGGATGCGCATTAATCGAAAGGAGTCTTAAATATCTCAAGAGCATGAGTCGCATTTGTGATAGACCTAGAATTTCCATTCATGTTCTTGACACAAAACTCAAAACATGGGAGGGATACTAAAAGGGATAATTGGAAGGGATTGTAAGAAGATATGAGGACCATTATAAATTCAAAAAGTGACAATAATACCTAATTGTACTCAATAATCAACAAATAAGCAAGCATCCTAAAAATCATGCGGTTTAACAACTAATCATAGCTAGGGAATTTTTACTAGTCTTTAGGGACCATCATATATAATAATTTTAGTTTCAAAATATGATCTCCATGTCAATGTAACATAAGTGAATGATTTCTTAGAGATATGTAGAAGTTGAAATCTAAAAATAATTTATATCTTAATTAGATTTTCTAATGAAAAGATGTTAGGGTTTTTAATAAGTAGACTATTCTCGATCTAAATAACTTTCAACATCAATTACACATGACTAAAATAATGAATTCAAATTTATATTGAATTAAGAAAATAATATGATAAGTAACTTGTTCAAAATTTAAGAGGCGAGAGAGACAAAACTAGTTAGGAATATTTTTGGAATGATCTAAGTGTACCAAGTTATGGAACATGTAAAAATAAAAGTCCAGATCTTGCATAGAAGTTTTTGGAACTAGAGAATTTGCATATTCATGATTGTATAAGATTTTTACGGTCTAGGCATGGAGTGTATGGTCTAGGATAAGGATTATATAGTCATGGAGAAATAAGTAATGGAGCTCCGTAACTAACTTTCGGGTGCTTCACTTTTTTAGAATTAATGCTTGTTGTATGTCTCTCTACTTCACACAACCTCAAGATGACTTGCAATGTGATTTAATAAAATAAAATATTTATCAAAGGACTCGAGATCAAATAGATAGTATTAGAAATATATAAGATCTAACATGTAATGGAAAGAAATTACAAGTAATGTGAGGATGAGAGTGACTCAACTTGTATCTAACTATCTAGGATGGTTTTGGATTGTAATAGTGATGGAATAGGATAGATATGAGTTATATATACTTTGTCACGAAAACAAAGATCCGGAAGTCTTCCGACAATTGCATGTTAAGAAGATCAAAAGGACCTCTTAGGCGCAAGTGTCCTAGCTATGAATCTAGATTTGATCTTTTCATGGTTTTTTAATCTCATTTCCACTTCACTCTTTATCACTCTGAATTCATCGTAGGGTTTCACTATCACATGTGTACCTATAAAACAAACTCTAGCTACCTGCTCAAGGATTAAGTATACATTATATGGAATAAAATATGTATATGCTTGAGTCAGACGACCTTAGTGGTCACCCCAATGTTATTTTCACTGAGCGTTGCACTACATTTCAAACTCAATGAAGTTCTAGTGTGTGTGTGTGTGTGTGTGTGTGTGTGTGTGTGTGTGTGTGTGTGTGTGTGAGAGAGAGAGAGAGAGAGAGAGAGAGAGAGAGAGAGAGAGAGAGAGAGAGAGAGAGAGAGTTATATCCCTTGAAGCTAGGTTTCCTTTATTTTAGTCACATTAAGATAGTGGGATACAACTACTTTACCCCTAAGATGAATGTGTGAGATAGAATTCAAAAATGTTCCTTCATATGCATTGAATGATGTAACCCAAATACATTCCTTAAATGTTTTTCTTTTCCCAAGTAGTATATAGTAAGCAATAACCCCCAATTACTAGTCCCTTAGAATATTAAGTAATTCATGTGTGTGTGTGTGTGTGTGTGTGTGTGTGTGTGTGTGTGTGTGTGTGTGTGTGTGTGTGTGTGTGTGTGTGATTCCTTTGCTTGAATTTCATCATTAACAACTAAAAACTGACCCATAGTGATAAGTAAAAGTTTTAGAAAAGATAACAATTGATGTGGCACTTTAAACATGAGAAAAGAGGGGAAAATGACATAAGCGCCCAAAGGGGACAATAACACATGGGCACTCTTGTCCTTACTTCGGGAGCTAATGTCCAAGAGGCTCTAAAGATAAACCAAAAGACACCGAGTTGGGTCACATGTTGTGTAATGTCCAAAAGTAAAGGGATAGTTCCAAAAAAGTAAAGGACAAAAGTATAAAAAGATAAAACAATGTAAATGTAAAGCAAAACAAGTGTTGTTAATGTCTAGTTTTCTTACTTAGGAATCAATAATATAATGTCATATTAGAGACACGATGTAATAGTAATAAGTGTGTGATATTGTGTCTACATTTTTCCCGAATTTATGCTAGTGAATGAATATTCAGTAGCATAAAGTAGATAGAAAGAGTGTACCTTGTGGAGAGATGAAAGAGTTTATGAATCGATAGCATGTTTGAATGAAGATTGAATTAACATTGTGATGAATGGAAATTGTGGGATGTGTATCATGGATTCTAAGAGGGGATGAGAACCCTAGGGGTGAGCTTATTTATATAGTGGAAACAATGTCTACATTTATAACTTAGATATTTCATTTTCCGAGAACTTTGTGCTTGAGATCGCTCCTTGTTGTATTTGTGTTTCCGTTGTGTTGTCACCCTCAAAATTCCCCTCATTTTTCAAGTCAAGTTTCGAAAATTTTGAGTTGGTGCGTTATCCCAATTTTTCCCCCAGCAAAATTAATCAAACATGACCCCACAGTAAGAAAATCGAAGGCGGTTCAGTCATGTGACCCACATTCCAAATCTAACAATGAAGGGGTAGGGTTGGTGAAGGAGGCCAACATCGTCAAAGGATATCAGAGCGCGCAAGAGAAGATTGAAGAAAGGGCTCGAAGTTTTCAAACTTCACGTGCGAGTCGACTCAAGGAAAAGAAAAGGACCTGTGGAAGGTGACACATGCCTCATCGGAAAAAATTTAGAAGTGAGACCCAAGGGACAAACCCCAAATGAGCACCAACCCTCCACGTGGTCAGAGCCTTAAAAATTTAAATCAGCCATTGAAAAGTCTAAGGCTAGCGGACGGCACCACGTGTCTCATCGGTGCACCTTCAAGGGTCAAAGCTAAAGGTGGTTCCCCAAACAATCGCCAACTCTCCACATGTCTAGGGTCCAACAAAAGTCAAAAGGGGTAGAATCGGCCATTGAATCGGCTAAGGAAAGGAGAACCAACAAATCCCCACGTGTCCCTTCGGTGCTCTTTCGGGGTGAATCCAAAAGCAGGTCCCAAATGTGTGCCAATTCTCCATGTGTCCAATCGGCGCACCTCTGAAGGTCAGGTCCAAACAGAGTCTCCAAATGAGTAGGAAGCCTCCACGTGTCCCAGGTCAGACATAAATCCTTCACCAAATAGAGGGACTTAGTCAAAACACAAAAATACAGAACAGGCCCGTAAAGGGACACGTGGCCATTTTTAAGTTCGAAGTGGGAAGGCAGGTCGTCATAGCCTTTTGGAAATTTTGGATTTATTGCCAAAAGGAGTAAATTTACAAAATGAGCCGCAACCCCACTGAAGCCAGGTAATGAATATACGTTGAAAACTCAAAGCAGGGAGGCGGATCGTCAGAGTACTATGGAGTTTTGGCTTTATTTCGTAAAAGGAATAAAGTGTAAAAGTAAAGCGCGACCGCATTAGCACACCAAAAAAGTCAAATGTTGATCCCGCACCAAAATTCAAAGCGGGAAGGCGGGTCGTCGAGCTTTTTGGGAATCTTGGCTTTGTTTCCAAAAGAAGTAAAATTATAAAGTGAGACACGACTTTGTTGCCACTGAGGTAAAGCCACATGTCAGACCTATATCAAAAGTGAAGTTACGGGCTTACGGGGTTGTGGGAGGTTTTTATAATTTTGCATTTTCGCAAAAGGCACAAAAGTGAATTTTAGGCCCGTGGATCCATTTTGCAAAAGACTGCATTTTCGCCATTTTTGTACGGATTTGATGCAGAATTTCAAATGGCCATATCTTTCAACTGGAAGCTCAGATTTGGGCAAGGGAGGACTTTTTGGAAAAATCTCGACGTCTACTACATGCCAAATGACATGGAGAACTGACTAGATGTCTTGATTTAGGTGAAAATATGGAAAAGTCTTTCACGCCATTAATATGTGATTCGACTGCTTCAACTAGATCGATTTGATCTGATCTTCCATCCTTCCTTCTTCAGCATGCCAAAGACATGCAAAACCAGATTTGACAGATTGTAAGCTGATTTGTAGGGGCATTGATGGTTGGTGGTTGAGCTTCCAAATCAGATTTCTTTCCTTCTCTTCTTCTCCTCTCTTCGCTTCATCTATAAATGTAAGAGCTTAGCTCATTGCAAAACGTTGGACTCTGATACTTTTGAAGTGTAAATAGAATCGAAAGCAATCAATAAAAAGAATTTCCCCTTTCTCTCTATCTTCATCTATTATCTCTTCTTGCTTGCCTGAAATTTGTGGATCATTTATCTTCTGCAATAAGAAACTTTGTGTTCTTATTGATATGATTTCTAGAACTTTGTGTCTATGGAATGATATCTTATGTTGTGAATGTGAATGATTCTATTCTGTATCACCTTTGCTCAGTATGTATAAGGTTATACTCTACTATTTCTATTTCCTGAAAGTATTGTTATAGTCTGCTCTTCCCTTTCTCCAGTGTCTTCCATTCGTTTGTATTGATAAGCTATTTTGGTAAAAAAACATTTTAAGATGTCAAAATTCCAGCCATGAGGGTTGGTAAGGCTAATATGTGCACGATATGATTCGAAATGGTGGTGAATTACATTCATAAGCTCTTATATATGTGTAAAATCTAGGTGAACGAATAGTATAAGGGACATGTTGATTAAAATTTTCACATTGAATAAGTCACCATTCGAACCACAAAATATTCGCCAATTCAAATTTCCATAATCCTCGATTTTTACAAGTTTACAAAAATTTGCCACTAAAAATTTCCCTATCCATTATCAACTAGGGCTCGTTTGACCCCAATATTATTGATACAAACTTGAATACAAAGGGGAGGATCATTATCTAAAACAAATTGAGAGGTGTTTTCATTGGATGTAAAAGTAATATGTTTTTTATGAAAAGAGAATACTTTGTAGTAAATCTATGATACACATATTTAAGAGAAGTGTTGGGATGAACATAAGTGTTAGCAAAAAAGATTGGATTTTAGCTTGACATATAAGATTAGCCTACAAAAAGGGGGAGATACTCATGGTGGCGGGATCCTAAGGTGCATCAAGGTGGCAAGAAAGAAGGAACCAACAATGTTTGAATGAGGGTACAAGTTCATCGAATGTTTTAATATAAATTTAATTAAATCTAATTATAGAGTAATTATTGTAATGAATGATATACAAATGCTAATATATAGTAAGATGTAAGCAAAAATCATGTACAAAATGTGAAACCCTAAGCAAGAGGAGGAGATAGAGTGACTCAATTGATTTTCGAAGCCTCTAGAAATGATTTGGGGAAGAGGACTACTCAAACAAAATTAGAAGAGTGTTGCGAGAGGTTCGGTGATGGTTTTGGATTTTGAAACCGAACATGACAAAAACCAGGAGAAGACATGATCGTTTGATGCTAGTGTTTAGACTTGGGCGTTGGTGTCCGGGTAAATGTCTTGTGGATCTAGTTCTTTCAAGGTTAGATGATGTTCGTTGTCCTTTTCTGTCTATCACGTTGGATTCATTGTCGATTTGCAAATGTACCTATAACCTACAAGAAAGGAGTTCACCTACACATACCCACAACCCACATCAAACCTAAATAGGAAAATGTAGAATTAGGAGTCGATCGACCCCCCAACGGTCATCCGAAGAGTGAACTTATGACCAATCATTGCACTACATCTCAAAATCCATGTCGTTGTGTGTGAGAGTGTGTGTAATGATGCCCTTGTGTAAATTACACAATGATAGTGGGCTAGATATAGAGTGTAATGGATGTATAGAATGCGTAGGATGAAATAAAATAGAATTCCCCTCTTATGATGTGTATGCGTAAGAATGTAACCCTTGGTCCTTGAATACGTGTGCTAGATGGATGCTTTGAAGTGCTTTTGTGCCTTTGGATGCAAGCTTAGGTGATAGTATGTAATGCTTAGTGCTTGGTCCTTTATTTTAAAAACATAAATGTGTATTTATATGATTCCCTTGTTTGAATTTTGTAATTGACAACTAAAAGGTTGACCCAAAGTAGTAAAAAGTAATCAAGAAGCAAAAGGGGTCCAAAAGGATAAGAAAAAGGTAAAGAAGGACATGAGTGCCCAGGAGGACAAGAGTGCCTAACGCTAGTGTCCAAATTGGGCACTAGTGTTTGAGGCCATAGAAAGATAAAACAATCAAATATCGAAAGAGTGCAAGATGTATAAAGCCAATAAAAGTGTAGAAGACAAAGCAAAAGGCTAAAGAGAGTTGTCAATTACTAGTTTTCTTGCTTAGGAATCATATAAATGCTAACATGCTTTTAGAACCTAGAAATGTACCAAAGTGCATAGATTTTGTGTCGACAGAGTGCTTCATACATGTAGTAGGGATTTCATTGATGATGTGTAGTTAATTTGAGGATATCTAAGAATGTTTTTAGTACTTTTGGAGTGACGTTTGTAATAGGAGCTTGTAAGAATTTTAGGTGAGTTATAATGTGATAATGACTTGCTTATATAGTCTTCATTAAGCAAGATATTATGATAACGCCGATCCTGGGAAGATGAAATGACCCAAAAAATGATTTAGCATTAAATGCAAAGTTGGTGATTTATAAGGGGCGGGATTGTACGCAGGTTGGCCAAGTTCGGACCCCACATCTTGACCCTTCTATAAAATTTTAGATAGAAGGGATAAACTCATACACTAAAAGTTGTGCAATGAATATAATATTTTTACGCCTCTTTGTTTGAATAAGATTTCTTGATTTGTTGCAAAAGATGTTGTAAAGATAAGCAAGTTATAAAATGGCTAAAGAGATGACGAGACTGGATTTAGAATGTGAGAATTTGTCTTGACAAGGATATAAGGTCAAACTTGGCAGTGCACAAGGACAAGTTACCAAATTTTAGTGTCTTCACATTATTATTGTCTTTTTTTGTAGTGTGTGCCATCACATGAAGTTCTTTGTTGGAAAGTTCTTTTTCCGTTGAGTGGAACACCTCATCAAAGAGGGTAGACGTGAGAGCTAGCCTCCAAATTACCTCTATAACTAACTTGAATGTCATTGTAGGTTACACATTCTATAACAAAACACTACATTGTCTTTGTTATCTCTAAGGTACATATTTTCTCCTTCCATTTTTCTTTGAGAGTGTTTGTTATCACATTTAAGGTGGTTTGAATTGATGTTTAGTTTAGATTTTAAAATATTCATTTTATATTTGATTGTTAGACATATATAGAATTTGTAATAATATTCATATACAAAAATGAACTTTATAAGATAGTATTACATCTTCCCCTTAAGTAGCTTTGTCCACATACTCACTTGATTTATTTTTCCTCACATAATTTTTATGTTGATAGGCATAACCTAAAATTACAACTAAGTTTGGTGTTTGCAGAGTGTTTTTGATTAAAAACACACTTTTATTCATGATACATAATAGTATAATGTTAATAATATAAAAATAGGTTGAGAAATCACACCCCATAATGCAAGTCACATCAAGTTATACGATCCTCGAGAAAATATCATCACAACATCAAATAATGGATGTTAAAATTACATTTATTAATAAAATGCTTTTCAATAAAAAGGGATAAAATCATGAAGCATGGAAATAATGACTAATAACCACATAATCATAGGAAACAAGACACTAGGCAACAAGAACAAACATGGTAGCTAAATGAGGCAAAGGAGGGGCACTATCAAGCTTGCCCCCACAACCACTAACACATATAGAGTCCTTAGTGTCAAGTATGAAATACTACTAATCATTTTCTTTTTTCTTGTATTTCCTCAACTTTCTTGAATGGGGAATTTGCAAGAGCCGGAAAGGGGATTTTTTTGCAAGGAGGAGCTCCTTATCTATCATAATCATGGTCTTTGGTGTGATCAAACACACTACCAATGTCTTTGTTAGGCAAATGCCAATGAAAAAATCAAGAGGAACTCAAAGCAATGACATCAAAAGCCTTGAGAAGGTGAGTGACATCGGGAGAATTTAGAAGCACACGAATAATAACACATGGAGCATTTTTCTAATGGTACAAAAGAGATTGGAGGCGTTCCACCTCCAATTGGAACTCTGTTGTTTGGACATGGATTTGAAGAAAAAAACTAGAGATAACAACTTTGTTAGTCACATAAAAATCTTTTTCCATTGTTAAATTATTAAATGTAGCATGATTATCATCTTTCCAAATATGAAAAAGAATGCTAACACATGTATTTTGTAGGTAACATGACCAAACCCCTATAAAAACTCAACAAAAATGATCGTCCCTTAAATTTGACGCCCTTTTGATGATCACAGACTAGTTTTTCTTCCTTTTATAAAATATAATCGAAAAATCAAGATACTTTAAGCATATGAAAGTTGTCGAACTTGTTTTTCTAAGTTTGAAAATATATTTTTGAGATCGACGCATAGATGGAGTTAGATCGACGACCTTGATTGCCAATTAACAATATTTTTATAATGAACAAAACTATGTAATAAATTTATAAGAGACACCTATATATCAATATATATCAATGTTTTATTGATAGAAATATTACTATTGGAACCTCCTTAATATTAAATTATAGACAAAATAATACAAGGTGTTACATAGTAGAGGGTAGCCGACAGTGGACACGGCCTCACAAACACCACGAAGGCAATAGAAACATCATAAAGGCAAACACAAAAAGGCCCAAAGGGAAACATAAACTAAATACGACCGGGCCTGAAGGATCCGCGTAGCCAAAAACGAGTTGTGAAGTTGAAAAATGAGGAGTCACTAGTAGAGCCAAAATAAACTGGAGTGCAGAAGCCACCACATATCGAGTGACATGTTAATTAGCAAGAGGCACAAAACACCCTTTCTTCTCCTTAGACCTTGTGACCACACCCAATTATTGGGTTGGGAAGGTAAGGCTAATGGAGAATCAAGGCGAGGGCGATCCTCGCTCAGGGTCGAGTCCAAGAATAAGTCACATGTGATCTCTTCACACAACCGTTAAAAGGGGAATCTCCTCACTCATGGACTCTAAACTACCTGGGATTCTCTTCAAGACCATGTAGTATAAATGGTTACCAACCTTTATGCAAAGTGAAGCAACCACTTTTTTATTTTTTTTCGAGTCTTGGAGAGCACGCAAGCCTCTTGCAGGTGACCAGTTTAGTGACATAGTCTGCACCGGAAGGCGATATTCTCATAATCAAGCATCCGAATCCATTTGAACCCCTCATGAAGTAACTCCAACTTATCAGGAAGACCCTTGCTGAGGTCCACCTCAATGCAAATATGAGCGTATGTGAATAACCCTTGTTTGGACTGTTCATCATCCGTCTTAAGGAAATGACCAATAGAGTTACCAATAGCTTCACAAACAACATGATGCCAAAAGGGGAGAGGGAGATTAGGGAGATGGACCCAAACTGACATTTTGGAGACTACCATAGTAGAAGGATTGAAACCCTCAAACCACGAGTGAGAAAAAGGCCAGCCCTACCCCAAAACCATGGGCCATCAGTAAGCACTCGTTGATAATCAATAAGAGAAGAGAACTGGACAATAAAAAACCCTTTTACACATAGTTGAATCTCACAAGCACTCGACCAAGTGGAGTGAATCCATTTGTGGAGGGCTTCTGTCTTGAGGCCAAAAGCCATTAAATCTATAAATAAAAGCAATAGATTTGAGAACACAAATAAAGTTAGCTACCTCTGACATGGAGAGCTTAACCACTGGAGTGTCCTCAGATACTAATTTAATGCTAAGGTGGAGGATAGGAAACACGACATTGGGCAACAACAATCATAGAAACAACAACAAACATGGTAGCTAAAGGAGGCAAAGGAGGGGCACTATCAAGCTTGCCCCCATAACCACCGACACTTATAGAGTATGTAGTGTCAGGTATGGGATACCACTCATCATTTCCTTTCTTTTCTTTTGTTTCTTCGACTTTCTTGGATGGGGAAATTACAAGAGCCGGGAAGGGGATCTTTTCGCAAGGAGGAGCTCCTTGCTACCATAATCATGGTCTTTGATGTGATCAAACACACTTCCAATGTCTCTGTTAGACGCTGTGTAGGTAAAGGACAACGAAAATTGGACGAGGAACTTTGAAAACAATGACACCGAAAGTCCTGGTTGTTGCCTTGAGAACGTGAGCTACGTTAGGGAGAATTTGGAGGCACACGACTAATAATACACAAAACATTTTTCCAATGGTCCATAAGATATTGTAGGTGTTCCACTTCGAGTGGACCTTCTTTGTTTGGACATGGATTTGAAGCAAAACATTGGAGATAACGACGACTTTATTAGTCACATAAAAATCTTTTTCTAGTTCTAAATTATTAGATGTAGCACGATTTTCATCTTTCCAAATATGAAAAAGGATGCTAGCACAAAATATTGCCACAAAAGATGCATTTCGTAGGTAGCATGACCAAGCCCCTTAGGAAAACTCAATAAAAATGATCGACCATAAATTTGACACCCTTTTGATCATGACCGACTAATTTTTCTTCGTTTTCGAAAAGACAATTGAAAAATCAAGATACTTTAAAAAAATCAACATATTTTTCTACGTTCGATTTTTTTTTTTTTTAAGATCGACACAAAAATAAAATTAGATCGATACCCTCAATTGCCAATCAACATTTTCTTTACAAAAAAAAACTATTAAATTTATTCACCAATATAAAACCCTTCACTAAACAAAACTATATAAAAGACATCTCAATATCAATAAACATCAACATTTATTCGATATGGATGGGAAGGGTAGGAATGGTGAGGCTCTCACATTAAATAAAAAAATTGATGGAACCACCCAATTTGATGGCGACCCGAATTTGTATTTTCCTCCCAAGCCAAGTCCAAATTTGTCAAAATGTCATAGTCATTAGTCAAAACCATAGGTAGAATACAAAACCTCATTAATTTTTTCAATAAATAAATTTACATTTACAACCACTTTCCCTAGATAATTCTTTTATATTAGTAAAATTAAACATTAATCTAACCACATTACCGATATTTTCAAAGACATCATTGGAAATATTAAAAAAATCAAACTACTCAGCATTAGCGGTACTTTATTCGACAAGCGTAACTTTTTATCCACACAACAATTATTTCGGTCTTAAAAAAGTTTGAGGTGTTTTTTTCCTGTCCCGTCATAACGAAGTGTAATAAGTTGGACGGATTTCCGATGCATTCTTTAATGATACGCACAGGATTCGAACCCGCGAGCTATTGTGTCGAATTTTACGCCATTTAATTTCAACGTTTTTCTGCGAGGGACGCGAATTCTGCTACCGGAAAGCTGTAAAGGAGATGCTTTTAGCGACCTTTCAGTAACTTTTGATGCTCGTGGAAAATCAATTGTTTTAAAATTCTTTTGTTTTCTGAGCTCAGAACGTTGCTCTGTGGCGATTTTCAGTGGCGTTCAGGGTTCCTTTCTGTTCTGTCAAAATTTATGTGCAGGTGTGTGAAGTCTGCAAGTTGACTTAATTCCTTGATTTCTTCACAAAAGTCGGCCATAATACACGAGTAAATCCATTTACAATTTTTTTATAGCAAAAATATAAGTTTCTTTGTAGAATTGGGTAACAAATGACTTTTTGCATTGATTATTTATGAGAAGAAGTGTTATGAGTCTTAAATTTGCAAATCTTGCATTATAAATGTGCGTTTAGAAAATTTAGATATGTAAAGTCTTTAAGCAAAATTAATGATTTCATTTCCTAAGATATGAAAATGCCTTCTGTAAAACTGGTAAATCTTCGATGCTTTAAAGAGATTACTCGTAATTAGAGGCGGCATGAGTCTTAAATTTGTAAATCTTCTGCGATAAATGTGTGTCTGGGAAGTTCAGCTTTAATTTCTCGGTTCAAATGTGCTTCAGAAATAACTAGAGAGGATATACGTCTTAAATATGTAGATCTTTTACTATAAATGCGCCTCAGGAAGTTCATCTTTAATTTCTCGGTCAAATCATATTTAGAGACAGCTAAGTTTGTCTGTAAGTGAATATCTGTCTGAATAACCTCGAGTTTATCTCTTCCTTTTCAAATGTAAAAATCACCCCCGGCATTCAGGTGAGCAAAGTATTTCAAAACTGCAATAAAATTTAACTCAATAGGAAATGATTTTCAACCAATTCTGCGTCATAGGCTGGAATCTCTAAATACTTAGAAGACGAGAGCTTTTGCCCTGTATGTTTCAGTAGTAATAATTGAGGATTAGTAGTTTTTAATTCTTTTGCATAAAACTAGTCCCCGTGTGGTAATAAGTCGCTCTCTACATTTCTGTTTTTGTCGTGTCACTTCTTAGATTTGGTGAGGCTCTTTTATTGTGCTGTCGGGTAGATTGATCATGGAAGTCGGTAGGTAGCATTACGGTTCTTCACGAAATATGTTTTTTAAAAGGAATGTGGTGTTAGGTAAGAGATTCATGTTTTTAACTTTTTGTGCTTATTTCCTGGCATACAGAAACATTTAAAAAGTTCAAAGTAAACAAATTTCTAATGCAGGGATCAATTTCAAGCAAAGAGAGCAAAGGAGAATCCTGAACTAAGGTTGCAAAAATTGAGAAGCAGTATATGCAACTACAACCAAGGAGATAAGTCTACCCTGGCAGAATGAAGTAAGTGTAGTTGGAAGTGCCCCTCATGAGGGCTACACTAACTAAGCCAGCGCCTTCAGTCATTTGCGGCCTTTCGGAGAGATACTCTCAGATTCATAGATATTGTTGTCGTTTTCAGGTAAGACTTGCTGTACGATTAGAGAACTTGGTAAAGAATTAGGTATTTTGGTTCTAGGGTTTGGATTTGATGAAAATTTTCATTAGAAATTCACGAGGCGGGACTTTCAAAGTCAATTACGGTTTTTAATTATGAATTTTGATGTTTAGATGCCATAATATCCAGAGTTACTCCTCTCATTCAAGCTACATTGGACTCTGAAGTTGAACAA
Organism: Taxus wallichiana var. yunnanensis; assembly: GCA_018340775.1. Taxonomy (NCBI): domain Eukaryota; kingdom Viridiplantae; phylum Streptophyta; class Pinopsida; order Cupressales; family Taxaceae; genus Taxus; species Taxus wallichiana. The sequence goes on from CM031236.1 coordinate 617,973,346, forward strand.
AGGTGCAGTGAAGACAGATATTGAAGCACACTAAAGCAGCCACAAAGGACATCCTAGACTCCATTGATTTGTGCAAATGCAGATATCACAAAAAAATTATATGATACAAATATGATGCAGTGAACTATACCTGGATTTCGTGGAAAAACAAAATGGGGTAAATAGCATTAGTTCAGGGGATCTGCAAGCCTCCTGTGCTGGAATCTTACATTTGGTTGGATGTCATGTTTTAATAAGATACGAGGAGGCAGCTCTTCAGACCAATTGCGGTTCCTTATAGCTAAGAAGCAATTGTACCAGGTTAATTGGATGGTTTTAAAGATAAAGAAAGGCCCGAATGATGATTAGGAGATGTACCATGAATTTGAGTAGTCTGGATCTAGTAAAGGTCAAGGCAATTAGTAAAGATTTTTGGTCTCATTCCTATTTGCAACTCTCTTCAACATTCTTCACTGTTCACTCAAGCTAAAGCCGGGAAGCCTAGCCAAATCACGGACAACAATATTAGATATCACCATGAAATTGGGTAAGTGTATCGTTTGACTAGATTTATTTTCCTCTTAAGAAAATGATGAAGAAACTATTGTCTTTAACTTTGATTTCCTGTTTTATGTACTGGTTGAAAATCAGGAATTAAGCCTGCTTATGCTCAACACGAATGCAACTGAATTATCAATGTAAAGATGCATTGTCATTGAAATATTATGTTCCACAGGGCACATCCCCAGCACATAGTCCCCCTCCTCACTCCCATGTGCCCATTCCCATCCTCATCTCCGTGCTATTTTCCTATTGAATATTGTTCGAGGATTTTTGGCACTTCCAGGTATCCCCTTTTTGTATTCCTGCATTTCCTTGCGTCCCCACAGTTCCCGCAAGGAAAAAGAAGGGGACGTGCTGGTTGGATTATAATCATAAAGCAAAGTTATCAAGCTTTGTATAAATGACATGCTAATTCAAAAAGTCTCATCCATGATGATGGAACACCTTTGAAATCCTCTGCCAAGCAAAATGATACCGCTCATGTTTAACAAGGATAGAACATAAGAGAAGAAAGACCTCCACAGAGAGCATAAAATCAATATATTTTAAAAATAGCTTATACGGTGCCTCAAATATCCTCTCTGTATTAACTTATTAAGAGCTCTACATAATTTCTGTATAAGGCCTCCAAATGATTTATAAGTAGTTTTCATTAACAAAATGATTAAGAATCCCGTAAGAGAAGGGTGTTAGATGGTGTAGTTAAAACCTATGTGACATCAGGTAAACTTCAAATGGTCATAACATCTTTAGACTATACCAACAGCTATACAACAAAAGTCAGCAGCCTAGTGTTTTGAGTTCAACACATAGAAGTCAAAATTCAACAAGAGTTTGCTGATGTCAAGTAGGAAAAATATAATTTTTTTGAATACAAGTAGGGAAAATATAAAAATTTATAATAACATTTTTAATAATAGTGAAGAATATGCTAAGTAGACATTTCAATGGTTCCAGAGGAACATCTTTTACATTCTCAGAACTCTATCATCACCTAGTTCAATCATAGAATTCCTGGAATCCTGCATGGAAATCTTTTTCATCAGACAAGCAACTCTAGTCTACCCATAAATGTGTCAGCAGCCTATACCAACAGCTATACAACAAAAGTCAGCAGCCTAGTGTTTTGAGTTCAACACATAGAAGTCAAAATTCAACAAGAGTTTGCTGATGTCAAGTAGGAAAAATATAATATTTTTGAATACAAGTAGGGAAAATATAAAAATTTATAATAACATTTTTAATAATAGTGAAGAATATGCTGAAGTAGACATTTCAATGGTTCCAGAGGAACATCTTTTACATTCTCAGAACTCTATCATCACCTAGTTCAATCATAGAATTCCTGGAATCCCACATGGAAATCTTTTTCATCAGACAAGCAACTCTAGTCTACCCATAAATGTGTCTTAGGTTATGTCTCTTCACAAAGGAGGGATAGGGCTATTATTTTCTCTGGCTAAAGTTTTCTCTTATTTTACAGTTTACTAATGCAATGGCTTTGTTTTCTCTTTTTTGAAAGTAAAAGACCGGTAATGAAGTTTCACCAAACTTGCAGAAGTTAATTCATGGTCTTTCAAGGTCAGTGAATTTTGAGTAAAATCAAATATGTGCAACAAATATGTTGTTAGAGCTCGCAGCTGCTTGTTGCAATGAAGAGCCCCAATACGAGAGCATGCAAACAAGATTTAGAGCTTGAGTTAAAGCCTTGTCCTGTTTAATTTCAGGATAATTCAAATTTAAATGAACCTTAATCAATATCACAATATCAATGACAGTTTGTAATAAAATTGTAGGAAGAGGCAATCACAGTATCACGCCCATTTGCATTGTTTTACATTGGCTAGTCGTCTATGATTTTGCCTGATATAAAAGCATAGTTATACTTGTAACAAGCTAACACATTTCCTGACCGAATATGCCACATGGAATTGTATGTAGTGAACCATATTGTAAATGAAGTTGCTACATGTGATTAGATTGTATGACATCTCAATTCTTCAAGGTGGAATATGAATTTTGATTCTAGAAAACTGATATACGATGTTAAAATCTTATTGGTTTTGGAATTTAAATGCAGGGCATCATCAAAATGTTCTAGAATCACCTCGGGCACATAGTAGAGATGGAAGCTTTAGGAGGAGTGGTTCTGGTTTGTCTCAATACCAAGTCTACATGATATTTGTTCAAATTTATTGGATTATTCTTGTTAAGTTGTATCTTTTGGACCATCTTCTATTTTTCTTTAAACTCGTAACTTGCATAAGACATATACTTTATTGCCTTGTGTCCTGGTTAGCACTAGAATCGGAAAAGTGAAGTGTTGATGATAATAGAGTGATTAACACTTGAAACACTAGTTGAAAATTGGTGACAAGTGTTTGACCAGCTAAAACAGAGAATGTAATGAAGTTACTAATCAATGTGGTATGTGAAATATTTAAGATAAGAACCTTGAAATTGATATCCATCGGCATATTTCACTAAGAAAATTCAACCTTCAAGTTGACTTCTATTTGGTTGTCATTTATAAGTATTTTTTGTTTTCTTAGAGAAGTCCATCAATAAATCGTATTGTCTTGGCCATATGGTGTAGTTTGGAGCCGGGCCTGACACAGTCATGTTGCTAGATGGATGGCATTTCAAAAAGTGGTGGAGATATCAAAATTGTGGTATGTGAGAAATCCAAGATACAAACCTTGAGAGTGATATCTCTCGGTGTATTTCAGATAGATGCATTGCAGATATCTACTAGTTGTGAATAAAACTCATTTCTTGGCCAAGTATTAGTACGTCAGCATTAACACCCATGAACATTTGATCAAACGAGATATTATTTATGCCAATCAAAATCTAGTATTTAAGACAATCGCGACCATTATTAATAATTATAATCAAGATCAGTATGACAGTCATTAGAACCGATAATTAGCACTTAATTGCTGGTCAAAGCAAGCATAATAGCAAAACAACATTAAGTTCTTGCTGAAATCAAAGTGTAACAATCAAGGAGGGGACTGATAGTCAACTTAACTTTTGAAAAACGTCAAATTGGCATCTTGCAGCAGTCAGAAGTTAATGAATATTATTCGTCAAACAGTGATAAATTCTGGGAAGACAGCAGTCAAACAACATACCTATAGTGTGCTCAATGCTGGCCACCTTGCTTATGTCACTTACACGTGTGATGGCGCCAGCAGGACAATATGTCCTTAGTCTCCCTTTTTGTTCTTGTTTTCCTTGCTTGTCAAAGGAGAGAGAATTAACTCGCATATGACACAATTAATGAAGTCATTTGATATTATTAATACACACACACACGCACATAGAGAAAGAACATTTATGGCCAATGTGGCTGGATCAGCCCAATTAGCAATACCACCTTACTTAATGCTCTGTATTCAGTGCTGGGTCAGTGAGGAGTGGTAAAATACTCGAGTTTGTACTCAAAAATCTAAAATTTCATTCTAAATGCAACGACGATGTCCTAATCAGTGGATAAATCAGTCATGATGACATTGCTACTCTTCTTGAGTTAAATTTGGGTTCTTTGTTCCAAATTCTAGTTGTTGAATATGAAACAAATAACAAACTGTGAATTCAATCCCCTTTGACTCCGCATACGATTCCTTGTGACATGCGATGGAAACCCAATCGAGTCTATCTGGCTAGATCTATATATAGATCTATATGGGCAACGTCGGCCGGACAACTCCATCAATGAGGTCAAAAATGAGTTATGATGATGTCTGAAATATCCCTTGTTGGGATCTTACAAAAAATTGACAAAATACAGAAATTTGCAGCAAATACTAAATCTGATTTTTTTCTGATTTTTGCAGAAATAGGGCAGCGAACAATAAAAATATGATATCTTGAAAAGTACTTGCCCAAAACACTTCAAATTTCACAGAAGCTGGCAAAAATAATAACTAACAATAATAAACTGTTTTTTGTATTTTTTATAGCATAGGAAACTGCCAGGAATTTTTTTATAAGCTCTGAAAATGATAGAATTCCGGAAAATTCATATCTTTTCGAATACCGAACATAAAAAGCTGAAATTCTGCAAATAACTTATGAAAAATATGAGAAAAACAGGCCAACCTTCAAATCTGGAAAATTCCACCCGAAACCCTAAATTTTAGGGCCTGCAATTCTCCAAACAGGTCGTTTTTGCTTAGGAATGGCTGAAACCCTCAACAAACCCTGCCGTTTTCACAAAGAACCTCTCCTTAGCTGCCACAACGAATTTCGCTTCAACGGAGAAAAACCCAAAAAGTTATCGTGATTTTCCCAAACGCCCTTGAAAACCACCTTGAAGATGACTGCAAATCAGATCTGAAAAGGTGCAAGAGCCTAGCAAACTAGGGTGGATCTTTCACCACCGAAGAGTGCCCTTCTAGCTAGGAGTGGATCTCTCACCACCGAAGCTAGGGATCTCGTGGGATTCACTCCACAAGTGGAACAAGCAAGCAGCAGTTGCTCACTATCAAGTATCACCAAAGAAAATATGTATGCAAGAATGATTTCCAACTATACCCTCCACCTCCCTATATAGCTTTTTATGAGCCCCAACGAAGAAATATAACATTTAATGCAATACATATCCCCCCAAGTCGCCAAAAAGGGACTTTAAGTGGCCCCAACGAAGAAACATAACATTAAATGCCAAAAGTGTCCACTTAAGTGATCCCAACGACAAAATAGAACACAAAGGGCCCATTAGACCCTCCCAATGCCCAAAATATAACAAAAACATAGTAGGAAATCAGACAACCATCCCCAATAACCTCCAAAGTCGTTAGTCCCTTGGGAATGACCAGGGCTAAGACCAAAATATGGCCGTTAGGCCAACTGCTCGGAATTGGGGACATTACAATCCTCCCCTCCCGAAAAATGCTTGACCCCAAGCATTATCCTCCTGTGCTTTAGAAACTGAATACCACAAAGTAAGTGCCTCCATCTCACCCTGCAGTCAACCAAAGATCGGTGTGATCCGAAGTAACCAAAACACCTCATATAGTCATCATGCTCTCCATGCAGTGTAGATAACAATGCTGCCCCTGAAGTAGAATAATGCCCACATCGACTCTCTACTGGTACCCATACTGAAATTGTCAATCTGTCCAATCCCTGCCACTGCAAAACTGTCATCATGTGATCACTCACTGCATCTCCTGTCGACTCCGTCCCTCGGCTAGCTAGCACATGGGTGAAGTGCTCGTCATCCACATAAGCAGTAAAACATATAGGAGTGTTATCCCCTATCAACTCCAGAAATAAGGAACATGCATACTCTAATTTGTCACCATGACAAACTACACATCCCTGCACAAAGTTGAGGATATCCTCCCTCAACCCATGCCATCTGACCCTTTCCCATATGAAGTTGAAGGTCTCATCAAAGCTCAAGTGTCCAGACATGGAAGAATAATGCACATGTCGCAGTATCTCCATCCTCAACCATGAATCCGACACAAGGTACAATCTGTCCTGATAGAAGATCATCTCATCCTCCAATCTGTAGTTGTCATCCTGTATGTGACCATCCAGAATCTCACAAGTGTGTCGGTTCTTGGAGTACTCAACAAGCAAATGAGATCTCCAGTCTACCAAAACCTCAGACAACCAACATAATGATAAACTCGGATGATCTGAACCTGTAATCCCAATCTCTGTAACTGCCTTATGTGCAACACTACTGGTCACACCCACATCCATCATACTCCACATCGATCCGCAATAATAAAACCCCTCATTATGCCGGAAAGTCCTCTCCATCCCCTCAGCTGCAACCACCCTAGGTGCTCCTGCCGATAATCCCCTCAAAATCACATTCCTGCCTTCGGACTTAAACTTCAGCTCCATCGTCTGGAAGTTAGTCCGAAACTCACCAAGAGAGTGAAGCCACTACACTCCCAACACTATGTGGGTCACTCCCATACCAACAATGTGGAAATCATCTAAGAATCGTGGTAGTTACCCATGGTGATGCTCAATTGTGGAACTCTCCGTGTGCATCTCATATACTCCCCATTGGCTACAACAATGTTGAAGCCCTCAAAGTCCTTCGTCTGCAAACCTTGTCTCTCCACCAATGATGCATCAATAAAGTTGTGGGTAGCCCCACTGCAGTGAGTACCACAACTCGGCCGACCTACGCATAACTCTAATCCTAAATGCCTTGTACATCGAATTACTAGACAATGTGGCTATAATCTCCCAAGGGAAAGTCTCCTCCCGCTTCTGCATCAGCATTGCCCATCGCAACTCCATCCCATCATCCATCTCGTGAGTCTCCAACTCCTCACCTCTGTCATCCTCACTCTCCTCGAAGACCTCGATGAATTGGGCCTTCCCTCTACCTCTGCAATCATGTCCTGGAACCCAAGGTGTGCGGCAATCGAAACATAGTTTCTTTCGCCTCAACTCATCTCTGTCCTCTCGGGAAATGAATGGCTTCTTAGCCACCTCCTGCCTCGGTGGAGGCTCCCTCTGCTGAAGTTCGTCTGATCCAGATGGAGGTTCTCTTTGCTGAACGCGAGGTGGAACCCTCGACTTTGGAGTGGATAACTCCAAGTCTCGAGATCTCCTAATAGCCTCATGCAAAGAAGAAGGCTCAAATGCCTTCACAAATCCTGCTAAGGCGTCAGTCAACCCTGCCATGAAGAGTGAAGTCAACCTCATCTCTGAAACATCAGATACCATAACTGATAACCTCTGAAAATCTGCAATGTACTGATCTAGAGAACCTGTCTGCCTCAAGTGAGTCAACTCCCTGAAGTGCCTATCTGGGTCCCTCCTGTCGAACCTGCTCATCAACCTCTGTGTAAAATCTGCATAAGTAGTGATATGCATGTGCCCCTGTGTGATCAATCCATGATGCCACCAGTCATGAGCATCTCCCTCGAGGTGTAGGATAGCAAATTTAATTGCATCCTCTTTGCGCATGGGATTCAAGTCAAAGTAAGTCTTCAACTTCTGAATCCAAGATTGCACGGTACACTTCTTAGAGCCATCGAAGTGTGGAATCGAGATTTGTCCCAATCTCCTCTGAAACTCAGGTGCCTGTGTCTGGTAATCTCTCCTAGGCCTGCTGCCAATTTTCATTTTACAATACTCTTGAAATGGCATGTTGTCCCGGAAACCTTCACTCAATGTCCGATACTTCTCCCAACAAGATTCCTCATCCACAATGTCTGCGGGTTGTCGTGTCTATGAAATTTCCGGATCCTTCAAGAAAGAAGGCTCGTGGAGTCCCAAGGGCCTGGTAGAAGCATGAGGGGACCCTTGTCCCGAATGTCCACTCTCACCTCTATTACCATGTTGTCCCATATTGCTAGCTTCTCCTTTCTCCGCATGAGCCTCAATCCTACCTTGTGCTAACCTCTCAGTGAGCTGGCTCAAATAGAGGTTGGTAGTCTCCTGCTGCTTCACCATATTGGTGAACAGTTGCTTCATCAGATCTACTCCCATCTCTTCACTGTCTCTGTCTCTGTCTCCCATCTTTCAACCCCAATAGGCTGGAGGAACAACGGCTCTGATACCACTGAAATATCCCTTGTTGGGATCTTACAAAAAATTGACAAAATACAGAAATTTGCAGCAAATACTAAATCTAATTTTTTTCTGATTTTTGCAGAAATAGGGCAGCGAACAATAAAAATATGATATCTTGAAAAATACTTGCCCAAAACACTTCAAATTTCACAGAAAGCTGGCAAAAATAATAACTAACAATAATAAACTATTTTTTGTATTTTTTATAACATAGAAACTGCCAGAATTTTTATAAGCTTTGAAAATGATAGAATTCTGAAAATTCATATCTTTTCGAATACCAAACATAAAAAGCTGAAATTCTGGAAATAACTTATGAAAAATATGAGAAAAACAGGCCAACCTTCAGATCTGGAAAATTCCACCCGAAACCCTAAATTTTAGGGCTTGCAATTCTCCAAACAGGTGTTTTTGCTTAGGAATGGCTGAAACCCTCAACAAACCCTGCCGTTTTCACAAAGAACCTCTCCTTAGCTGCCACAATGAATTTTGCTTCAAACAGAGAAAACCCAGCAGTTATCGTGATTTTCCCAAACTGCCCTTGAAAACCCTGCCTGAAGATGACTGCAAATCAGATCTAAAAAGGTGCAAGAGCCTAGCAAACTAGGGTGGATCTTTCACCACCGAAGAGTGCCCTTCTAGCTAGGAGTGGATCTCTCACCACCGAAGCTAGGGATCTTGTGGGATTCACTCCACAAGTGGAACAAGCAAACAACAGTTGCTCACTATCAAGTATCACCAAAGAAAATATGTATGCAAGAATGATTTCCAACTATACCCTCCACCTCCCTATATAGCTTTTTATGAGCCCCAACGAAGAAATATAACATTTAATGCAATACATATCCCCCATGTCGCCAAAGAGGGACTTTAAGTGGCCCCAACGAAGAAACATAACATTAAATGCGAAAAGTGTCCACTTAAGTGATCCCAACGACAAAATAGAACACAAAGGGCCCATTAGACACTCCCAACGCCCAAAATATAACAAAAACATAGTAGGAAATCAGACAACCATCCCCAATAACCACCAAAGTCGTTAGCCCCTTGGGAATGACCAGGCTAAGACCAAAATATAGCCGTTAGGCCAACTGCTTTCAATTGGGGACATTACAATGTCATCACTCTTATTTAAGTTTAACTTGTGTTCTCCATTTTGCCTCTAGTCTCATGCTTCCCTCCAAGTAATTAAATATGCAATATGGATCCTCTTTGCAAAGGTGAGGACCTTCTTAGTGCCGTAACAACTCCTTTTTAAGACTCATCGTGCACCAAGTCATGTTTGTAAACTTGATCAAGAGCAATTTTCTTTAGACAATGTTTTTGTAGTCTATCTTATATATTTTGATCGACTATTTTTGTTCTCTTTTTGATCATGGATGATATCTCATTAGTAAATTTTAATGCGTTCTTAGGTATTGAAACTATTTTTCAAATATTTTTTGTAACCTTGGGGTCCATTTCACTCACAACATTCTTTACTTCAAAAAATATTTTGGTGTTTTAAGTACAAATACAAGTTTTGATGCCTTATACATCATTTGATGCGATAAATCTAGCGATATTGTTAACGTATGTGCTACTACAATGGTTTGGCTGTTTTGCTAGGCATTTTGGGGTAAATGAATGACAATATATGGTTATAAACTATAAACTCCAATTGTTGTCGTACTAAATGTAAGGGGATCAAATTTTGTGTTAAAGGCACTCTTTCCGCATTATTCATCCATATATTTTCTTATATCCTTTCAATAGGCATACTTTTCCAGCTTCATGAGTCTTATTTCTACGTATGTGGCTTGCAAACGGTTTGATATGGAGTATGCGTAGGGATTTTTAAGAATATTGTTTTCCAATCTATATCCAGTGTGGAGTCATTTTGTTTGAGGAGGTTGATGATGGTATGGCATTCTCGCCATCTCATTCTTGTTCCCGCACAATTTCCTTCTTTACGTTTCTTTTGTTGGCTTATATATGTCGTGGTTTAAATTTATTAAAAACTTAGGACCATCTATATTGCCTATTGCTAGTGAACTCTCTGTCGGTGGGAAGTGCAAGAGTGGCTTGTGGTCTATATACTCCTTGAAAATTTTATTCTTAAGGTAATGTCTCCATGTTTTGATTGTGTATTACTGCTCATATTTCTAGATTGAATATGGGGTATCTCTACATGGCATTGACCAATTTTTAACTTTCATATGCTATCACATTACTGTCTTGGGATACTATCGCTCCTATGGCATGTTCCCTAGTGCTTGTTTGGATCATGAAAGGTTTGGTTGGATTTGGTAAAGTAGGGATAGGAGCTTCTGCCCTAGATTTCTTAAATATTCCAGGCAATTATCTATACTTTTGTTCACTCAAATTTCCTAGTAGAGGCAGGGCTATCTTGGAGAACCCATGGGCAAAACTTCTATAGAATCCTACATGTTTTATCAAATTTCTAAGCTTGTTCATATATTTAGGTGTTCTTATATCTCATATTACCTCTCTCTTCTTAGTATCCATTGCTATCCCTTTGTCTGAGAGTATGTCTTAATACTGAATTGCGTTCTTGAAGAAGCATATTTGGGTAATATAGCATAAAATTTATGGTCTCTGAGAATTTTTAGTAGTATTTCTAGGTTCTTATGGGCTCTTTATAATCCTTGCTATAAAGTAGCATGTCATCCAAGAATACAGTCATGAGTTTTTCCCTAGCAGGAGCAAGGAATATTGTTCAACATGCTCATAAGAGTTTCCAAAGTATTTTTTAGGCCAAAAGACAACCAAACATTTTTTTGTCTTTATATGTGATATTATGTTCTTCTGCTTCTATTGTGTGGGGCCGATCCTTCTGATTTGTATACCCCAAAAGTGTTTTTTCTTGATGGGTTAAACGTGGGATTTGGATGGGCCCACAGCCAAAGCAGCCAACACCTGCGACCAGCCACTGTTTGGGCCAATCAAACAACTGTCACCACTGCTGGTGGCCAGTTTTAAACAGCTGCAACCAGCTTTATAGGCCAGTCAAATAGCTGTAACCAGCAACCGTCTTGTGAGATTTGAACCTGTGTGGGTTGGAAACCATTCAGCCCTCTTAACCAAGTCACCCGCATCTCGTTGGCTAAATTTAACCAACTGTTACAGCCAGAAACATGTCTTTATTTAACCATCAAGCTGGTTACTAAACCTTCGAAGTGAATGGTAATGGTCTTTAAGCAAAGATCAAGGAGATAATTCAACTGAAGAGCCAGAAGAAGAGAACGACATTGCCATGATATCATCCAAATGTTTATAACATCATCTAATCATTTATTACACCATTGGTATACATTATTTTAATTCTTTTGGCTGACATTGCCAGAGTCGTATCAATCTTGAACTGGGTCAAAGTTCATTTTAATCGCCTCTTGCTAACCTACATGAAATCTTTTGAACATTCTACACGTAACCATGAATGAATGTGGCAATGGGCATGACATCATCCTTGTTTGGCATGCACTAATTACTATTAATAAGTGAATTAGTAACCAGTTGCCAACATAACGTGAACAAAAGAGAAGAAGAAGATTGAAAGTACAAGTGACCAACGAAGTGACTGTAGTTGTATTGAGCAGATCTGACTACTGTATTGATTAGGCATTCGAAAGTCACTGTCTTTTTAGGCTGTCTAAATTAAAAAGAGACTGGTCTTTTAGATCCCCAGAATTTGATCTCTCTGGGTTTATTAGGTTCAGTTTTCAATTTGGAGGTTACAGATGTTTGGTTGTAGATATTTGGTCAACTTGTTTGTTTTTCATGATGTACATTTTTGCAGGCGTAGCCTTTTTATTGCTGTAATTCTTTTGGTCTATTAAAAAGATAACTTCATATAAGTGCAGGATAAGTGGACTCTTAGATATTGATGAAATCATATGTAGAAACACATATATCTGTCTTGCACATTCCACTTATTACTCATGTAATGCATTTTCAAGCTAGTAGCTAATGATAGTGGGTACTTTTAGTGTTCAATTGATGCGGAAAGAAAAAAATGAAGCAAGGATCTAGAATTAAAAATTGATATTTTAAAAACAATAATATTAGGTTGGCTTTTTCCATCAATGTGCAAGAAATTAAGCAAGGATGTTGACGTTGAGTATGAGCTGAAGTAGAAACCTATCATTTAGGATTTGTGCCTTTTGGTTTTTAATTTTATAAGTGGTTGACTATGTGAGCAAGAAACATTTCTGGCTTTGCACTGCAGTTTGGTGCCAAAAGAAGGGAAATTTAGGGATTGTTTAGGTTCCACAAAATCCTGATTAATAATTATTAAAAATGAAGAAATCAAAATACAGCTTTAGGGAAAAAAACATTAAAGCCTTGAAGCAAATCAAAAACATAAAATAACTTCTTTGATTCCTTATTCTTATTTTTGTAGGTTTGAGAGGAAGCAACTGGTTTTCGTCTATGGTTCTGAGAACTCATATATACTTCCCTTTTTAATAACAAGTTAGCCATTTTCAGATGTTGTGGAAGCTGGTGTTTTCGATAATGTCTCTGTTTGAGAAACTGTACCCCATTCGTGCAACTAATTTCAGTTTCTGTTTTCCAAAATTTCATGTGTGTTTTTGATGTTCAGAGCTTTAAAAACTCTTAGAATGCTGTTGACTGCTTTTTTACTTGAGCACTAGCTATCAAATGCTTACATTTTATTGAGATCATACTCTTTTCGCCTACGAAGATGGACACATTAGAATGTATAGAACATTCCAAATTTTACCCATCTTTTACTTTCTTGCCTTTGATAATGCTTCCTGTCATTTGCTTTTGGATCGTGTGTGAATGAAGTTGCAGTCTCCATTAAGTAGTGCTCTTGAGCTGAGGGAGAAGAGTAGAAGAGAAATAGTGCTTTGAATTCAATCTTTTCCTTTTTCTAGTTGCAAAATGGGTGTCCATTCAAGTATGTTTGTGCAAATTGACGTCCACATTTTGCAGGTTTCTCCACTGATAGAAGATCAGACGAGTCAGTGGGGGGCAAACTAAGCAGTTCCCCTCGAAGCAGGACTGGACGATTGCCATCTAAAGGACTGAAAGACTTTGCAAAGAAGTTTGTTGACAAAGAGGCATTTACAATCAAACTCCAAGATTGGCTGTTACAAAAACAGACACATCTGTAGATGGTAGACTTCTTTTTGAGTCTCCATTTCAGTTAGAAGAACTTCGCAAGTTTGATTATGCATTGGAAGGGGTTACCTTTCAACAGTTGCTTCAATGCCTTGTGCATCTTATGCACCATCAACTCGTGGGGTGATGAAGCAGATGCATATCTTGCTGTTGAAGACTTTCTTCATACTAGTGCAGAGAGTCTTTGGAGAACATTTTGGCGCAAGGATGGATCAATGCCTTTTTCTGTCAGTTGTCCATATGGCGTGAGATCCAAATTCCACACAGCAGAGAAGGCAATCATAAGGGGAAAAGTAGGAGATCTGTGTGGAGCGGCTTTATTTGTAAAACATGATACAAATTCACACACTCGATGGGACCACGTCGTAGAGCTTGCCTTATTCAAGCCTTCTATTGGACAACTTTCTCAAGAAAAGGAGCCGCTATTATCAGTAGCCACGGTTGGAGAAGCTTTATTTTATGGATTTCATATGCTGTTATCAAGAAGCTTGAGGAAGTCCAATCTTCAAGTGAACATTGACAGTGTTTATGTGCTGGTGATTGATTCTCAGTATGGGGGAATAGTAAAGATTAGTGGAGACTTGAGTAAATTGGATTTAAACATGACCAGTGTATATGATTGTGCTGCAGACTGGATTCAACACGCAGAAGTTAAAGTCTCACCAGTGGATCACATTTGGAACAAGATGGGGACTGCTAACTGGGGAGATTTTGGGACGTTACATCTTCTATTAGCCACCTTTTACTCTATTGTACAATGTAAAGGGCCCCCAAAAATCTATCACTGAATTAGCTGCAAATCATAGTATACGACTCCAAAAGAGGAGGATGGAATGCCGTCTCACTGAAGCATACGGGAATGGTAATAATTCATCTCATTATCAACAAAGTAACCAGACCTATGGAGAGATTGTTGAAATTGAGGATGAATTAGAACCTGTTACAAAGGAAATGGAGCGAATGAAGCTTGAGCTAGGCACTGTGATATGGTTGGAGGATTCACAGGGACAACTGGGCTTTCAGATACATGACATATCCAGAGATGGAAGGAATTTCTTGTATAGTGCAACTTCTTTGGAAGACCCAGGTATGCTTTTGGCTGTTTATGTAGGTGCTCATCCCTCCCAGCTTGAGCCTTCATGGGAAGATATGAGTATGTGGTACCAAGTACAGAGACAAACAAAGGTGCTGAATGTGCTAAAGCAAAGGGGCATATCTAGCATGTATCTACCACAGCTTGTTGCTTCTGGAAGGGTGATGCACCCTGGTTCATGCTACAAAGAGAGTCCTGGTGGACGCTGTAACCATCCTTGGTGTGGAACCCCAGTATTAGTATATTCTCCTGTTGGAGAGCCTCTGTCAACTATAATTGCAAGAGATGGTGCTTTTACTTCAGAGGAAGCTCTACAGTGTTGTCATGATATCTTGTCTGCCTTGCAAAATGCAGCATCTGCTTCTATCCAGCATGGAGATATCTGTCCTGAACATGTAATACGCGTGATGGATGCAGAAAGAGGCTCATTTTACGTTCTAGTTGATTGGGGGCATGCTGTACTTGAAGATAGGGACAGTCCTGCCATTAATCTTCAGTTTTCTTCAACTTATGCTTTGCAAGAAGGAAAACTTTGTCCAGCATCTGATGCAGAAAGCCTTGTTTACCTCCTCTATTATTTATGCAGTGGAACTCCTCAGGAACTAGACTCAATAGAAGCTGCTTTGCAATGGAGAGAGAGGTCTTGGACACAGAGATATATACAGCAGCAGCTAGGAGAAATCTCCACTCTCTTGAAAGCATTTGCAGACTATGTTGACAGCCTGTGTGGTACTCCATATCCTGTAGATTATGAAATTTGGCTAAGAAGGTTAAGTAGAGCAATGCAGGGCAATAATCATGGAAAGTCAATTGATTATAGCGCAAGCTCTGTCAGGAGTGATGATGTGGCAGGATCGTCAGGGACATCTGCAGCATCTTTAACATGAAGCATTGCCGACTCTGAATTGATATTCGATTACCTTGGGGTGTTGAATCCTCAAGCTTGAGTTCAGAGTCAATTTTGATGCATATATCCTGCACATGGAAACAATTTTTTTGGATTCAGCAATTCGAAGCTTAAATATTGTAGACTATCACATTGTTTGATCATAGGAGCTGGCTTGTCATATATCATTATTGTTGTTCGTCTTGAGTGCATGTATTCGCAGTTTGGGTGTTTTCCAGGCATTTTCTCACGTGTTTAAACTGTCAGACACAAAGTTTGAGGTGTAAGAGGCAGTTTAATGTCCGTGCCAGACAACTGCCATTTGTCCCTATTAGTGATAGGATAAGAATCAGTGAGAAGATTCAAAATTGTTGAGGGCACATAAACTTGTCAGTTGTTGACTTACATATCCATGCAACCAGTGATTTTGTTTTACTTCAGTTTATAGGTTTCTTATATGTGCTCATACTGGGTTCCTTATATCATAAAATACATTCATAGTCTTTACTCATCTGGTCTTATGCTCATCTACTACGATAGTGGCATATACAATAATGTGGGAGTCTTCTGCCGGTGATTATTCTGCCAGTTTTTGTATTATTAGTAAGGTATGTCCGATGATTGATCGACACTGTTCTCATTTCATGTACAAACTTGTGGTCTATATTATGGAAATGTTGCAAATATGGTTTGATTTCTTGTCCATGGCTGATACATGGATATAGATGATATAGAGCACGTTTGTTGTTCCAGCCTCAGTTTGATTCTTGGCATGATGTAAACCTGGTGTATCTTTCTGCTGGATACCAACAAAGGACAACCATATACAAACATTATTCATTTATATATCCAAACGACACTTCCCAGCTGGCATGCTTCCTGTGCTCTGAAATCACCGTATGGTGAGTTAAATTACTTTTCTCATATGATTTATTTTGAGTGCAATAACTTCATATTCATGAAATTTTTATCCAAGTTAAAAGACTTATCTTTTTGAGTGTCTTCTTGCATCTGATTCTTTAAATCAGATGATATTTGGAAAGTTAAATATGAAAAAGTGCATGCTATAAAATGAAAATTGGAGTAAGTTGAAGTCTTGAAGTTTCAAAAATTTAGGGAATCTCAGAAAACTAAAATTTTCAGAGGGCTTTCAAATGTTCATGCTTGTTTACACTTCTGAAAAAATATTAACATTGAAAATTAGTTTTTTCCTGCTCTTTTCCAACAGTTTACGATTATACCTGATTTATATGGCGGTCCGTCAAGATGTTCCTCCCATAAGATAAGGAACTGCCTACCCTGATGTGCAAAATGATTCGTAGTTAGCATGGAAGTTTGCCTCATCTGTAATTTCTGGCATCTTCTATCATATCCTTCTAACAGAATACCAGGGAGCATTGAATTTCTGCATCTGACATTTCTATTGGCAATATTTATTTTGAAGAAGACAATTTGTTATGGTTTCCAAAATGACAGATGATACTATACTGCTTTGCATTTTATTTCACTTGGATCCTCTCTATTTGAGTTCTTTTCCCTATTGTACAGAGATCTTAACTTCATTCTTGTTGAACTTCAAGACCTTAAATGCTACCCATGGCAGACGTTCAGTATCTAGATCCTGTCTTACCTTACTGCCGTCCAATAAAAAGGAGCAACTCCACGAGAAAAACAATGTCATAACCAGTGATCGATCAGCCACTAAAAACTTATTCCAAATGTTGATCTACACATTTATAAACTATTCAAATCTAATTAATATAATAGTCCATAAATTCTTCTGATAATATTGTGAGGTTGTCCTAAATTATAGTCTCATGATATTTAAGTTCCATGGATCCTATTCAATATTTATAAACAGTATATGAGACTGAAGTCTCTCACTATCTGAGATGAATAATTTCCATGTAACTGGTCTTTTAATTGTAATCACAGAAGAACGTGCCAGGCTAATAAAACAATATTGTTATTATGAGGATTATAAATGGAATACTAAATAGTTTTAGAGTGGATGGAAAGTTAAGACCATCAGAAGTTTTTCTCTACTTCAATCTCTTATTGATAGCGGAGTCTGCATTTTTCTTGTGAAGTTGAAGTTTGCAGTTTTGTTAGCTTGTGGAAACCATGAAGAATTTGTGTCCATTTTTTTGACAAAATTATATCTAATTCTAGCATGTCAGTCGAGAAGATTAAGTGCTGATGTTTATATGAATGATATGAAAATCTACTTAGACTGCTTTTTGTTGGTGCAATGGAACTGGAAGTTTCTTATCTGGTTCTCAAACCTTTTCTTTGGACTATTTGTCTGTTGTTTTCCTCAAGAGAGTCCTTAACTTTTGCTCTATTCTTTTGCAGGTTACATGTTGTTCAAGTCTCACTTCAGCGTTCACTTACAGGGTGACTGATTCTTTAAGCATCTTGATGCTTATATCTACATTCAATTTCATAAATGGATCCAATCTAGAAATTCTTGGTGTTTAGAATGTGCCTTGTCATTGATTTTTTTGTGGTTTGAGTGTCCATATTTGTAATGTTTTAGAGCTTCATATGATAATTTGAGGTGGCCCTGTATCCTGATTGAAGTCCTGTTTTTATAAGTTATCCCAACTTTGATCTATTTCATCTTGATTATTAGTTTGGGTCTCGGATTTGAGCTCAACTTGAACTGTTTTATAGAAACATCTTTGATTTATTTGAGCATGATTTTCCTTTATTCTGGTCGTCAATGCTGTTATTTTTATGTATATGTATTTATGATACGTGATCTACTAGTGTATTCGAAACATCATTCCAAGTGCTTCTGATTCTGTTTCTGTCATTGACTTCTGGATTTATGAAAATGTCCTTATGGCAGATTGACCACTATGTTAAGTCACATGTTTATTGAAAAATGAATTGAATGGGCTGAAATGTACATCAAGGAACTTTACAGCAGCAGCAATAAACTAAAAGTACAAATGCAAAAACTAAATTCTTCAATGCAGCAACTCTGTACCAGTAGAAGGAAGAAAACAAAATTACACACACATATTACATGCTCACAGTAGGAGATTAAACACAGAGGAATGGACATGTTACTGATAAATAAAGCTCTATCTGTAAAAACAAGCCTGCAAAGGGTGCAAATGTTTCACAATTCCCTGCCAGCTTCCTTCCTTGGAACTCCTTAAAAAAAAATATCAATTTAATATTTTAATCTTTCACCTTCCTAAAAGATATTGCTGATGAAATGAAGTGTGCACCTAAAAGCAGAAACAGCCACAAGATCGCGACAACTTCTGGATGAATGTGCATCTGTGCATTTCCAACAACCCCCTGCAACAACCATTATCTGATAAGCCATTTTAACCCTGCAAATAAACATCATAACATCATGAATATGATAAATGTTTAGTCACTAGGGACTGCCAACAACAATGAACCACTTCCTCCTCCGCCTCTAGCCAAAACAAATTTCACCATGCTCGGTGGCAAATCTTAACAAACTCTTTCCTGGGTTACCCTTTTGAAAGTTTGAAATGGACACTGCTGGATCCTCAATTCATTACTCCGTGTAGTCACATGTGCTACATCACTTCCTATAAACACAGAACTTTGCTTTAAGCACAGTTTCTGCTGCCTTAACCAAGCAAACTTCATAGTTCACTAGTTACAGAATCAATGTTTTGAACTCAGCAAAAATTCTCAATGCCAAACAAACAAGTTCTTAATTCATTAGTTGCACAATCAATGGTAAACTCCAAACTCGGAAAAATCCTGTCACTGTTTCAAAACGGGGTGCTGGGTGAGGCACTTACAATTTTGTTGATAAACTGTAGCCTATCTCAAGAGGAAATTTTAAACTTGCTTAAATCCTAAACCTGCCATTAGTAGGATTTGAGCATGAATCAATTTACTTGTAATGTAAATCGACATCAAACCAGTGTGCTTGGCAAAGACACTTCCAATTTGGATAAGAGTCAATCTAATCTTAAAATTACAATAAAGAGACTTTATATTGAGTATTTTCCAAATGATTCAATGGAAGAAATTCTTTTTAAATATAGGGTCAAACAAATTCCCTCTAACATAGAAGTTAACCAAAAGTATGGGAAAAAAAAGTTGCTAATTTAATATGATTAGAATTAAGGCACTTGAAAATGGTCCTCGGCATTTGTTTTTATGTCAAAGGCATTTATCAGTTAGGTCAATAGATTGTTTGTTTTTGAAGTGTTTATGTAAGTGATGATTAAGGGTTTAAGTTATGGTTTTATTCACTCATTTTCTTGATTTTTGTTGGTTCTTGTTCATCTCTCTACACCCCTTCAACTTCTATATATCCATCACCATTGATTCCGCTTGTGTTTTCTTTTTTGTGTTGTAAATGTGGACTCCATGTTCTTGGCACATTTTACTCGGGTCCTCTTCTCCTTCACCTCATTTGATCCTTATCCTATCATTTTTGTTTTTTGTTTACCATTGAAGGTCGACATGTGTGTCGATAGGGTTCTAATTTGAATTTCAATTGTCCATAAAAATACAAGCACCCTAGCTCATTGAGGCTTGGGGCATTTATTTAAACATCTATAAGTTTATCAAAGGTAGTAAAAAGTTTCAAGAGAGACAACAATTATCTAGCATTCTACGAAGTTAGTGATTCATTAGAACATTCATTGAGGCATTATGAGTTATAGTAGAGATGTTGCATTTGTGTTGGTTTGTTTGGCAAAAGAAATATGCATATATTTGGTGTGTTGTGTTTGATATTATATAAAACGAAAGGGATCATATAAGAAATTGTGTTGGTTTGTAGAGGATGTTGCCTTGATGGATTTGCATCGCTTACTTCATTGTTTATGGAGCAATAAGTGCCTTTAGTGCTTGCCTTAATATGAGGAGAACATAAAGTGTTAGGACCATAAATGAGGTATGATTGACTTGCTTATATAGGCTTCCGATGGTTGTTATCTCGTGAAAGGTCAACCAAGAGGGAATATTAGTTCAAATGAAGACGATGAAATTGAAAGCTTGGACCCAAAACATGCCGGTCTAAAACCACACAATAGGGTCAACATTGACATGTGTCAATTCCAACCAAAATCTACGACTTTGACAAGGAGGGAAAAATGACAGTTTAGCTTTTTGGGTTGAAGGATGGATGCCTTCGATGCATTTTATGTTATAAAATATTAGGAATTGACAACAAAAAGGTGTGCACAAACAAGAAAGTAGTCAAAGAGCTATCGGTGTAGTAAGTAGGAGCCAAGAGAGTGTATTAGTGCATACAAGTATGTAATGTCAAGATTAACATTGTCAAATTTAAGTTTCTACATTTGTGCCCCCTTCTCCCCCAACCCCCCCTTAAGTATGAAATGAAAATTACATGCTTAAAGGAAAATATACTTGAGTGTGTAGACACACTTTGTATTTGCTTATGCTAATTTTATTTTGTAGTGTCTCGTTGTGTTGGTGTTGACACACTCCAAAATGACATGAGTGTAGTCAATTGCCCAAGATAGGAAATTGAACTTTAACTCAAAATGTAATGAAAGTACTATAAAGAAATGTGCAATAAGAAATGTAAAAAAATATGCAAAATCACTCGAAGGAATACACTTGTTCGTTTCGCAGAGGGAATGTGCTCCCATTCTTGTGCTTTGGAGATTCTAAACTTTGTTGAACTTTGATGAAGAATTGGGGGTGATTAGTCCTCAATTGTGTCGAGGAGAGGTAGATGTGCTAGGTGTACCAACACAACACATGAATGCCAAAAATAAGAACCCAAAAGAGGGGTCAAGCACCCTGTCCGAAGAGGAAGACCATGTATCAAAGTCATTCAACAACTCTGATATCTTCCCCTTAAGTATAAAGAGGATAGGACAATCTAGTCATGAAAAAATTAGTTTCTTTGCTACCTTCCATAATCCCACGAACCATACCGTTGTAGACAAGCTTATAAGCCCAATTTCGTAACGTGGAGAAGGAGAGAATGAAATACTTCATGCCACACGAATCAAAAGCCAAATTGAGTCAATTTGAGTATAAAAACATATAAGAATGTTGTAATAATGATGATAAATATGAAAATGCTGACAAATTTGGAGAAATCTACCCCACGAAAAAACGTAGGATAGGGTCATAATTGTTTGTACGATCCTCACTAGACTATACGTTCCCGATCATGCATGGTTTTTTGCCAATTTTCTATAGTTGAATCCAATTCTGAGTAATTTTTGTATGTCTTTACATATGTCTATGCCTAGAAATCTACTTGTACTTACCGGAAATGTAGAATAAAACCCGAATGATTGCCCCACCGACTTTTGAGATACATGCGATGAAAAATTTGAGTATGCGGTTCAAAAGGAAAGATGGACACTCATAGTTGAGTGTCCGAGAATCAGTATATACCGTCTCGAAATGACTAATCCGGTGGCTACTAAGAAGAAATTATACTGTAAAAAGGGATGCACATGGTAGAAACCATGGCACAAAACAATAACAATGAGAAAAACAAGCATGATAATAAGAACAATTTCAAAGAAAAAAACAATAATAACAATAGAAAACGATGTGTTAGTAAATGACAAGTGCATACAATGTAGAAACAAGTGTGAGCATGACGAACAATGTCACACAAAAGGTAAAACAATAAGCATACATGGGACACCCAAGGTGTCACTAGACAATCAAGGCCCGTGAGCCTTTAAACAAAAGATACACAACCACACATAAGACACAACGCCACAAACATGGGACACTGACGGTGCCACAAGACAATCAAGGCCCTTAGGCCACAATCAGAGTAGAAAACAAACTTACAAACACACACGTAACTAGCAAACATGTATGAAAGGAAAACACAAGAAGATGTGATGTAAAACATATGTGATATTATATTTGAAAGAACTAGAAATCCCTGTAAGCGTTGCACAAGACACATGTGTTAGTCCTATTAGTTTGAAAGATAACAAATATACAAGATGAATATGTAATCAAGCATAATGAGAAAAGAAATGAAATATAGTGGAAATATAACACTTGAATGTAGTATGCAAAAGGAAGATGCCCCTTGACGTTAATAGTATGGGAAAATGGAAGGCCAACACCACATCGTGTACCGCTTCGGTGTATGTCCCATCATGCTTAATATACCATGTGAACACATGTGTGTGAAAAAGAAATGCTATCTATCAAACCAAAGGAGTAAACTGTAAATTGTGAAAAACTAACGTAAATGGAAGACAAACAATAACAACAAACCTTCCTGTAGCTTTCTAGAGCAAACCTCAAGTAGGTTGTGTGAGCTTAGAAGCTATGTAACCTTATGGAATTGTGGGTGCTCTTGAGTGACCTCCAAAGTGGGGATGCAATTGCTACGAACACAATTTTGGGAGCTTCCAATATGTAAATATTGGAATGTAATTTGACAGAGTAATTGTGTTGTAAATCCAAGAGGGTTTGATAGAGAGTAAGCCTACATTTTATAGAGGTAGAAGTGGTTGGAAGTTGGTTGAACACGGTTGAATGCACATGCTAAAAATAGCATTTGAGGTTGCAGCGGTTTTGGGACATTTAGGAGCATTAATGAAAATTTATTAGCAGAAGTTGCATCCGAAAAGATGGTTGTACGTGCAAATGAATTTCCACCACCTTTCTAGGACTCTAGAATTGTAGTTGACTAGGATGAGGATGTGGAGTCCAAGTGGTTATTGACTGAGAATCTGAGTGGCAGTTGATTAGGATGTGTACACTAATTAATTAATCATTTAATTAATAAATGATAATTAACTTAGCTAAAGGAGTAATAGGAACTAATTTAATTAATCCAAAAGGGTACAATGTGCATGATTTAATCAATTAATCACAAATGAGCAAATAACAAGGTGTACTTGATGTATTGGGATAACATTGGGAATATGTGAGTGATTTTGGGGTGTCTACATTTGCCCCTCTTTAAAGTGCTATTGCGAAGTAATAGTACTTTAAAGATAGTGGACGATGCATAACAACGAGCGAAAAACAATGAAGCATTAAGATGCCCTAACAAATAGGATAGTAGATGAATGCCCCTCAAGTGAGTGAAGGACGCAGCAGAAGAGCGGGTGGACAACCACTTGATAGGAAGAAGACAAGGGATTGGAACAAGGATGGGAAAGGATTGTGCTCGTAGTATGAATGATATTTGGAGAATAATTTTAGAGAAACCTTATTTTTTCTGTTGTAAAATAGAGTTATCACCATGATTATGAAAGAATCAAGATGGTTAACCCAGATGCACGTAAACAAACACACACACAACAAAGAAAAGATAAAAAGGAAAACAAAACCAATATACAAAGTAGGTGCAGACATCATGGTTATAAAGGAACCAAGATGTAATCACACTACTTGCAAGTGGTCCAAAAAGTAAACATCAACAATGCAACACAAAGTTGAAAAAGAAGACAATCAACTATGCCCTTAATGCGTGCCACAATGATGATTAAGTAGATGCAAATGATCCCAAAGAGGGAATATGATCATACTAGAAGAACAGAGTTAAAGCTAATCCTTATGACACTCTTGTTGGATCCGTTGTGTAAATGATCAAAGTTGAAATTGTCCCGGTGAAGTTATATCACGAAGGAAAAACAATTTTGTGACTTTCCCCAAGCAGAGTTAGCATATCATGCAAAGGGAAGAAAGTGATAGTTGTAAGATCGAAACGATCACTAGGGTAATAGATAAAGGTATGACATTTATCAAGATTGTATTGAAATGTTGAAATATTCACTTCAAGGGTTTTCTAATTGTATGATTTCGTGATAAGTGAATGTTTGTTTGAAAATTTTGTAATATTTTAATTGGATTTTGAAATATTTGATTTTTAAATTTTTGCGAGTTTTGAAAATGCAGAAATACAAATGCAAATAAATGCAAACAAACATGAATACACAACAAAAAGGAAAACACTCCATGACTTAAATAAACTAGGAGGAAAACATAACATGTGCAAGTGATAAGAAAACATGAAACAAGAATTGCAAATAAACCCAATATGAATAGGAAGGAACCACACCAAAGTTATATGTGAACTAAGATGTGAATAAATTTCTTGCAATTGGTCTACAATAAAGGTAAACAAAGTACAATAAAATAACAAATTGAAAGAAGCAAAAACATCGTCACAATGTTGACAAACCGCAATAATATAACACAACATGTAAAAACGACATCTAATGATACTCCGAATGTGTTCAAAATTGAAGAACTAGATAGATTTGAATTCCCCCAAGTGATATCTTAGAACGCGAGAGGATTGGATCAAAGCGAAGAGCAAAGTGATACTTAGATACTCCAAAATATACTCTTGTCGGATCTCATTAAACTTTAATATGTAATTGGATTAAAATGTAAAATCTAAATGCGCCCAAGAAAAATAATAATACAAAAGAATAAATGAGTGCCTTGAGCATAGATATACACCACAAGAAATAAAGATGATTACCGAAAATAATCTAGAATGATCATGAGGAGCACCGTTAAAAGGAAAAACTATTGACATGTGTTATTCAAATTGGTCAAACATGATTTGAATGTTTTTATTTTACAAATTTGATACTTTTTTTGGATTTTGAAACAATTTTATATTGTTTTTGAATTTTTGTGAAACATTTTTGAATGTTTTTAAGTTTTGTGAAATATTTTTTTGAATGTTTTTGGTATTTTACAACTCGGTAAAGGGTGCCTGCTTGAAATCAGTGCAAATAATTTGAAGCATCCCATTCCATTGGCAAAAATGTAGATGATAATATGATAGGGTGTTTCACTCCGCTCATGGCTCCATGCAACTAGGAAGATGTGAGGGCTCATCACCGAGAGCCAAGAAGGATGTGAAAACTAGGTGAATAGGATTATGAAAGTGAAGATAATGGATGCGTAGACACAAGGTTTAACAATGATCCATACGAGAAAAATATAACTCATCTCTAGTCAAGATTATCTAACCGATTTCAGGATGATTCCACCGTATAAGTTTTGATTCGAATTAGATCCGTAGATGGCCTCTTGATTGGAAAAATCAGTTGAAGGAATTTTTCTTTTTTAACATGAGCAACTAAATTACTTCTAGGGTTTTTTGATTAAGCACTTTGATTAAGATTTCATAAAGGCTTTATTTGTTGATTAATTTTTGATTTTTGTGAAGGACCCCCTACATGTTGCCCCATGTCACCAATAAGAGACAAGGGTTCAACACCGAAGACAAAATGTAGGTGAGTAAGGGCTTCCTCTGTTCCCAGTCTCATATTACTAGTAAGAAGTATGGGATTATCACCGAAGACTGTGAAGGATGAAAGGTGTAATGATTTTTTTGTATTTTTAGATTGATTAAATTTTCCTTGTATGTTGATAATGTGCTTGTTGGGAAGGAAAATTCTGCCCCCAAGTCTCAGCCTCATGCGACTAGTAAGATACAAGGGTTCAACACCGTAGATTGAGATGGGCAATCAAAAGGACCGAGTAAAGAAGTTTAGTGCTTTCTGTTAAAAAGAGAGCTTATTTGAAAGGAGTACAAACAATGCATGCTATAAAAACAAGTCATGATTTTATATTTTATGCCAATATTTGAATGTTTTTGTGTTTTAGGCCCTCCATGAGGGCATAAGTGAAAACCTATTCTTTGAAGAGAAGGAATGGTGATCCTAGAATGCTCCATGGAGGGGAATAAATAGAAATTATGAAAATAAAAGATGGGGAGCAATATTTCCCCTGTGTGTGTGTGTGTGTGTGTGTGTGTGTGTGTGTGTGTGTGTGTGTGTGTGTGTGTGTGTGTGTGTGTGTGTGTGTGTGTGTGTGTGTGTGTGTGTGCGTGCGTACGCAAAGTGAGGTTCGAGTGTAGAACCACTCCCTCAACAGTTAAGTTGAACCTATAGAATGAGTGTGTCATCGGGAAACAAGTGAGGAATAAAATGAGGACTAACCCTCAAGAACCTTATGAAGAGGTAAAATGACCATCGAAGAAGATGAAGGGTCAAGCCTTGAATGTGTCATAAAATGTGACTCAAGTGCAAGTGGAACCATGGTGGTGATATGCGTCATAAAAGGTTTATGAGGAGAACTAGAAATAGCAGAGCATTGAGTAGAATGCAATGTGTCATATCTTCTAGGCGGACTAGAAGAATGGGAACACCTAGAAGACAAATGAGAAATAATAGTGTAGGTGGTAAGGCTAGAAGATATGTGTAAGATAGGATGAGGTTGTGAAGTACTTGGGGTAATGTGCACATAAAAGGCGGGGAGACCTAGAGGCCCTAAAGCAATGTGATGTAACATGTGGAACGAAAGGTCCATTAATAGACCTAAAATGATGTGAATCCATATGAGAAATTAAGGGCCTATTATGAGACCTAGGAGGAATAATGCTATGTGAGGTAGTGTGCGAAATAAGAGGCATATTTGTAGATGCACTAGGAAACATGATGGAAATGAAAAAGAGTAAGGAACACAAAGAGAAAAATCCTAAAAGGACACCTTAGACAAAGAAAATTTGTTGATGACTAACAAACTTGATGCACTGATGAACATTGGATGTGACAAACCTAAGAGCATGTAGCCAAGGGAGACCTAAATGCAATACCCCAATAGTAATATATTTAGCAACTAAGAATGAATTTTGTATAGTAATAGATCAAACAATGATTGATAGTGTAATGTGTCAAAAATGTGGATCAGAATCAAGTGCGGGACTATAAAAAAACCAAGAGACTGAAGTAATGGCCATGCACAAACGTTATCTCGTATGACGTGGAGTAACCAAAACTTCATGAATAGGAATCTAATGAATAGAGAGCTGTAATAGATAATATATTAGAGATAAGTGTGTCATCTATATCAGAATCATTAAAAGAAATGACCAGTGTAGGAGATGATGTGTGAGAAACAATGTCAATCATAACATCCAATGGGTGATCATAAGAAATAAGTGGTGGCACTTTATGATGTGTGTTATGATCTTATAAATTAAATGGATCATTAATATGCTTAGAAGTGGGTCATTGAAGATTTTCAATTTTGCATTGTTATTGAAGACACCTAAATTCCGCTTTTGCAATCTTATTGCTAAAATCACACTAATCACTCTCATTCTTACCATTTCCGTTATAATTAGTGATTTCCGCTAATTAACTAATGTTTCTTACCATTTTGGTTAATTAACAACGTTTTGTTGATTACCTAACCTCTTTCACATTCAGGATGCCAATTTATGACACATCGTAATTCAAAATCCTCTTTCAAACAAAAAATTAGCTATTATTAGCTAATTAAGCCTATTTTACCCTTGTTTTGGTCAATAAACCCTATTATTGGCTCTAAACCCCTCTTCCAACCATTTAAAATCACCTCATTTCCCTCCAAGACATCTCAGAAGGCTTCAAAAGCTTATCCTAGCCTCTTAATTGACACTAATTGGTTGATTAATGCTCCACACATCCTAATCCCTTTTAATTCACTAATCATATTAACAAACCTTAAATAGGATTAACAAACATTAATCTACTTTGTGCTTTTAGTCCCACATGCACCAAGATGCAAGTTTTCCTCAAAGGAAAAACTATAAATAAGACTAACCACATACCTTTAAACTTTACACCATGCTTTGAATTGCATATCATATAAGAAATATGATTAAGAGCCTTACTTCCTCCTTGGAATAGCTTGCTCAATCTTTGCCTCCAATCTTCATGTTGGTTAGTAGAGGGATATCCAATATGGCCTTGTAGCCATTGTTGGAGAGATCCTCTCACCATTTGTGAAGTAACAACAAACCATAATTTGATTGCTCTTAGATCTATTTAGGTCTATGTTAGTTAGCAATTCATACTAAGTAGGCATGCTTTAGCTAAGATTGATTGATATCATGTTAGTTCTTTTAAGTGTTCCAATAAGCTTTAATCATTGATGTTATTGTTAATTCCTAGCTTTGTTAATAGACTATGTGGTGTTAGTCTAGTTATTTAGCTTTGCTAAAGATTTTTTTAGTAGTTATCATTTGGCATGCCTAGTGGGACTCAAACCCCATTGCATTCATTCTCAACATTTTTAACTTAGTTTCAAAGTTTTTAGTTTTTAAGATTTATAGATTAATTTTAAAATTTTCTAGATTAGTTTCAAATTCCTAGATTAGTTTCAAGTTTCCTAGATTAATTTCAAAGCTTTCTAGATTAGTTTCAAGCTTTCTTCTTTTTAGATTAGTTGCAAGATTTCAATTGAAGTTTTCTAGATTAAGTTTCAAGTTTTTAGAGTAAATTTCAAAGTTTTGTAGATCAATTTCAATTTTGATAGTTGTTTCAACTAGATTAGTAGTAGATGTTTTATTTTCATGTTCTTTGTAGGATCTAAGGAGGTAAAGTGCTGTCAAAATTCCATTAGAAGTCAAAGATTTGATCTTTTCAGAATTTTCTTATCAAAAACGTGTTTTGATCACCTACAGGAAGATGAGTGCCCACATCTTCAAGGCCACACCCACATTCAAAAGGTGTATTCACATCTTCTCTAAAGTCGCACTCATGCTCTTTCTGCGCTCATGCTTCATTAGAACATATGCCTATGGACGTTCCATTGATTTTTATCCTCTATGTATAAGTCATGCCGGTGCTTTGCTTTAAAGTATGTGCTAACATTTCTAATGATCGTGCTTATGTTAATCGACCATTGTGTGATTTCGACATAGGCGCTTAATGCTCCTAAAGATGCACGAGCATTGTTTGAAGTGTGTTGTTGTTTGCGGAACACGCTACTTGTGCTAAGAGGGTGCATTGGTGATCTAAGGTAAAATTTAGCTCAAATTTCAAAGTTTCAACTTATGTTTTTTTGTGTTCCTGTCATTTTCCATGGGTTTTTAGCTATTGTTGTTATTGTAGATTTTCTGATTTAAAGTAGGTTTTTAAACATTTACTTAGGGTTTGATGAATTAATTTTGTTTTCATTATGAGTTTGGGATAGGGTTGTGTATGCTCTTCTCTTGCACCTTGTGTGATCTTGAGAATCAAAAGCAGCTCTAAACCTTCTTTTGCTAACATTAGAGTAAGTGGGAAACTTCATTATTCATTTTTATGCTTAAGGGAATGAACTTTTCATATGGCATGTGTATGATCCTTTAGTTTAAGAGATTTTCATTTGATAAAAACAACCAAAGCTAAAGCTTGTGTATGCTCTTCTCTTGCACCTTGTGTGATCTTGAGAACCAAAAACAACTTTAGTTTTTCACTAAAAACACTTGGATTAATTGGGAATGAACCTTGATTTACAAAGCATTATGGTGGTTATTTGATTTACAAGATTTTCATTGTTATCTAGTTGGGCTTGTTGTGTATGCTCTTCTCTCATGTCCTTGGACGATCTTGAGAACCAAAAACAACATTTAATCCTCTTTTTATGATATTGTAGATCTTTTTGGATAACTACTAACTATTTGTGTGTAGGACCTAATGCTTTCCAAAGAAAGGAGAACTCTCTTCAAACCAAACTCTAACATTCACATGTGTTTGTAGGTTGCCAAAGGTGGTCTAAACCAAATTTCCTAATCCAAAAGATAAGAAAATACACCACTTTGCAAAACATTGTATGTGCAGGTTTGGTTAAGAGCTAAAGCTCATCCACTTAACTAGGAGAAACTTCCTTTGGCATAAGCCTTAAGATAACAAGAGGAATGCTCCTAGGAACCCCAAAGTAGTTCACACAAGAGGGAACCTTGTGAACAAAATGGAAAGTGCTCCACTACCCAATTGATTAGTACACCTTGGTAAGATTAGAGTCAAAGTTATCTCCATTACAACCCAATGAAAATACAACTGAACACATTTATTGCTCATTGTATTGAAGGGGTAAAGTAAATCAGGATACTCCAAGACTAGTCAGTGTGACTTTCTTGAAAATCGAACTCACAAGGTAATTTGTGACACCTAGTTGAGAGAACTAATAGGAAGCTTTGTGGCTTGGAGCCAATTTGACTTAGACATCGTGTTTTATAGAGCTCTCACAAAGTGACAAATTTTTTGGAGTCAAAACTTGTTATTCAACAAGGGGAAGAGTCCATTAAAGTTGAAACCATGTGTTATTCATCACGAGACCTATGACATGTTACTTTGTCCTAGTTTTCACTTTCCTAAGACAAGGGAAAAACTCTTGGAAAAGTTACACTTAGTTTGTTTCATCACCACTTGGTTTACACCTTTGTTTTCTTGTTGCCCATTTGGGAAAAAAGAAAACATACCTACGTAGTACTATTGATTAATCGTGTCCACCACTTTTGCACCCTTTACATTCATCCTTGCTTGAGAACTGGATGTAAACGTTGAAAGTGTGTTGGTATGTCATTATATCTTGGTAGTCATCGTATCTCAATACCCATAATTGAGATTTCATATTGTAGCTAGGTTTTCTCATCACTTGAATTCCTTTAAGTTATTACGTCCCGCATTATAGCCATACAATTGTGATACTTACGTCTTGTTTCCATTGTGAAACTTGGTCTAAGTCTCTAAATTGTATTGTTACACTGCTTGCATAAATAACTTCTTGATATACTTAGGATTAGTTTTTATCCTAACATTGCCTTGATTTTTGAGAGTGTTGACGTTACGTTGTTTACATCATGTGGTAACATCATTTTGATACTAAAATCTTGCTTTCATCTTAAAATTGATTAACGTGTCCAAATAGTGTTGTTACATTGCTCGCATTTGTAACTTCCATTTTCAAAGACTTGGAATTTGTTGTGTCTAAAACTAGTTTTAGTATACCTTGTTGGAGATCACATCAACACTTTCTTAGTATTTAGGTCTTGTTTATTTTAAACTTGACCTAAGTGGTGATATTGTGTTGTCACTATTTTCTTTAGAACCTATCTTGGAAAACGTAGGGAGTAAACTATTCTTGTGATTGGATTAGTCTTGTACTTAATTGTCTTATCCTAGGTACTTCTTGTCATATATTACCTTGTTCAGTGTGTCATTCTTTATTCTTTGGTGTCCTTAGTTCATATTGATCCTTTGGATTTGTTACCATTTATTATTCCACATTATTTTTGATGATTTGACGTTGTTACATTGCGTTGTAATTTTACCTAGGGTCCATTTTAATACCAACCTCAGTGAAACCTTGCCTATTGTGCCTCTTATCACAGGAAGAGGGGCATCAAAATTAGGGTCCAATCCCTTTTTTTTTTCCTAAGTTCATTGTAGTACTTCTACACATTTGTCAAACCTTAGCAAAAAAATATTTCTTATCAAGCAACTCTTGCATCGAATTGAACATAGGAAAAGAGTTTCCTTTGTGTCCTTTGTGTTGCCCAATTTTGATCAAACATTTTGACATTTACAACTACAACTTGTTGTCTAAACCTTGTTGATTTGTCAAAATTGTATCATTACGATACCTATTTTCCTTAGATTCTCTTTGGAAAATCATGCTATCTATCTAGGTCTAGGAATTTTCCAACAATGACTGATTATCACATGGTTCCTTATACTTATGACAATAGGGAACCTAGGTTTTGGCATTCCCATCAAAGGATGCCTATCATGACTAGACCTCATTTGGTTCTTCACACTAGAGAACCCATTCACTTACCTCTTCCCCCATCTTCAACTCATGGTAAGTGGTATGATTCTGATTCTTTTGATTTCTTCGAAGATTCCAATCTAAATGATTCTTCTAATTCCTCTTGGTCTTATGAAGATTCCAATCCAAACTATTCCTCTAATATGACTCCTAAGTCATGGTCCTCCCTTTCTTTGCAGACCCCACTTATCAGTCCACCAATCAAAATGTCCTCTTCCTCCTTTAAGATCCGTGCGATTTCAAGTACCTCCAATCAAACATCTAATTTGACTCTTGAGTCATGGTCCTCCCTGTCTTTGCAGGACCCCATTTATCATCACCTCAACAACCCCTTCCTCCATCAAGAGATCTCTCAACTCAAAGTTCCTCTAATCAATCATCCAAGTCGACCCCTACGTCACAATATACTTCCTGGATGAATGATCCTATTGCTTTCTCGACAATATGTCATCTTCTAGGAAAACCTATACCAAGCTATTTCAAATCCATGTCTTCTTCCACTCATGAGACATCTAAATCTAATCTACTTCATCTCTCGAGTCATCTTCTTATATCAATCGAATCCAATCCCTCTTTGCCCCCGGGTCATTTTGATCATACCTTATTCCATATTCATCAATCTTCTAAAATCAATGTTTTACATCCATGTCAAACCATTCACAAGAAATGATGTGCTAAGATATATTTTCAACACACTATCCAATTCCTTTATGGACACAATAAGGTCAAACCTTCCCCTCATCAAACATCTTCTAAATATTCCACACTTGTTGGACCTATTTCTTCTAATCAACCTCTTATGGTCGAAACAACAACCTACACCGATCAATTCATTTCAGAATGAAGAAGCAATTGGAGAATTTATGGGGGTACATGAAGATATTCCTCTAGAAAGTTATGAGAAAGAAATATCTTTAGACCTTGATACGTTCACATATTGTGGGGAAGAGGTTGATTCCTTTTATCATGAAATAGAGGAAGACCCTAGGATCATCACACTTGAACCTCCTCTTATTCTTCCATCTTCACATTCTTCATTACATGATGAAATGCCTATTTGGCAGAATTGATCCATGACCTATCTTCTCATTACCCAATCATTCTTTATCTATCATGATTCCTCAATCACAATCTCACCTTGGGTCACCACCTAGTATCCCATCATCTTCTTCTATATGTGGGTCACCTCCAAGAAGCCCTTCATCTATTTTGGGCCACATCTTCTAGTAGTCTTTCTATTCTTTACATCTATGGGCCCTTTATCATCTTTTCAGTCTATGGTCACCTCGGGTAGCCCATCCTCTTCTATACTTGGGCCACATCCTATTCTATCTTGGGCCACATCATCTTTCTAGTCCCACATCCTTAGTCCCATTATCTTCTATCTATGGGACACTCACTAGTAGTCCATCATCTTTTCTATACTTAGGGCCACATCCTAGTAGCCCTTCATCTTCAGTCTATGGGACACCTCCTGGTAGCCCATCCTCTTCAATTCTTGGACCATATCCTTTTCATCCATCACATTATCCTTCTATTAATGATTGTGGCAAGCCCACCATCATTTCTCACATCAATTCTAAATGTCCACTTTCTTCTCCCACTTCTCAGATCAGAAAAGTCACGTATTAGCTTATAGGAAACCCAAACAATTTCTTTATCAAGCTAAGATAAAAATTCCAAGAGCTCCAAAGCTCCCAACAATTTAAACAATCATAAAGTTCAGAATCAAATGCAATTCAAGAATGCACACCAAACGTAACCATCAAGTATGGCACAAAGTGCATAAAAATCTGGATAGGGAACTCAAGCTCCCACATACGAAATCCATGTTTCAAGATAAATCAGTCATTTTTTGAGTATGAGCTCACCACGATCATCGAGATCAGGAGATAATATGACTCTTGATAAGAAAACATGCTTAATCTCCCTTATCAAGGAAATCACAAACATTGTTGTTGGATCTTATCACACAAATTGATATTGATTGGTCCCAATTTCCCAAAATCTAAAAAATAAAAAAATACAAAAATGATAAAACACAAAAAAATGAGAAAACATTAAAACATTACAAAAAATCAAAGGTATAAAGATCAAACATTGCAATCAGGTATTGTATACACATGGATGTTCTTTCTTCCCTTTCTTTTCCATCCTCTATGAGTCATCCACCATTTTCATCCCTTCATGATATTTTGGTTAGTCTATTCACACACATTTTGACATTTATCTCTATGGTATCCATTTGACCTTGGTCTTTCATCACCTTGGTAAATTAAAGAATGACTGACCTCTTAGAGATCCTATCACATCTACATCTAATAAACTTGTTGCGAAGAAATTTTGGATGTATTTGTTGACACTAGCCAATGTTGTCATCACAATCACTTCCACATCCTTCCATCAAGCCATAAGTGATTCTTAACCCTTGTCAAAACAAGAAGAGAGATGAAATAATTTTTAGAAAGCAAAACAATCAATCAAATCAAAAAGCAAAAAAGCTAAAAGCAAAAGAAAATTGATATATAACTCTCTCTTGGGGTATTTCCAATAATCTCTACTGGGGCTATGGATGCTTGACTGATAGTAGAGCAATGTTTAATTAGAATCAAATACATCTCCATCGGGGCTATGGATGCTCTATTGGAAACAGAGCAATGTATGGCTCTCCTTCCACAATCCATTCAAAAATCAACTTTGAAAATAAATCATTCCTACACATTGGCTAGGTGTCTTCACTTGTTGTCTATCAAATCTTCCCTCCAAGAGGTAATAAATTTCCATGTGCACACACTAGATCTCGATGAGAAAACAAGATTAGTATGTTACCAAGTGTCTTTTTTTGGACCTTGTTTAGAATCTTTACTTTAGTCCATATCTTGTCTCACGATTTGTGCCTTTGGCTAATCACTTTTCATCACTTTGTGAGGCTTCTTCTAGCTACATTCATATCCTTTCATAACATTCGTTGTTTAATACTTGCTTCATTCAGAACATCCATGTGTATAAGATTTTCTTTTTTCCATGTTTGAGGGAAACTTTTTCCCTTCTTTCACAAAAAAAATCTTCTACTTCTTTCTATCATGTGTTTCTTGGTCAACTTACATTGGGGGCATGCTTTCTCCTTCCTAGCACTCCATCATTGGTTTAAGTTCATCATCATGTTGAACCTATCCATATTGGCCTTGATCCTATCTTCTTCTGTGTGAAGATTTTTCCTTTGTATATTCCCATCTCATGCTGGGAGAAATGTTGCATCATTCCTTCTTACACATACGTGTGACATTTTTCCCTTGTACGTCCCATCTATCGCTAGGGGCATCCACACTTCTTTGTATTCTTGCATATAGCTTCAAAAACTTCTAAAAATCACAAATGCCCTAGAAAATCAAATTTTCTTCTCATTTCTTCTAGCACTCACAGACATGATTATTATTACTAATAAATAATCATTTTTCAAATATGCTTTCTAAATTCTCAAATGTTTTTGCTTCAAAACCCTTTCTACCCGGGCATATTTTTTGCTTTCTAGTGTTAAAATGTCCCATGAAATTGTAATTCTTATAAATCATTTTCTTCTTGGAAAATTTTAAAAAATCAAAAAACACCCAAAAATTTGGAAATTTGATAAAAAATCCAAAAATTTGGTAAAATCATTAAAAATCCAAAAAAAATTGTAAAAATTCAAAATTTTTTTCATAAATTGGTAAATGGAATGCCTACAACTAAGCCTCATATCAAATGCATTTCCTCGAACATCAAATTTTCCTACAAAACATATTTCTTAGGTTCTTGCTTTGTTCTTGTCTCAAACGACTTGCATGGATCATTGTGATCTACCTCCATTAACAAAGGTTGGATTGCTTACTATGTCGGTACTCCCATGCAACAATGAGTTGCTAGAGATTGTGTCATAGTGCACAAATGATTTTTCATGGGACTACTTGTGTCCTCCATTATTCCCCTTGCATGTATCCTTTTGGGGCACCATTTTTAACCCTTGTCGTTAAAACACAAACATTCGGGAACTAAATCTTGATAACAAAAACATTGGTGCAACTTGTCTTGAACGTTGTTTGTTTGAGTATGTGTGATTGTACTTGTTTCTCTGTTAGGTTATCTAGTTTAATTTCTCATATTACATTGCATTATGTATGTTGCATGGAGTTACACATTTTTAACAATGAACAAATGTTAGTAATATAAATTTTCATGTTATTTTACACTTTTGTTTATTTTAATAAAGGTCGATGATGTAGATCATAGGGGCAACATGATGAAACAAATTTTCTTATTGAATGATTGGATGTAAAGAGCTATTCCTATATTCTTCACTATCATGTCTTATCACTATTAATTTTTCTTCCAAAACACCTAGGGCAATAAACAATCATGTTTATCCCTATCTTATTTCTTCTATTCCGTTTCGATCATATTTTTTGATCGTCGATTGACTTCTTCTATCACCCCATCGACACTCGAGGGGCATCCTTCATTCTACTAATTTTTCTTCAAAATTTACTTGTTTATGCTTGTCTACTATGTTTGAAGTGATGTCACTTACTTCACCTCAAACAGGGGCAAATGTAGACACCTAAATTCTACTTTTGCAATCTTATTGCTAAAAGCACACTAATCACTCACATTCTTACCATTTCCATTATAATTAGTGATTTCCGCTAATTAACTAACGTTTCTTACCATTTTGGTTAATTAATAACGCTTTGTTGATTACCTAGCCTCTTTCACATTCAAGATGCCAATTTATGACACATCGTAAGTCAAAATCCTCTTCCAAACAAACAATTAGCGATTATTAGCTAATTAAGCCTATTTTACCCTTGTTTTGGTCAATAAACCCTATTATTGGCTTAAACCCCTCTTCCAACCATTCAAAATCACCCCATTTCCTCCAGACATCTTAAAAGGCTTCAAAAGCTTATCCTAGCCTCTTAATTGACCCTAAGTGGTTGATTAAGGCTCCTCACATCCTAATCACTTGTTAATTCACTAATCATGATTAGAAATCCTTAATTAGGATTAACAAATCTTAATCTACTTTGTGCTTTTAGTCCCACATGCACCAAGATGCAAGTTTTCCTCAAAGGAAAAACTATAAAAAGGACTAACCACATACCTTTAAACTTTACACCATGCTTTGAATTACATATCATATAAGAAATATGATTAAGAGCCTTACTTCCTCCTTGGAATAGCTTGCTCAATATTTGCCTCCAATCTTCATGTTGGTTAGTAGAGGGATATCTAATATGGCCTTGTAGCCATTGTTGGAGAGATCCTCTCACCATTTGTGAAGTAGCAACAAACCATAATTTGATTGCTCTTAGATCTATTTAGGTCTATGTTAGTTAGTAATTCATACTAAGTAGGCATGCTTTAGCTAAGATTGATTGATATCATGTTAGTTATTTTAAGTGTTCCATAAGCTTTAATCATTGATGTTACTATTGTTAATTCCTAGCTTTGTTAATAGACTATGTGGTGTTAGTCTTCAAAATATTGAAATTTATTGAATATGACCGATTCTTGCAATGGAGGGGGAAAAATTTGAATAAAAGGTCTTGCAATTCATTGTCACTAAGATGTTTCTCATCTTCATAAACATTGTGCGATAACGTAAGAAATAGTCACGATATGCTCTTTAGACCCTTGTTTGAGTTTGTACATTTGTGCGTAAGATATCTTATCCCCAATGTTGATTGAAAATTGTGCCAAGAATTGATTTTCCAATGTAGTAAAGGAACACATAAATTTTTTGGTGAGATTATAAAACCATTGCAATGCAAAGTCCTTAAGCTTTCTAGGGAATAATTTAGTAATAAAGATATCATTAGATGCATAGTCAAAGAAAACAACATGAAAATATTGAAGATGTTCTTGGGGATCACCCTTGCCATCATATATAGGAAGCTTAGGTGCAACGTTATTGATAGGTAAAGTGTATGAGATGAAATTATATGTAAGTGGATTACACATTAATTGAGAAGATTCCATAGCATTAGAATTATGAGAGACACCTTGTTATAATTGTAAAATTTGTGCTAAGAGAGAATGAACAAGGGACTAGAGAGCTTGCGTAAGATGAAGATGCATGTGAGCCAATATGATGATGTACAAGAGATGTAGTAGAAATAGTGGCTGCAGGAATAATCATAGATACATTTTACATAAGATTGTTAGGTGCCTCTAAATAAGAATGCACAAAAATGTGTGTACAATAGAAATGGGCTGAGACCGATCGATAAAAGACGTATCATTAGATTTTGATCACAGAGCTTAGAGCAAGGAGGATCTTGATAATATGTTCAACATGATGTGGATTAGCACAAATTAGACTAAATTTCAACTTGATCTTGATCTACATTGTTTCCCTCATCATGATCATAATCACACGAGTGTTCACTATTGGTTTCAATGTCATGTAAGGGAACCTCACGTGAGGGTGGATTAAGGAGAGAGATGGAAATATGAATAGAAGAATCCATTGCACTACGATGCTTGTGAGTAGGAGGTGAAATCTCAATATGTTCAATAGATTGATTAAAAATTCGGGCACTACACGATAGGGCATAGAAGGAAAACATATAAAAAATGAAAAAGTGATTAAAAAAATGAAATAAAATAGCTAATGGTTACGAAAAGAAACCCCAGGGCCACTAGGGTTAGGGGTGTGATATTTAATTAGAGACCAGGTTCACCAAATGATTTCAATTTTTAATTTATTAATCTCAACATTTTAAAGCTTTTAGAATGTTTGGTAAATAATATGCATAAAAAGGATGAATTATTATTACAAGAGACTATTATTATTTAATTAACTTCCAACATTAATTTCAAAAATAAGAATAATGCTTTACAAAGTTACTATTGACCTAACAACTATCAAAACACAAAGGATAAATTGCACTTAGTTGATTTTATGTGGATCTAGGTAGAGTTTGAGTGATTTGAGTGCAAGACTAGGCTAATATGAGACTGAAAATGCTTTTTGTAGGAACTAACCCCGAGACAAGATCTAGTCAAAGCGTATAAATAAGTCAAGACCATCCATACGGTTTTGACCCTACTATATGGTCTTGGCCTGCTTGGATTATGGGCATGTAACTTCCTTAGTGCTTCACCTGTTTGGAAATGATTGTTGTTGTATGCCAATCTTCTTTTCTCACCTTGAAGATGGCTCTGTAAAATTTTCTCAAAACCCTCAAAACCTCGTAGCATAAGATAGAGTTCATGTAAAACAAAGTTAGATGGGTTGTGGGCACCCCTATGCATCTCTGATGTCACCACTACTCCGAAGAGGGCTCAACTCATACGTCATTCTCATAACATGTGATATCTACCACGTGTAATCGAACTTGGAAAACATGCTTTGATAATGCCTTGCTTGAGTTTCACACTTGCTCAAATACTTGGGAAGGGTCACTTTGCTTTCTTGTGGAGAGAAGATGGAGAATCCTAGATTTGGTAGGAGACTTCAGACCTATAGAGGGTGCTACCCTAATGGATTTGCATCAATTAATTCATTTTTAGGGAGCAATAAGTGCCTTTAGTGCTTTCTTTAACATGAGGAGAACATAAAGTGCCAAGACCCTAAATGAGGTATGATTGACTTGCTTATATAGGCTTCTGATGGTTGTTATGTCATGAAAGGATGACCAAGAGGGAATATTAATTCATATGAAGATGATGGAATTGAAAGTTTGGACCCAAAACATGGTCCAAAACCGTATAGTAGGGTCAGGATTGACATGTGTCAATTTTGATCGAAATCTATGGTTTTGACTAGGAGGGAAAATGACAGTTTAGCTTTCTAGGTCGGAGGATGGATGTCTTTAGATGCATTTTATGTTATAAAACCTTGGGAACTAACGACAGAAAGGTGTGCAAAATAAGAAAGTATCCGAAGAGCTATTAGGGTGTGGTAAGCATGAGTAAAGAAAATATATTTTTGCATGTAAGTATGCGATGTCAAGATCAACATTTTCAAAGGATAAATTTCCAAATTTGAGTGTCCACCGAATCAAGATAAGGGGAGCAAAAATCCTCAAAATAAACTTTATGTTTTTACAAGTCTAGATGTTTGCAACACAATTAGGGTTAGGAGAAAGAAGAATATTTTTCTAGCAATCAATGTGAATTTTCAAAAAACATAACAATGTTTTTGAAAGGTAGGAACAAGGGAATCTAATCATGATTTTTTTTTCAAATTAGAGATATTTTGTCTAGAAAGTCATCTTGTGGTCAGGTTATCATTTTATGCCATAAAAGCCTTTTTCTATTGTTATATTTGGATCAATATCTTTTGATCACTAATGGGAATAAAATAATCTTAAACCATTATCTTTTCACTATTACTCTAGTCTTAAATAATTAATTAGGTTGGATTTATTTATCAATATATGTTTTAGGTTTGGGTAATGAGATTACACGTGTCATGGGTATTTATTTACATGTTTAATATAAATTCCATTTATTGTAATGATATTTTAGTGAACCCATGTTCTCTTGCACCCTCTAGGATTATATTTAGCTTCTTAGATTTTTCTAGGGTCTATTCCATTGTTTTTAAATATATCCAATAGCCTTAGTTACATTATGTACCATCCAAAACCCTAGGGGTGTTTCATGTCATGTATGTTCAATGTTTAATATTTTCCTATGACACCAATATTAATTAGGCCTAAGGATTCAATTAGAAAGAGTGCCATAATTTAGTGAAATTCATTTGGTTAATTCTAGGTCTTGTTCTAAAAAGAAAATGGAATCTGAAATGGCCAATGTTTCTTCTAAGGTTGTGGTTTTTCGTTTAGATTTTTTTTCCTTCAATAACAAATGAAAATCATGTTGATTTGAATGATGATGTACTGGCTCTTGCACATTTTTGGTTATCTTATCAAACATCCTAGATACATTCTCTTCACAGGCTTCAAGCTCAGAAATGGCCTCATTCAACACATCACACCTTGCAATCATTGTGTAGGACCAAATGTGGGACAAGTTCTCAACAATGGATGAAAACACATTATGACTCATTATGAAGGAAGAGTTTAGAGAGGTCATTTTAGATACCAATGGAAGAAGAATTTCCCAAATGGCCCTTTCTCTCTCGATCTCTTTCCTAGTATCTCCTATATTTGACATAGTAGACGAGACATATTTGAATAATGAGAACACCTCAGGAAGAAAAGTATTCCCATTTTCAATAATCATGTCCACCCATTTATCATTTCCTCTTCCCTACATGATGAACACTTGAGCTCTTTTGATTTTCTGGGAATCAAAGTTACAACTGGGAGAGATTGTCTTAGTTGGAGGCAAGGATGATGAACCTAGTTTGAGAAAGGATAGTACATATGA
This sequence comes from Taxus wallichiana var. yunnanensis, assembly GCA_018340775.1. NCBI lineage: Eukaryota > Viridiplantae > Streptophyta > Pinopsida > Cupressales > Taxaceae > Taxus > Taxus wallichiana. Next base: position 618,014,541 of record CM031236.1, read on the forward strand.
AGAAAAGTTTTTCACATGCTCCTCCAATGGTCAATGGTCTTCTTGTACTCCTCATTCCGTATAAGGACTGAGATGAATATTCCTTAAAATGTTGTGCATCACCCTCATGAATGGCTTGCCCTAAATATAATATTTTCATTGCATAATCATTAGGTTTCATTTATCCTATAGGATCATTTACCTTTGGATGTGCCACCTCCACAAATTGAGCTCGGATGCCTCGGTGTAGAAACGAGAAGTTTCTTATGCTCTCTTTCCCTTCTTGGTCCTCATGTACTTTGGGATGGACTCAAAGTTAGGTGTTACTATTTGTTGAACTGTCCTTGATTATTCTCCGAGTAAGTCATTTACCCATGAGAAAGGCTCAACAGGTGTGGAAATAAAACTAGGAATGTCATGTTCTTGGAGGAAGACCAAAGCATGACTGAGATGATCTGGTTCAAATGCTTCAACATGAATATTTATATCAACCAAATGATGATGAAACCGAGAAGGGTCAATCTCACCTAGTTCAAGTTGTTCTAGAGGATGTTCCTCAATATTAAACCTCTTGTAAACCTTCAAAAAATGAGATACTTAAATATCATTAGTATCGCCTTCTTTCTCTTTCAAAACATCCATTGTTCTTTACTTGATGTCACCTATTTCTTGAGCATTCCATGAAATTAAGGAAAGAGAAAATGAATGCATCATTCAAAAATCAATATTAGAATGAGGGGATGAAGGTGTGTGAGAAATTTGAGTTTGATCAGAGTACTTACTATTTTTAGTAAGTCACACCTCACCCTTAGTTACTATTTTTAGCCAATTTTCCAATTTTCCAGTTTTCGAAGTCATGGACTTGGAGATTGCATAGAGGTTTCAAAATTCTTGTTTCTTTATTACCAAAACTTACTATTTTTAGTAAGGATTAGATTCCATCTTGATAAAAATATAATCATGACTTATGGGTGTCTGATTGAGATGAAATTTGTTTCATTAGATTAGGAATTTTTATCTGATTTCCTGCTCACAATTTCAAGTGTTTTTGTCCTTCCGGATTTTCCAAGATCTGAAAAGGAAAATTGCTCTTCTGAAATATTCAAGGGGATGCTATAAAAAATCAGGGGATCCATGGCAATTCTTCTTGAATCATCTTGAGGCGTTCGGGAGTAGAAGCTACAGGCAAAATTTCAGGGAAAACAGAGCCAAGATGAAGGAGATATGAGCAAAAAGGTTGTTTTGGTAATGGGGGTTTCTGGAAAAAATGGGCAACATATCAGCATACCAGCAGAAATTGAGGGAGGTGAAATATGAAATATGAAATTTAAAATGGCTAAGTGTGATTGTTATACTCACCTTATAACATTAACCTAGCTAACTCACCTTTTAACTCACCCTTGACCATTTTGGCTTAACCTAGGTTAACTGGCAAGTGAGGGTGGGTTAAAACTTTCCAAATGGGTCTGAGATGTCCCCATGTCCCTTACCAAATTTATTAAGGGAAAAAGGGACATCAGGATGTGAAAAATTCACCAAGGGTGAAGGATTCATGAGGAGGGGGCCAAAACACATCAGTTGAGAAGTGAACATGAAAGCCTAGTGAACAAGTTGGAAGGTTTTAAGTGACGAAATATCCTCCTCCATGTGGTGGCCCATTTTCATGTCCCCCATGTCCCTTTGGGAAAGGGAAAAATGGACAGAGACCTCTCAAAATGTGCCATGGGCCAAATTTACGTGAGGAAGGGGCTAGATCATAAAGTGAGTTTATAACACCTTTTTATCACCTCAAGTTGCATTTTAAGTGACATAAACTTCTAATCGAAGTGGTGGAAAATTATAATGTCCCTATGTCCCTTTTTAATTTTTTCAAAGGGAAAATGGACATCGACATCTCTAATTGTGGTTTTTCCACTTTTGGAAGCCTTCCTTCACCAAACACTGCCTGAAATAGTCATCCGAGTCCATTTTATTTCCCCGAGAGCCTCCTTAGGAGTTCCATAGGAAAAAATTATATTATTTTGACTCTAAAATGGATGATGAGAACATTCACACCATTTTAAGGAGCCAATTCTGATTGAAATTTAAAATTTACCCCCTTTTCAATTTTTCTCGAGCATGTGCGCCAGTGAAAGGAACTGCCACCAAACTTTATGTTGATGAAAAGGATAAAAACACATTGGGTGTGCAGAGGGCCTCTCATATGTCATTTTTACCTTTTAGTAAGGTCTCAAATCTTTATAGAACTCCCAAAATATTCAGTTGAATCTCCACCGGGATCAGAGGTCTTCATCTGTACTACCAAGACATTATCTCAACATATGATCCATAGAATCTCTTGAAATATTTTGCATTGTGAAGTAGGAATTCTTAGATTTATAATGAGTATATAATTTCTTTCCCATTCATCCCGAGGCTCCTAATATGTCTAGAAAAAATAAACTATCTTTTTCACTATTTTTATTTCCTTACACCATGTGCTCAAATGAAATAGCCGGTGTTGCATAACTTGTTCATAAACCTGATTTTTCTTCCATAAATTTCCTAAAATGTAATGAATGATTATATAGATTTGCTACACACTTTTTGGATTCTTTATCATTTCCCTGTATGATCTGGGGATGCTTACCATGTGCAAAAATCATGAAAATAGGCCTTTTTGGGCCTTTGAGAGCACTTGTCTTCTCATGGATCCAGATATCTTCACAAATAAGCTTGAATCAAATCCTATGTACATGAAAAATACTCAAAAATCATATTATCACATTCCTCCTAGCCACTATGAGGGTAACACAGTCACTAAGTTGGTCGGAGGACAAGTTTACATCGACTGGGATAATGATTTTCAAATGTGGTTTAAGTTGTCATGGCAATGTTTTTGAATTTTTCATGCTTAACATTTTGCATGACAACAATTTTATAGCTTATATTTAAAATATAAGCATGGCAGATCCACTGCTTTTCTTTCGACAATGTTTAAAATGTAAGAGTGACCCAAAACAAGTCACCCACCTTATATAAAGCAAGTCGATCTTCTTGAAAACACACTAGATTTGCAGAGGGAATTAACACAAAATATTATTTTCATCATCATAATAATCAACATACAATAGATTGGCTATTATATAGCCATAAAGGAAAACAAACTAACTTCCTAATAAATAGGAATTAGGTACAACAAATAACCCTCATGGGTATAAAAAACACCATAACAAATAATTGCTTTATAAGTTTTTTTATATAACAATGTAAATAACAAGATAAAAATTACTCAAGTAATTATTATTTACTAATACACTCATGTGGAGCACTAACATATATTTTCCTAACATTCCCTCCCTTAATGTGAACATGGGGAAAACTCTCGCCTTATCTTTATGACGTGCCACTACGTGCTTGACTCATGATTTGGATGGTTTCAAGGACAATACCAACAACCTCTTGATGGTTTTCCGATTGGCTAACCAAAGAACCACACATAGATGGTTTTAAGGACAATACCAACAACCTATGGATAGTCTTTCTAGTGGATAACTAACAGCCACAATATCATGATGCCACAATAGTATCATCAGCTCTCATCACTATCTCACTGCAAGGAATAACATAGGAAAATATGCTGAATTTTTTTTCTCATACACACAAACTGAAAACTGGAAATGGAACATTGGAACATGTTCCCCCCTTAATGTGAATTTTCCACTTATTCAAATAGGAACATTACAAACCGAAGCATACTGAAAGCAAAATCACACCACAAAATGCCACCACAACTTCGTGCGGCCTCGTTGTTGGTGACTGACAAGAGGTCGTTGATCGACCTCCAACCTCTAATGCCTCCATCCTCCAGTTATCTTGCTACTTACTTAGCAAATCGTGTCAATGAAGCTCATTGGTTGCCAGGACATCGGGTTACACTGAAAATTCATCCGTAAGGCAATTTTTTTTTTTTTTTATTTTTACAATATTGACGATAACAAAATCCAATTAAAGATTGAATTTTCATGACTTTTTCACACTTTTGACTCAACTTTAACGATGACTCTCTTGACAATATGAAGACTCAAAGTTTGACTAACACTCTTGATCGACAATTGATAATGAAACAACATGACAAGATGACTTGTATAAGCAATACAAGACTAAACATATTTATTTATTTATTTATTTTGACAACACATATTGAAGACATTTAACAATGAAACTACACAATACAGAATGACAATCGATTCTTACAAAAATAATTAAATATTACTTTTAATGACAATACAAACACTATTTTTTTTTAAAAAAAAATTATTGACTCTCAACACAATGACTCAAAATATAACAAATTTTAATTAAGGTAAGACATTAATAAACCAAGATGGGAGACTCAAAATGAACATTTTATGCCTATTTAAATGTGACACAAATGTAGGCATGTAACTAAAACGACAAATTACTAAACATAGATATTAAAACATAATTAAAAGACAGATAATTGTAAATGCCCGAGACTTTACAAAACAATAATATGCAATATGGACAGACTAAGAATTAAACAAATGACTCCACATAACATTTCTATTGCACACTCAATGGATTTCTCTGTGTTAATTATTTCAGATGGATCTTTTAGCTAGAAACCCGTAACGATCAAGATTGGGCCGAAGAAAATGAGAATCAACTTGATGCCTTTACAAATATTATATTTGAATCTAGATTTTTATGACTTCCCGTGCACTATCTAATTGGAGATAAAGCCAAGCAACTACGCAAAGGGTCATGTTACAGATAATCTAGAGAATTCGAGATAAAATAGTTTATCTGTACGAGGCAGGTAAAATAATCAACTCTAACCCAATATAAAATGAATGGTATTAACCCAACTCTATTGACAACAAGATATATACAATGGAATTCACAGATCTCGATTATAATGAATACGGTGAGGCGTGTTGGATAGCTCAAGAGCGAGAGCAATTTATAAGAATCACACTAGCATCCGTAAGTTAGGCAAGGCTCTTCATATGCAAAATATAAATGACATTCAAATTACCTGTTAAGTTCTTTGAAGAATGAGCACCGCAAATTGAACAATGACGTGGGAGTAGAAGGAGGTGATTTGGTCACAAATTGTGTGTATTGATTATGTTTTTCTTGTAGATTTGCTATTCTTTGGAGACAAATCTCTATTAACATCTCAGACATTCAAATGAAAAATGTACATTCCTTTTATCTGGTTGACTATAATACTAGCAAATGAATGCCTTAAAATTCCTCAATCTTCATGCCTTCCAAGAAAGATATGTTCCACAATAGAAGAAACTACTTGCTCTGAAAAGACTCTCATTATAGTCACAATCATGCTCTAAGAAAACTTAGTTGTGATACCAAATCTTGAAAACACACCGAATCACACAAGGAATTAACACAAAATATTATTTACATCATCATAATAATCAACATACAATAGATTGGCTATTATATATCCATAAAGGAAAATAAACTAACTTCCTAATAAATAGGAAGTAGGTACAACAAATAACCCTCACGGGTATAACAAACACCATAACAGATAATTGTTATATGTTGTTTTATATAACAACTATATAACAATGTAAATAACAAGATAATAATTACTCATGTAATTATTATTTACTAATACACTCATGTGGAGCACTAACATGTATTTTCCTAATAGATCTCATTACTGATTAATAATTTTGGACACAAATGTGACATATGAATGAAAGCTATATGTGTGAGCTGATTATATATACATGATTCAAATGGTTTAAAACACATGGGAAAATATATGAGGTGGTTTGTAATCCATTCTTGAAGGTGGATCTGGAGACATAGTGGGAGTGTTGGGTGAAGTTTAATTATCAATAAAGATAAGTGATTTTCAGTTGGGTTTTTACCTTTCATGGTTTTCCCACTTATATCTTGTGTCACTGTGTTCATTTAATTTTTGTTTCATGTTGTTTACATTCTGTAATTTATGCAATATAAACATTCTAATATATGGTTTAATCACTACATTTCATAAACTATAATTCTCGATAATTTAATGTGGTGGATCTATAATTTGTAACATTATTTATCCCCTAAATTTTCTAACATGGTATTAGAGCTTGTGTTTATGCATGTGTAGGATATATTTGACTATCTTTGATCTACAAGTGTAAAGAAACTTGAAGATTTCTCAGATCTACAATACCCAACCTTGCTTCACGGTTTTCAAGTTTATCAAGTGCAAAACACCAATTCCTACCAAATTATTTGAATTTGAATGTTATGAATGATTTAAATTAGTTATGGAAGATCAAATCTTGGTTTTTTCATGTGTTCTTATCTTCCTCAAATCCTTCTTGTGTTTGGATCTATATTTTCTGTCATATGCAGTCGTCCTTAAGGTATTCTGGGCTTTCACAACCTTCTGTAGGCTTTCGTGATTTTCCTAGGCCTTCATGGAAAATTTGACTCTTGCACAACTTTACTATACTTGCCTGGATTTTCTAGACTTGCACGGATTTTCTAGACTTGCGCGAATTTTCTAGACTTGCACGCCTTTTCTAGACTTGCACAAATTTTCTACACTTATATGGTTTTTCAGTCCCCCATGGATTTTTACCATTTCTACCTATCCACCGATCACTAAAGTTAAAAAAACCTACAAATCTCTAGTTTTTAAAATTTCGGTGTATTACAGCTTTAAAAATTCTTCAAGTAATTTCTTCTTGTGTGGCATCTTGTAGACCTTCACGGCATATTTTTGGTGCTTCACAACTTCACCCGAGTCATCCCCTTCCTTTTTAAAATTTTATTTATTCCATGGAATTCCAGTGTCCCATGGAACTTCCTTTGTTTTGTAAATTTTGGATTAGATTTTTGTAGAGCATCGAAACTTGTGAAACATTGTGTTTGTGTATTGCGACTGTCAATTTCTTCAAAATGTTATAACCCTCTTCTAGTGCCTCGTAGCCTCTCATAGTGTGTCCTTAGTGTTGTGTGGTCTTCCTTCTTAGTGTCATAATCACATTTGAGTGTTTTTATCAAGTTATAAGCTCTCTCCTTTGATTTTTAATGTGTTGTAGTTTAGTTTTGTTGTATCGCGGATCTCTGCAACTTCTAAAAACCCTCCTAACACTCTGTTTTTTAAATTTTGATAAGAAATGGATAGAACTTATGTCTTTTCCATGGATAAATCTCAAATTTTAAATGGGTCTAATTACAATATTTAGAGAATTAGGATTAAGGATATCCTTATGGCTAGAAAGCTATGAGATTTAGTTAGTGGTGTTGAGAAGAAAACCACTGGGAGACAAGCTACTTATAATAACCTGGGCATTTTCTCCCAAAAATCCCAAGAGGCCATGTCAATCCTATTACAAAGCATTAAGGATGAGTTTTTGTTGCATATAGGTCACATGGAGTCTCCTGTTGATGCATGGACACAATTATAAACTATGCATGAAGGTAGCCACCTCTCCAAAATAATCAAGTTGATCATGGAATTGTTCACAACTCCTATGAAAGATGATGAGAAAATTGTTAATTACCTAGCTAAAATTAAGAACATTAAAGCTCAATTAGATGGATGTAATTGTGAATTGTTTTAGGATAAGTTTCTTTACTTCATTATTCATATTAACATTCATGAGAAATTTAGAAACTATATTTCCATTTTGAATTCTAAATACCAAAATGAAGCTGATTTACCTGATTTAGACACCTTGTCTTCTCTCCTTATCCAAGAAGAGAGTTTCATGGATAACTTTAACTCAAAAGAGAATTCCTCTTAGGCATTATTCTCCCAAAATCAAAAGTCTTTTAAAATAATAATAACAACAATATAAATCAGCAATCTAACTTCAAACCTAAACACAATAGGAATAATCAAGTTTAATGGAAATTGTACCAATTGTGGTAAATTTGGTCATAAAGTAGTTAATTGTCATTCTAACAAGTCTAATAAAAATGCTAAGAATAAGAACTTCAACAATAAAAACAAGAAGAATAAAAATCAGAATCATGCTAACAACCAAGCCAATAATGTTGAGAAAACTATTGCTCTTTATACTTCCCTTTCAACCTCTAATGACAGTGAATGGATCCTAGATAGTGGTGCCTCTATACATATGACATACATGCATGATATTCTATTTGATGTTTATTGTCATGAGAATATCTATCTAGGTGATAATTCAGTCATCAAGTCTGAATGTTATGACAATGTTAAGTTAGAAAATGACATCATTAAGAATGTTTTATTTTTTCCTAACTTAAAGAAGAACCTTTTATCTTATTCTCAATTAACCAAATAAAACTATAAAGTTGTGTTATTGCAAGATAAATGGTATGTTAAGAATGAGCTTGGTAAAGTTATTGTTGCTGGTTTACAAAAGAATGGTTTGTATTTTTTTGATGGATTTGTTGTTGAATCTTGTCTTTCTTCTTCCTCTTGTGATGTTGTTCAATTGTGGTATGAAATACTTGGGCATGTAAAATTTAAGATTTTGTATGATATGTCATGCCTTAACCTTGTAGTAGGTCTTCCTAAGATAAAATCAGACCATGGAACTTGTGAAATTTGCTTGCGTGGTAAGCAACATGTTCAACCATTTCACAAACATCATGAGTCCAATTCCTCTTGCTTGCTTGAGTTGGTTCATAGTGATGTAAGAGGTCCTTTGGAAGTTCCTTCTCTAGGTGGAGCCTTGTATGTTAGTTTTATTGATGATTTCTCAAGAATGACTTGGTCTTATTACATTAATAAAAATATGATGTCTTATCTAAGTTTCAAGAGTTTAAAGCCTTGGTTGAGAACATGACTAATCTGAAAATTAAAATAATAAGAATTGATAATGGAGGTGAGTATGTTAATAATTTTTTGATGAGTTTTGTGTGTCTAGTGGAATTCAAAAGGTAGCTAACGACTCTTTATTATCCTAAGAAAAATGGCATAGTTGAAAGGAAGAATAGAACCATCATAGAAATGGCTAGGACTATGCTTCATGCCTCTAATGTACCTAATTTTCTATGGGCTGAAGTTATGAACACTTCTGTTTATATCCTTAATATAATTCCTACCAAGATTTATATCAAACCACACCTCATGAAGTATGGACTAAGCAAAAACATGATATCTCTCATTTAAAGATATTTGGTAACCCCACTTCTCTTCTCATTCCTAAAGCTAAAATAAAAAAAAAACTTGATGCTACTTCCTACTCTTACATTTTTGTTGGGTACGGAGGTCAAATAATAGGATTAAGAATATATGATCTAGTTAAGCACCTGATTGTAGAAAATAGGAATGTTCATGTTCTTGAGAAACCTTTTTGTAAATGTGCCTCTCCTCGCTCTTCCGTGTTTCCTGAATATGAAAATATTCATTTTGATGATCCTTCATTAGATAATATACAAGTTGATTTTCAAGATACAGATAATCCATCTTCTAACATGATGGATGTAGACCTTGAGGGGGAGTCTTCTCAATCTTTGTCTCAGTAAAAATTTCCTAAATGGGCTAAAAATATGGTTTCAAATTCTCAACCTAATGATTTGAGAAAAATGACCCACAATCAACATTCTTATCATGCCTTATCAATTGTTTATGAGGTTAAACCTCAATCTTTTAAAGAATCCAACTTAGATGAAAGATGGATTGCAGCCATGGAAGTTGAGTACAATGCTCTAATCAAGAATCAAACTTGGGAATTAGTCCCTCTTCCTCCTAAAAGAAGTATTGTAGGTTCTAGATGGTTGTATAAAATTAAATATAACTTTTCTAGTAAGATTGAAAAATTTAAGGCTAGATTAGTTGCTTTAGAGGGTTTACTCAAAAAAATTGGTTTGGATTATGTTGAAACCTTTGCCCTTGTTGCAAAAATGAGCATTGTTAGAATTCTTCTAGCTCTAGTTGCTCAACATGGTTGAGAGATTCACCAAATGGATATCAAAAATGATTTTTTAATTAGTGACTTGAAAGAAAAAAATTATATCCATCAACCTAAAGGATTTGAAGAACCTAGAAAATAATTGTATGTTTGTAAAATTAAGAAATATTTGTATGGTATTAAACAAACTCCTAGAGTTGGGTGTGCTAAGATAAATAGTTTCTTTCAAGATCTTGGTTTCAATAATTATTTATTCATTAAAACTAAAAACAATCATGTTATTATCATTGTATTGTATGTTGATGATATCTTGATTACTATTACTGATAATATTTAATTCTTAAAATCAAAAGGAAATTAAGACATCGGGTTGAAATGGTTGATTCAGGGACTATTAAATTATTTTCTACGAATGATTATTTGTCAAAATAATCTCAATCAAACTAAACAACTAATCTTCTTAAAATATTTAATATGATTTATTGTAAGCATGCCACTATTCCTATGGAAGTTGGTGTTAAATTAGATCCAAAACCTTCTTGTGATAAATTTAATCTTACTTTATATAGATAACTTGTTGGTAGTTTGATTTATTTAACTATCACTAGGCCTGATATATCCTATACAATTGGAATTGTTTCTAGATTCATGCAAGATCCTTATGAGGACCATTGGAAAATGGAAAAAATGATTTTAAGGTATATTAAAGGTACAATAAATTATGGTTTGTATTATTCTTCTTGTGATAACGTAATTTTTTTGGTTTTTGTAATTCTAACTTTGCTTTAGTGATATTGTAGACGAGAAAATCTACTTTTGGATATGTTTTCAAGTTGGGTGCAGGTGCAATAACTTGGAGTAGCAAGAAGAAACCAATAATATCTATCTCTTCTACTGAAGTAGAGTATAGAAGTGTTATGGAAATATAAAAAGAAGCCATGCGGCTCAAAATACTTGTTGGATGAACTTCATAAGGGCATCAAAGAAAGTACTCTTCTTCTCTGTGACAGCCAAAGTTGCATTGATCTTGCAAACAATATAGTCCAACATCAAATAAAAAAGCATATTGAGATCCATATGCACTTCTTCAGGAGAAATTTCTCAATGGTGACATAGATCTCAAGTTCTTGTTCCATTGAAGAGCAGGTTAGAAACATTTTTACTAAGCCCTTGTGTGCTCCAAAGTTCTTTAGTTTTTGTCCTATGTTGGGGATTTCAGATGTTATCTCTTATGACCATGTGAATTTTGATGATCTTCACCTCTGAATCATATGAGTTTTTTCCTTTCGAGATCTGCCCTTGAGGGGGAAATAAGAAATGAGCATGTTGCAAGAAGTTTTTTTTTTGTGCAATGTCATCTCTTAATGGCTTGATTGTGTCAAATTAGATACTCCCTAGACTATTTCCATTTTGTAAAAGTAAATTTTCATGTTATGTGAAGTTTACTTGTAATCCCCAAAAAGAATTAGATATGAGAGGTTTTTGTTTTATAAAAACTCCATGATATTATGTAAGACTTCATCCTTAATCACTTTATCTTGAGAATTTGGTTTGTTCCAGTGTACTGCAATTTTTAGAAAACCCGTGGGACACTTGCTTTGTGTCACGTATTCTTAAATTATTTGGAGCACTAAAGCAATGTACCACACCTTTTCTAAAACCTATGACACACTTTCAATTGTTTGCAACTTGCTCAAACATGCGACATACTGCGGTAGTGTACTACGGAGTTGCAAAACCCATGGAACACTACAATAGTGTACAATAGAGTTGTAAAATCTGTGAGAGAGTGTGGTAGTGCACCACATAGTTGAAAACCCCATGATACACTACTATAGTGTACCACATAATTGAAAAAACCATGGAACACTTGTATTTGGTTTGCGACTTGTTTAATTTTATGGAATACTACAACAATGAACCACAACATTGATGTAGTATATCGTAGAGTTAAAAATCCACACAAAAATGTTTTGTTGCATACTAGCCTAAATCACTTGATGATTTATGGATTGTAATTCCTTTTGTACCAAAAGGTGACTTGGCATGTGTTATTTGGAACAAACCTTGTTTTTAACATGGAAATGAAACTTTTCATGTTTCCCTACTTAAGATTAATGGTGGGTGTCGCATTTATAATATTAAACGGAAAATTATTGTTTAGAAACCCACCAAAGACTATATGTTTTTGGTTTATAAATTATATTTAAAATATAAGCATGATGGATCCAATTAAAATGTAAGAGTGACCCAAAACAGGTCACCCACCTTGTATAAAACAAGGTGATCTCATTAGAGATCGATATATGGGGACACACATGTGAAATATCAAGTGTGACATATGAATGCAAGCTATATGTGTGAGATGATTATAGATACATGATGTGAATGGTGTAAAACACATGAGAAAATGTATGAGGTGGTTTGTAATCCCTTCTTGAAGGTGTAACTGCAAGTGGATCTGTGGAAATAGTGGGAGTGTTGGGTGAAATTAAATTCTCAATAAAGATAAGTGATTTTCAGTGGGTTTTTTACCTTTCATGGTTTTCCCACTTATATCTTGTGTCATTGTGTTCATTTACTTTCTGTTTCATGTTGTTTACATTCTGTAATCTGCAATATAAACATCCTAATATATGGTTTAATCACTACATTTCATAAACTATAATTCTCGAAATTTAATGTGGTGGACCTATAATTTGTAACATTATTTATTCCTTAAATTTCCTAACACGGTTCATCTTGTTAATGTAGATGATATTGCGCAGTCGGGATCTTGGCCCCATCCTTGAAAGGAAAAGAATTACAAAGTGGTATAGAACTATACATCCTACTTCTATTCATACATGGGATGAACTTAGAGAGAAGATTTGCAATCATTTTGGAGAAAAGGTAGATAATATCTCTTTATTGGATTAAGTAAAAACTATTAAAAGGGACCCTTGTGAGCTGATGATGGAATTAAACTTCAGGTTTCAAAGGACATGGGAAATAATTCCACCCCTCTTAAGGCCATCTTCTCAAGGTGCATTTTTATATTTTTTGAGAGATCTTAATTCGATATTTTAGTAAATATTCATCCAATGGGAGAAATGGATTTTCCTCCTACTTATGAGACATCTATTCAGGATGAGAATTGTTTGGTTTAAGCTGGAAAGATATCCCTAGACCCTAAATCCTCTTTTCCCATAACTTCCCCAAGAAATTTGACATTCTCTTTCCCTAATTCCCGAGTCTAAAGCTAGTTCATATACCCCTACATCTAATCCCTCCAATGAGATAAATGATCTCAAGGACTTGATCAATAATATGTCAAATGAAATAGTTTCCCTCAAGAAGCAACAAGCCCAAGCTCCTGGGACCTACCCAAATCAGAATCAAGGGTATTAATAAAGGAATTACTATCCAAATAAGAGCTATGGGAAGAATTACTAGTAAAGTAGGTTTCAAGGTGCAAATCCTAATTTTCCTCTTCAAGGATTTACTCATCCACAACATGCACCTTCTCTTAGCTTGATTAAAGCTATCATCCCAGTTCAAAACAATCTAGCTCAAGGGATTGAAGGGTTTTTCCCATGTAATCAACCCCACAATCTAAATTCTTGTGAAAATGGGGTGAAAGGTCAGCTCTTATGGTGCAGGGTTCCTTCATCAACATGAACCAATGAAGGAATTTCCAAATACTAATGTGGAAGAAGCTTAAGAAGTTTTCTCTAAGGCTAATCTCATGTTTTTTAGGTTAGATAAGTTTTGTGCAGTCAATAAAATTGTGGGAAGCTTCATAGACCTTAATTTCATGTTGTTTATCATACACGGTATAATAAGAGAGTATTAGATACTCAACCTTCATATTCTTTTAAGAAAGAAAATACTCTTCACAAGGAAAAGGAAATTGGGGCAGATTTAAGTAAGAATAGGATTCTTGATGTTTCTAGCAGACATAGTTCCATAAAGGAGGTCATTCCTCAACTAAGAGTATCTTTCCCAACTTTGGAACAGTCAAGGAAAGAAATGGTGACACCAATGATGCACAAGGCAGTAGGAATTCCTATGAACATTGTTGAACAAATGAAGAAAACTAATTTGAATGTGACAATGTGGGATGCCTTGTCCATTCCATATCAATTAGATATCTCACAAAAGGATCTGAAGTATCTAATTCCATCAAATGGGACAACAAAAAATAGTCCAATCCCTTCAATTATATTATGTCAACCCAAGGAAGAGCAAGTAAGTAAAACAAATAATCTTCTGCCATTTTATATCTCTTTGATTCTTTGCAAGAATCTAATGCCATTTTATATCCATGATTCCTAAATAGATAGTAGACACTTTGGGGATTGAGTACACTCCAATCACTAAGGGTGTTTTAAACTTGGATGGTGCTACAGTTAGAACAATTGGAGTAATCAAAGGTCTTAAGATGACTCTCCATGCATGCCCTAGTCTAACCATTTCTCAAGACATATCAGTTATAGATTTGCCTCCTCTCTTTGCTATTTTCTTATCAAGAGACTTCACAACCAAGGTAGGAGGTTACTTGTCCTCATTGATCTCACATGCTCTTAATGACGAGGTATGGGACTAAGTTTACAATTAAAGTTGAGCCTATCTTAGCTTATCATGTTGAAGTCCATGATCCTATCCCTATTAAATCAAGTGTCATGGTATAAGGAGAAATAAGCATTGATTTAGAACCGGTTGAAATAATGCATTCATCACAATCGGTCCTTGATCTTATGTTAGATGAGTGGGATAAGGAAAGGTATGAATTTGATCCATATGAAACTATTGATGAGACATGTTTAGGTACTTATTACATCTAAGATGAGGGTTATTGCATCCCAAGTGCATTAAAATAAGATGAGGAGGGTTCTAGCGCTTATGGAAGATGTTTTTGATGGTTTCAAGAGTAAACATGGAGTGGAGAAAGTGTGGTTTTGATTTCCCCAAAGGTGAGAAGTTTATTTTTGCTCATAGGATTTAATTTAAATGTTATAACAATGTATTTGAGTATGAGGCTTTAGTCCATGGAATTTTCTTGGTGGGAAGAGGCATATCAAGAGGTTACATTTTTTTTCGGGATGCTAAATTGGTTGTCCACTAAGTAAGAGGAAAGTGTGCTACCAAAAAAATATCTTAAAGGATTATAAACATAGAGTTTGGGACCTACTTGAGAGTTTCAAATATATTAATATCCAAGTGCCAAGAAAGTTAAATGTGAAGTTGATCAGATGGATGTTATAAGGTCACAATTTTTCCCACCTAGAGATCTCATTCAAGGACATGATCAACATGTCAAGATGGTGGTGAGACCATCCATCTCGAAAAATAATGTGAGTTGAAAATTCTTTGAGAGTGATGAGAAAATTACCCATTTTATTGAGAATGAAGTTAAGTTATCATCTAAGTTGCAGTCAAGGATGCAAGAAGGATATAAGGATCAAGTTATCCAATTAAGAACTAACAAATTATGAAGAGGTCTAGTTACTCTTGAAATCATATTACACCCTAATGAAAAATTCTAAGGAGAAAAGAAAATTATGATGGATAAAGAATAATATTATTAAAAAGTTGTGATTTCCCAAGCTAAGGAGTTTCTACTTGGAAAGGTATGTGATGAAACTAAAAAAAAGGTTTTTGTGCCTTTATGTCACTAATACCATGATATTTTACCATGGAGCTATGAAGATCTTAAGGGTTTCAATCCTAAAATTATGTAACATGTTATATATCTTGACCCCAATGTCAAGCATGTTAGGAAAAAGTAAAGACATGTAAATCCCAAGATAGAAACCCTGATGAAGATAGAGTTTTCCAAACTCATAGAGGCCAAAATTATATTCCCTATCAAGTACTCTACTTGGGTGGAAAATTTAGTTCATGTAAGGAAGAAGAATGGAGAGATTAGGCTATGTGTTGATTTTAGAGATCTAAATAGAGCCTCCTTAAAGGATCATTACCATTTTCCCTCCATGGACTAGATTTTGAAAATAGTAGCAGGGGATGAGAGGGTCTCCCTTCTGTATGGATATTCTAGATACAATCAAATTTGGGTTAAAAGAAGGACATATAAAAACAATTTTTACTACTAAATGGGGAACATATGCCTATGAGAAAATTCCTTTCGGGTTGTCTAATGTTGGTGATACCTTTCATAGGGCCATGGATTTTACTTTTATAGGCTTCATAATTTAATTTGATTTATTTGGATGATATCACCGTTTTCTCAAATGGAGGTGAAGATCACATGGAGCATCTTGAGAAAGTATTTGAAAGGTGGAGGGTGTTTGGAGTGTCACTCAATCCAAATAAGTTCATCTTTTTTATACCACGAGGAAAACTCTTGGGTTACGTGGTTTCAAAAGAAGGTATAGTTATTGACCCAGACAAAGTTTCAACCATACTTTCTCTCCCTTTACTAGCACATAAGAAAAAAATATAATCTTTCCTTGGAAAAATCAATTTTGTTAGGAAATTTGTTCCTAACTTTGGGATTGGTGAAACACATCACTCAAATGTTGAAGAAGAACACTCCTTTCAAGTGGACTAATGAAGGAAAGGATATTTTCAATAAGATCAAGGAGGAAATAACTCAGGATCCCACTCTCATTAACCCAAATTATGAAAAATATTTTATCTTGTATGCTTATGGGGCTAAGAGTAGTGTGGCAGCCATTCTAACTCAAAAAAATGATGAAGGTTTGGAGAAAATGGTGGATTTATTTAGTAAAAAAATGAAGGAATAAGAGATAAGGTACAAACACATGGAGAAAAAATTATTTTCAGTCACGAGGATCTCAAATTCAAGGATATGCTCACCAATAATCCTATAAAGGTGTTGGTTTCTCATCCTAATGTGAGAAATTTCATAATGGGGGCAGAAGTTAGTGAGAATAGAGATACATGGATAGAAATAATTATAGAATATGATGTCACAATGGAAGCTACCGAGATGGTTAGAGGAAGATGGATATGCGAATAACTCGTGAAAAATGTTATTAAGGGTGGCGAAGAAGCTTTTTCGCCTTGAAGGAAGAAGAAGAATGATCAACAAAAATTATACCTAAGGGAAAAAAATTGTGGTTAATATGGCTAAGTTCCTAGCTACTACTGAGTATCCCCTTGGGTTGGATAAAACAAAAAGGAGACACTTCAAGATCCCGTCCATTCTTTATATTTTAATAGATGGCACCCTCTTCAAGAAAATCCTTTAGGGAACTTTTTTGAGATGCGTTGGTGAAGATCGGATTGTGATAATCATTAGTGAATTCCATGAAGGCTTGGCTAGAGGTCCTTTTCTCCAAGAGATACAACCATGAAGATCATGAGGGATGGCTATTTTTGGCCCACACTTTTTAATGATGCTCATTCATAGGTTAGGAAATGCATATAACATGTCTTATTTAATGGTAAGAAGAGGTTGACAACCTTCCACTTCACCCAATTAAATCATACCAAACCTTCTCTCAACAGGGGCCTCGAATTGATTGGAATGATCAATCCATTATCTAGTGTTGGTCATAAATGGGTCTTGAATGCTACCAACTTCTTTACTAGGTGGACCAAGGCTATTGCACTCAAAGAAGATACTTGAGGAAACCATTCTAGATTTCTTGGATGAGATTGTGACTAGGTTTGGGGTCCCTCATACCATAATATATGATAATGCTAAATATTTTGTGGGATTTAAGATCTATGATTGGGCTCTCAAACACGGTATTTACCTAAAGACTTGTTCTAACTATTACCCTCAAGGTAATGACCTTGTTAAGTCCAATGATAAGAATTTTATTAGGATCATGAAAATAAAAATGGAGATAAATCAAAGGTAGTGGCATAAAAAATTCAAAAACGATCTATGGGATGATAGGATCACACCAAAAATACAAATAAGTAACCCCCTTCATCTTCAAGTATAGTAGAGAAGTTATCCTTCCAAAGTATCTCTTGAGTTTCCTTGACTAGAGATAACCCATTAGTTAGAATTATAAGGTGAAGATGAAAGAGCAATTAGAATGGTTGAGTTAGCTGATTTAGAAGAGTTGAGGCAATCAACCATGAATAAATTAGAAGAGAACCAAATGATAACCAAACAATGATTTGATAGGAAATCTAGTGAGCAAACCTTCAAAGAGGAGACCTTGTTTTAAAGTGGGACGCAGACAGAGCCAAACCAGAAGACACTCCAAATTTGATGCACTATAGGGTGGACCATACGTCATCTCAACTTGTAAGGAAGATAATGCATTTAGCTTTTAAATATCAATGGGGAAGTACTTCATATCCCGGTCGGTGGTACTATCTTAACCCCTCTTATTGAGAGGGGTATGTTTCACTTTGTATATATTAGATTAGTTTTTACTTCCTCCAAGTGCTCTTGTGTACAATATCTTCTTGGTAGTATAGTTTTTATTTTCCCTAAGTGATTTGTACAGTGTTCTTGTTGTTCTTGGGTGGAATTTCCATTACACATTTTTTTGGGGACTCGAAGAAGATATGATCCAAACATATTTGTGTAGCCAAGAGGCTAAAGTTTTATCAGACGTGGAAGATTTAATTGATGATGAAGAACCTATTGATCTCATATGTTTTCCACCTACATCATATATATTTTAACAAAAGGCCCTTTTTGTTGTTGAAGTCTCCTTTGGGCCTAAGAAAGAGCAAGAAATACCATCAATTGTAGATAATACTTGCATCTTTTCATAGAATTAGGTTGGGAAAATCCACAAAGAAGATTTTGAAAAAGGTGGAATCATACATGATGTGTAAATCATTATACATGAAGAGTTTGAGTGTGAATTAGGTCTTTCCAACTTATTACTTGAGAATGAGAACAAGAATGAAAACCTAATTTCCAATTAGAAATCATAATGAAGAGGTCAAGTTGTAAGAGATAAATAAAACAAAATTTAGACCAGCTTGTAAATATCTATCACAATGAGGTAATTTATTCTAATAACTCATTTCATGGAGTTACATGCAAAATAATATGGGTAAACCATGTAAAGAATCTAAGCGGTTTAGGAAAGCTTTCCCAATCGGGTATTTGATTATTTTAGAACCAAACAAGGGGAATTGTCAATTGTCATGCTTACTCTAGTTTCATGAGGAAGAGATTCAAAGTGTCAAAGATCATCATCACCCCTAATACCAAATGCATAAGAACTTGAGGAGGCTTTCCATTCTCTTTTAGATGACATCTTAAGTAATGAGGAGAAAAATTAGTTTCAAGACACTTTTCTACTCTCATTATAGACCATGTTTGTTGCAAAACTTATCACATGGTTTGTTTTGTAGGTTTAGAGAAGGTATCATAGTAAAAATCAGTATTTTGGGATATTTTGCAAGCTTTATCAAGAATCCCAAGAAATGCTTCCCTAAGATCAATTTCGAGATAGTTTCGGTCATTCTAAGTCTATGCAGGCTCTTGGGTAAGATTTTCAAATTTTAGATCAAATTTTCAAGTTTTCAGGCTTGACTCCATGCCCAATAGATGCTTAAAAGGCCACTTGATATCTTATCTAGTATGCAGATAACCTCGTTGAATCACCAAACTATTGTCCAAAATAACCCCCTACGCTATTTTGATAACTTACATCAATTCCTGACTTAGACAGGGAAAAATAGGTCAAGACTAGGGAAAAATAGGTCAAGACTTGGTAAAATTGGATAAAAATATTAGCTTTGTGGAAAAACTTGGTGAAATGGACAAATCCTTCATTTATTGTGCTACTTCCCCTCATACAAGACCTCACTATTTGAAAATTAGCCAAAAATGGGGAAACAAGGTGAATTGGGGAAAACCAAGCCAAATCAACCTTTAAAGGAAGGAAGTGTTCCTTTGTTTCTCATGTTCCCCTATTTGCTATTAGGACTAAATGAAGGGTTTAATTTATGTATGTACACATTCTACATGTTCCCCAAACACCTTCAGACTTATGTATGCACATATTCTACAAGTTTTGTAAGCCTCTTATTTGTAAAACCAAGTGGAAATGTTTTTAGTGACATGAAATTGATGTTTATTCCTTTAAATTCAATGTGTTTGATGTGAAGTTTTCCCTCTTGCTTTCTTTTGAATCCATTCACGTGTATCTTGCAAAAACCATGTGTTTTTCTTTGATTTTTGCATTTGTGTCTCTACAGGTCTGATTTGAACCCTATTTTAGCTTTGGTACATCACCCCCTTTCGTTTTGCAACATTTTCCTCTCTCTTCAACCCTAGTTCCTAAAAATTTGTTTTTTATATGTAGTTTAGTTACATTTTGAAGCTATAGGTTAGTTTTTAGTGGGCTAAAATAGAAGGAACCAACCTTCTCTAGAGGTTTGTCTCACTTTACAAGGTCCCACTCTTGGAGATATTCCCATGTTACCAAGAAGTTCTACTTTCCATTCATGATCAAAAGTAGAGGGTGTGAGTTTTGGAGATAACATGCCTCTCTTCAAATACTTTAAGTTCTCCCAGTCATATGTGAGCAATAATCCAATTCCTAAATGTCCCCGCACCCCTAAGATGTGGGACACCAAGTAAGTATAATAAAATTAATCATTAATCATTACTAGTTTCAAGAAACTAATTTTTGTTATGATTTATAGTAATCTTAATTTTTTACGTTAAACTATTAACCTCAATACATCAAACCAAACCAATTTAACCTCATTCAATAAGGATTTATTCTCTTTAAATAAATAAGCTGAAGAAACACTACTTTGTGAAAACACCAAGGATTTTTAGTGTTTTCTTACATTTTGTATTGCATCTTTGTAGACACCCTCATAACACAAACCTATTTCTAGCCCTTCCTAATTACCCTTATCCTTTGCATAATATGCTAAAATTGGTTCTAGAATGCATTCTAGATCATTATCCTCTACATTCCTTTAGAATTAATTCTATCGTTCAATCTACATCTATTTATAATTAATTAAATTAATTCTATTAATCACATGTATCCCTTTATAATTAATTAAATTAATTCTAAGCATGCTTAAACTATACTTCAATACCCTTTAGCTAATTTAATTAAATATTTATTTAATTAAATAGTTAATTACTCTCTCACACCTCATAGCTAATTAAATTAGTTATTTAAAATAGAAATAAATCTATTTTCCTACTCATCCTCCACTTGGACTCCACTTCACTATCCTAGTCACTCCACTCCACTTCACTTCTAGAATCCTACAAAGGTGGGGGCAAAAAAATTGCACGTACAACCACCTCATTGAATAAAAAATCATTTCCCCTCAATGGATAATGAATTCATTTGAGCATCCGTTAGTGTTATTTTAAGAATATGCATTCATGACTTCATTTACAATTTGCAACCACTCCATGGCCTTTCCTTCCATTTATAAATAACAGGAAATGCTCTTCACAACAATGTTGGAGAATATTAAAGAATGTTGGAGAATCCCTAGAGAATTCTTGGAAGCTTTAATCCCTATGATCATTTTCTCATAACATTATTCCTTTATTTAGAGATTAATTTAGAGCACCCACAATCCAACCATTCAAATATTCTACAAGTATAATACTTCAACAATCTTATCATTGAGGTTTGCAAGAAATACTGTAAGAGAGGTTTGTTTTTTGTTATTTGCTTACTTTTGCTTCTACTTGTAGTTTTTCACTGCTTACATTATGACATGCCTAGTGGGTTGGAACCACACTCTATTACTCTCAATTTTGTATTTTTTATATTATCTCTTAGTGCAAATTTTTATCTTTATTCTTATACAAAATTGACATTATTTGGTTAACCTTTGTGTTGTGGAAAGTTTTTTTGTTTTGTGGTATTTGTGTAAGTTTTAGGTGTGTTCATCTCCAAATGTAGCTATCTACGGATAAAGTTAGAGGTTATTTTATTTGGTGGATTTTTAGTTCTACCATGAGCTCCCTCCTTGACTCGTCTCCAACTCGGAGAGTTGCATCCCACAGAGCTCCCTCCCTTACTCTCCTTTAACTTAGTAAGTTACGTCCTACAGAGCTCCCTCCCTAACTCATCTCAAACTCAACAAGCTGCATCTTGTAGAGCTCCCTCCATAACTTGCCTCCAACTCGGCAAGTTGTATCCCATAGAGATCCCTCCCGACTCACCTATAACTCGGTGCGTTACATCTTATTGAGTTCCCTCTCTTACCCACCAAGCTCCCCTCCGTATTGACTTTGTCTCATTTTGGTCCCCGATCATTGATAGCTCACTTTGCAAACCTTCTATGCGACCTAGAATCCTTTCTATCCCCTTAGCGTTGCTTATCTCATTCCCAACACATTGTATGCTCGTCCTCCTTGAAACTTGTAACCCCGCCTTAGCTCCACAACCCTTTCAAATGAGTCAAGCTAACCCATGCAGAGACATTCAATATCCAAATCCTGTCAACCGAGATGATCTAACCCTTTGAGTCTTTCAACATCCAAATACTATCGATCGAGCCCTACATAATGGCCAAGTCATCTTCTTCTCTTGATCTAGATGAGCCCTCATTATCGATGATCACTCGTTCCCTCTTGGCTTGATCCATCCGAACCTGTGACTCCATCTCACACAATGTTGGCTACCTCTTACCCTACCACTCGTTCTTACAAATCAGCTCACATAACCAAGCTCGAGCCCCTCCCACCGCAAATTGGCTCACCAAGCCGAGCTCGAGCCTTTACCCCTCTCTTTTGTGCAAACGTAGGATTTTAGGGTTTTCTTCTTCCCTTTTCCCCTCTTTAAAGGTCCTAAATTTGATTCAAATTTAAAATTAGGTTAAGTTTATTTAATTTATCATACTCTAGATTTTTATTTTATTTTTAAATTAAATATATCAAATTTTCAGTTAATTAAGGTTTATTTAGTAATTAGGTCCTAGTTTAATTTTTTGTTGATCAAATTAGACTAAATAAGATGGTTGAGAAACTCTAAATTAAGGATTATTGGATGTTTCTTTTCCATTGACTTATTTTTGGAGGATATTTTGAACATATTAATATTTTTAGGTAGATTTTGTTGTGTTTTGGGAGGCTATTTTGGTGAATCTAATCTAGATAAACTCACTCGTATGCTCTTTTCTTGCACTTCTATAATTGATCTTGAAAATTAGAAACACTGTTAGTGTAGGTTATTATTTAGCCTTTTATTTATTTATCAGGATAATTCTTACACTTGTGTTAGCCCTACACTTGTTAGGTTAGCTTGCTTAGGTGTACTAGTTGTGTGGAGTTAGCTTACTAGTTGTGTTGAGTTATCTTCTCAATTATGTGGAGTTAGCTTACTAGTCTTTTAGAGTTAACTTAACTACCAGTATCAGTTAGTGGGAGTTATTCACCACTGATTTAGGTAGTATTTGCACTTCCCTCCTCCTATATGTACATCTTTCTTATTGAATAATTCAAGTCATTCTATTGTAATGTATTGAGCATTATGGATTATGATGGATTTCCATATATGGTATTTTAGCTCTTCTGTTTTGCAAATGTAATGTGGTGTGCTATTATCATCTGAGACCACAACTTGGAACAATATTCATGGTATCAAAGCTTCGGGGGATGTAGACATCCATCTGTAAGTTTTTCTTTGTAAGAAAGGGTTTATTATTTTCATGTATTTGGAATTTGTTAGCAATTTTCTGTAGTATGCAATTTTATGCAAAATGGAGTGCGGCATTGGATTTGGAAGGTGCCAAACCCTCGAATTGACTGTAATCTCGACCATGTTTTGAGACAGTCAAATCTGGGTGTAGATCTGTACCCTATGGGTGCATTCTTTTATCGATTGGATATAAGTGTGTACCTTCCGGATGCATTATTTTACCCTTTGGGTATTTTGGTTTTGGATGCAGTCTTTTATCTGCTAGACATAGATCTGTACCCTATGGGTGCATTATTTTATCCATTGGATATAAGCGTGTACCTTTTGGATGCATTCTTTTACCCTCTAGGTATTTCAGTTTTAGATGCAGTCTTTTATCCATTGGACACAGATTTGTACCCTATGGGTGCATTCTTTTATCCATTGGATATAAGTGTGTACCTTTTAGATGCATTCTTTTACCCTTTGGATATTTCAGTTTTGGATGCAATCTTTTATCCACTGACGCAGATTTGTACCCTCTGGGTGCATTCTTTTATCCATTGGATATAAGCGTGTACCTTCTAGATGCATTCTTTTACCCTCTGGATATTTCTGTTTTGGATGCATTCTTTTATCCATTGGACACAAATCGGTACCCTCTGGGTGCATTCTTTTATCCATTGGATATTGGCGTGTACCCTCTCGACGCAATGATTTACCCTCTGGACATTTTAGGTTTTGGGTGCAGGATTTTATCCTTTGGTTGCAAGCATGTATCGTGTGGATGCACTCTTTTACCCTTTGGACATTTGGGTGTCACGTGTACCTTTTATAAAAGATCAACATTAAAATATTATTTTAATAGCAAAACCTTCTAGAGCTCATAAATTTTGATCTATAGCTCGGATTAAGGTGATCTTTGTTTTGAAATTGTGTATTTTTTCGAGATCTACGCATTGGTGACATTTTTATACACATATTTCAAATGTAAAATGTATTGTTACTCATTGTAATATTTACATGCACTCAATTATAAAGTGCCAAATTCGGGAGGGTGTTGTGATCACTTGTGGACGCAATTTCGGTTGAGCCTGACGTCCTAAACTTTTGGGTATTGCATTCTTATATCTATGGGTGTATACATTTATATCTCTCTTGTTTGTTGAGATATTTTGGATCTGTATTTTCGACACTTTTTTGGCATGTTGACAGTCTCTCTTGTGGGGAGTTATTCTGGTGAAGCCCAGTGTTAGTTTGTCAGTGTTCGAGTAGTTGATTTTGACAACTCATACAGATTTGTGGTGTCACTCTACCCATTCTACAGTATGGGAGGGTGTGGTGTTGATACTGCTTCTTCGGGTTTCATGTCCTTGCCTTGTTACCTTGGCTTTTCTTAGATCATGGCACTCCTATTTATTTGGATCTCATGTCCGCCTTGTTGCCTTGGTTATTCTTGGATTGTGGCACACCTATTTGTAGCAGTTGATCAAATTATGTTTGGTGTTTGTTTTTCACTTTTGACATCACTCCATTGATAGTCTCCTTGCATGGAGCTATTCTGGTGAAGCCCAGTGTCAGTTGTTTTTGAGTTATATGATTGAATAGTGGATTCAGACTACAGTGTGCACCACACTTCGTCGGTGTTGTATGAGTTTTTGGAGCCGAGCTTCTGAGGATATCTTGTAGTAGGATTTCCCTCTCTACTTTGTTATTATTGGTTTTGGGTACCTTGTGGTGTCTAATTTTCCTAGTTGTTGTACATGGGTACCTCATCAAGCCTTGTTGTCGGGACCCACCTTCTTTTTCACCCACCTAAGCTATGCTTACGGGAGGGTGTTAGTGTAGGTTATTATTTATCCTTTTATTTATTTATCAAGATAATTCTTACACTTGTGTTAGCCCTACACTTGTTGGCTTAACTTGCTTAGGTGTACTAGTTGTGTGGAGTTAGCTTACTACTTGTGTTGAGTTAGTTTCTCAATTATGTGGAGTTAGCTTACTAGTCTTTTGGAGTTAACTTAAATACCAATATGAGTTAGTGGGAGTTCTTCACCACTGATTTAGGTAGTAGTTGCACTTCCCTCCTCCTATATGTACATCTTTCTTATTGAATAATTTAAGTCATTCTATTGTAATGTATTGAGCATTATGGATTATGATGGATTTCCATATATGGTATTTTAGCTCTTCTGTTTTGTAAATCTAATGTGGTGTGCTATTATCATCTGAGATTGCGGCTTGGAACAATATTCTTATCGTTCCTTTCAAACATGAGTTTGTTTTTTGTTTTTCTCATGTTCTCGCCTTAGGAAAATTTCTAACTCATTACTTATATGACCATCTCTGTGAAAGTTTCCTTTTAAATCAAAACTACTAAATGTAGATTGATTTTGTTCATAATAATCAAGTAAAACATTTTTATGGCTGTTTTTTATTAAAAATTATAGAAACTCTCTTTAATTAATTTTTTCAGAAACTGGTTTATTCCTCCTCCAACTATACTGTGGGATGTACGTGGCTAGGGTCCCGAAACTATTTATTGAGGAGTACCATAGGACCCCAAATTTGATGGCACCTTGAGTGAACTTTCCAACAAAATAGGATCCCCACCAACTTGACTAGTATATATTTGTGAGGATTAGAGTCAAAGTTATCCTTAGTGGTGGCCCCGGTTTGATCCTTTGAGCGAGTAAAATCCTTGCTTATTGTATCAAGAGGGGTAAAGTAAATCCGACAACTAACAATAGTATACCATGCTCGCTCGGGTAATATTTTGGCATTTAGGGAGAGAAATATTTTATAGGAAGCCCCTCCTTGACCAAGCCAACTTAAGTTTAGAGGCCCTCCTTACATAACATTATCATCATCTATTGTGTTATAAATTTTTTGTTCCACAATCTTATCATACACATTCTATCTCCCCATCTTCTAAATTTACAATCAATGTTCAAAGCCTTGAGTTGTGGATACCCATGTCCTCACTTGAGCACATTCATTCTCAATCTAAGTCTTGACATCTTGATATTCACTTTATCATAGTCAAGCACCATCATGATCTTATTTCTCTATCACTTTCCTAAGTATTTTAGTTTAACATAGAAATTGTTAAACTCTAAGCACTAGACCATCCTACGTTTACAAATTTAACATTCACTTTGTTAAATTTAGTGTATCATCAGTTTTTTCAAACTCTTTCATCTTAGCATTCACTTTTCTAAGGTTAAAATAATCATACTTTCATTTTTAACCTCTTCCCTCTTAGAATTTACTTTGCTAAGGGTTGAGTCACTTATCGTATTTTCAAACCTCTTCCATCTTAGCATTCACTTTTCTAAGGGTTGAGTAATCACATTCTCACTTCAAAACTCTTATGCTTTATCATTCACGTTACTAAGGGTTAAGTTATCTTGATCTCATTTCCAAACTCTTCAATCTTAGCATTCACTTTGCTAAGGGTCGACTAGTTAGACTTTAAACGTCCCACCTCTTCCATCTTAACATTCACTTTGTTAAGGGTTAAGAAAATAATCCCAAGTCTCTTCCATATTAACATTCACATTGTTAAGGGTTAAGAAATAAATCATATGTCTCTTCCATCTTAGCATTCACTTTTCTAAGGGTTGAGTATTTGATCCTCGTTGCTAAACTCTTCCATATTAACACTCAAATAGTTACGGGTCGAGTAATCGACTTTATTTTCTAAACTCTTCCACCTTAGAATTCACTTTTCTAAGGGTCAATTAATCGATTTTCATTGTTAAAACTCTTCCATCTTAACATTAATTTTTAAGGGTTGAGTAGTCAATCAATTTAATTTACTAGTCTTATATTTTGGCATTCACTTTTCCAAAATATAAGCACATCAAAACAAGTTTCATCATTCTCCCTCTTTCAGAAAAAATGGTGGGAATAAGGCATCAAAATTATGACCCTTTCGGAAGAAAGGATTGAAATCCTTTTCACATTAGTTCTAATGAAGAGGATGAAGACCAACTAGAGGATCAACAAAATAATGTTTCCTTAGAAGAACAAGCACAATTTGAAGGGATCTTACGACAAAATAAAGACCAATTCCTTCTCCGTCTCCTTGAAATGGGAGCTAAGTTGCCTTCAAATTTTGATGACGAGTATTTAAAAAATTTACGAATCCAACCTAAAATAAATAAGGATGTTCCTCTTAAACCCAATAAGAACAATGAGGTGAATCAAGTAAGATTAAAAATGATAACAAAGGAAAATTTAATGCTTTCACCTCTCGAGGCAAATCAATATTTGATAGATCGGATCAATGCACTCACCAAAAAACTAGCTTTGGTGGCTTCTAAAGTCACTAATAACATGAACAATGACGACACAAAGACAAAAAGTGACATTGAATAAAAAACAAAGACTGAATCAGAAAAGGAGACAACCAATCCACACATTGACAATATTCCCAACATTCCACAAATTAACTCACCATTCACTCAAGAATGGAAAACAATGAAAGATACAATCTCGGGAATGCAAAAAAAAAGAAAACATTTCAACTTTGAAGAGATGTGCCCTTATCCATTTGATAAGGACATCTTGTGATTACCTTTTCCTAGAACCTTCAAAGTTCCAAAGTTTGACAAATATAAGGGCAAACATGACCCTCGAGAACATGTAAAGGAATTCTTTATGGATTTTCAAGAGGTAGCCTACAATGACGTATATCTTTTATGGATATTTCCTAAAATCTTGGGTGGAAAATCTTTGGATTGGTTCTTACATCTATTGAAAGGATTGATCACCACTTTTGCGAGACTTATTGAAGAAATTCGTTAAGAATTTCTCCATTAATATTGATTTAGAAATTACCATGATGGATTTGAGAAATGAAAAAAACTAAAAAATGAAATATTTACACAATTCTTACAACGATGGAGAGGAATTTCCAATCGATTCCCATGTTCAATCCCTAAGAAACAACTGGTAAGTATCTTTATACCAAACCTTAACAATGAATTATCCTTTCATATGCAGATGCATTTCCTCAATAGTTTTGAGGAAGTTATCGAAAAGGGACTCAAATAAAAAAATCCCTCATTGTCAAAGGCTTAATTAAACCTCCTTCTAAGGATAAAAACACAATAGTAATAATAATAACAAAAACAATCATCAAGATAAATCTAAGTACGTCAATCAAAATCACAATGTCGTAAATTTGATGATGTGATTGATAACCACAAAATACATAATGTGTAGAATAACCAAAATAGAAAATCTAAATAAAAAAAAACCATTGTGGTGCCCAGTAAAGAAGCTCCCCCTCCTCATGATAACAAGCGAAGAAACTTTACACCATTAGGGGAGATTTTTTCAAGTGTTTTATGAAAACTAATAAGTGCTAACATGGTCACTTATCCTATCACAAATCCTTGGGTCGAAGGGGAACCAAAACCATCTTGGTACAAGGAAAATGAGTATTGCAATTTTCATCGCATCGACGACCATCCTACAAATCGTTGCATGAGGCTTCGCCACTACATTCAAGACCTCATTGATAGTGGAGACATCGTGGTAAAAAATAGCTTATCTAATAAGAAACATAGTGATAATTTAAAGGTGTTTTCAAACCCTTTTCCTAAGCATGACACGAGTGGAAAAACTACTGAAAAGGGTCAATCATCAAATAATGTTGAATTTAATTCAATCATATCATTTTTGAAGAAATTCCCAATTCCATTACTACTATTAAGTTTTAAGCTCCTACCAATGCAGTGGCCACAAGAAAAAGAATGTTTGGGTGTCCAAAATAAAGCAACCATTAACCTCCTCTACATCGAGAAGCGTATACCAATCCTACGAGTTCTTAGCAATCCTAAACCAACTACCAAGTACTAAATCTTCTACATCTAGTTCCTATGACCTTTTAAGATAATTAGAGACAATGCCAACACATATCTCTCTCATGGAGTTACTCAAGTCATCACCCACTCTACAAAACATCCTTACTCGTGCTTTGCAAGAAGCACGTGTTCCTAAGGACATTAATTCTCGCGGTCCTAAGCATTACTTGTTAATATGTCCCCAAGGCCCTATATTGTCATTTGGTCCTCAAGACCTACTAAACCCACGTAGACACCGTAAAAACATACATATTTCTAGCCTATTCATGGATTATTCATGTCTTATTTACATCCCTCGGAGATAACTAAGTCCATCCCATTAGAATTAATTAAATTAATTCTATCATTTAAATCATACCCTTTAGAATTGATTAATTTAATTTTATTATACTTCTAATATTAATTAAATTAATTCCTACACCTTTTAGCCAATTTAATTATAAAATTTATTTAATTAAATGTTTAATTTCCTAATCACACTTCATAAATAATTAAATATCTATAGATGCAATCCCTTGTGGACTTTTTTTTTCGATGCTTCTTGTAGTATGCATGGATATGGAGTTGGAATGATGTTGCACACACCAGATGGTGATGTTATACCCAATTCATACCACATTGGTTTCCTATTATTGGTTGGATATTTTGTCAAGAAAAAATATGAGGTTCAACCACAACATGTGGGACAAAGTCCCTCCTTAAATAAAGGGAGGCTCTAGTTTATTACTATTCTAGCAACACCAAAGTAAATTTACATAATTTACACTAATCTAACCATTTAGGGTTGGGATCTCATCCCAATAGATTTAGTGATTGCAGAATGAAAGATAGATGGGAATAGAATAACATTCTAGGAGGCAAGGATAGAGAATAGAAGTAGAAGGAAAGAATAAGTGAAAACATGATTTCTCCTTGGAAAACATAGATCCAAAGATAATAACATGAGATAAAATAGTAATAAATTGTTGAAGATATAATGAACAAGATACTAGAATTTAAAGAACAATATAACGCATTGAACTTAAGAACAATACCTTAAATAAAGAAATAACAACTGCAACACATAGTTTGTAATGTATCTCTTATATTCCTTAGTAAAAATATTGAAAACAAAAAGTTTTTATTTTCTTTTACAACCCCAACCTCTATGATCTTGTTCCAAAAATCTCCAACCCTTGATAATGCCTCAACATTTTACATTTATAAAGAAGGGGAAGAGAGAAAGGGGAAGTTGTTTGGATTGTATTCTAAAAATAACAAATACACATTAAGAGTTCCCTTGACTAGTTCTTACAAAATGACCAAGTCAACTTGCAAATCCAAACGATGTCTTGACATCTCAAAAATTCACATGTTCGATGCAAAAAGGAAAAACATGGAAAATATTTCAATAAGATATTTCTTTCTAAGCCTAATTAAGATGATATTCTTGGAATTTCTAGACCATATATTGTGTTTATTTTTCATCAGTTCCAAATGAATATTGGTTCAAAACATCATGTGTGTCAAAAATGTTAACCATCCTCTTAGGGAGTTTATGGAATCCTCTAATGTGCTTGGCCAAACTACTTAAAACATTTTGGCATAGAATCAACTTGTCAATTGCTGCCAAATCAAAATCATTTTCAGCTGAGGACTCTTTTTCAACTAACTCCTTGAAATTTTCAAATAGGTCATCAACTGGTAACATGTTTAATTCATCATCCAAGACATGTCAAAGGATCTTGGCCATTTTCCATCAATGTCATTGGTGGCATTGATTGCTTCCTCCCTAGCCTTTTGAAGCTTCTCACAAGCTTCTGTAGAATCTTGACTCGAAAGTCAATGGCTTTGCAAAATCAAAGTGCTCAATATCTATAATCAATTATCCCCTCTTGAAGCAAGATATTTGAATCAACCTTCTTAAGCTCACCCAAAGCTTCTAAGGTCAACTCCCAATTGCCAAATTCTTCTTAGATCTCTTTGTTCATCTTTTTAATGGCTAAAATTTCCTTCTCGATATCATTATAGATATCGACAACATCCTTGATCAACCTCTTACCCTGAGTTAGGAGATGTTGATTCCAAATATAAACTATTCATACCTTATGTCTAATCATTTCCATCCCAACTATGGATGATGTGTCAAAATTGTTTATGGTCAAAGAAGGAAATTCAGTTGGTTTTTAGATCTTGAGAAGAATAACTGTTAATTTCTCTACCTTTTCTTTTAGCTCTTCTTTGGTGGCTTTTGTTTCCTTAAGCTTCTTAAACATATTTTCCATGGCCACCTATACATCCTACTATGTTCCTTCATCTGTGACTTTCCCTAGTACCACCTTGTTTATCCGATAGCTATAAGTAGTGATGTCTTTCTTGTTCTTATCGATATCCGGCATAATGATCTCAAAAAACCTCTAACTTGATGCATCAATAATGATGTGGGAAATGGTCTTGGGTTTCTTAGATGTACGGGATGGGGTAAGAGTACACATGTTGAAATCAAAGGCCTCGGGAGGAACGAACTTCTTCCTCTTTTTTGAAGTTTGGTTGGTTAGAAAATATGGAACATAAGAGGAAGGCGCTTGTTGAGTAGGAGAAATTATCATTAGAGTGGTAATGGGAGGATTAAGCAACATGGTGACCAAGAATGGAGGAGTGGAGAAGATAGTTGAGACAACAACCAAAGATGAGGGAGGGGAAGAAGGCATGGAAGAGAAAACAACATATGGAGAAGGGAATTGGGTTATGTGAGGAGAACCCAAGGTCATACTCATTCCAGAGGAGAGAGGAGAGAGGGATGAAAATACCTGTGCCATAAGTGACACATGAGGAGATGAAGGTAGAGGGGAATAAATGGGAGTAATGAAAGCGAAACAGATGAGATCCTAAAATTTGAAGAAGATGGAAAGGATGGACCAGGAGGAGGAGAATATGGGTGAGGAGAGGAAACTAGTGGAAGGGATGTGACAGGAAGGGACATGTGTGAAAACAAGGTCACAAAAGGGATTGTATGGGCGATGAGAGGGGAAGAAGGAAGAGGAGGCTAAGTGACCATGGTACCGAATGATGTCTTTTGTGTACCCTGAGGAGAAAGAGAATTGACTAAAATAATAGAAGTTGTTGAAGCAACAAAAGGAAGAGGAGTATTGGTTCCACTACTATAGAATTTTAACTTGAAATTATTATCACACACTTCACTTTTATCTTTTTATTTCTAAGAGGGGCTTGCCTCGATACAAAACTAAATACCAATTTTGGGAACTTGGGGTCCTTAGGATGAATATTCGATGAATACAACCAAGAGTTGGTTTAGAGAAGAACCCGAGAAGCTCTCTCCTTGATGGATGTAGACTCCTTGATTGACCAATCGATAGGGGGAACCGCATACTCTCAACATTAATTTGCACATACATGGGGTCCAAGACTTCCCCATCATCAATAACATCTTTAGGGATGTTAGCGAGATTAAAAGTTGATGCCTTGTCCAAATTTAAACTACTATTGTCTCTTCTCTTGATTGTTATCTCATCCCTACAATCAACCCAAATATATTCAATGTTAGGGGCATGAAATTGAAATATTCCAAAAGATTTCAAAATGCCTCGATAATCAAAATTAGTCTTGGAGGAGGATTCTTCTTGATGTTTTCTTGCATCTCAATGCCAAAATTAGTGGCCTTGATGAAGGATGTGCAGGTGTATCATTTAATGGATATTGGGAAATGAATTCCCACATTATGATTACTTTGTTGGAAGTTGTGAAGTCCAACAACTATCTAACCAATTCCATAAGGACCTATTTATCACTCAGAAATCAGGTAGCAAAAATGGGAACCTAGGAATGCCCCCACCCAAAGGTAGGTGAATGTGGGGAGTTGCGGAAGATACACCTAATAAGAAACTACATTCCAGAAACATCAATGACCCTTCACCGGAAATATCCATGTCCAGTATACAAATGATGTTATTGAAGAAAGAATCATTTCTCTCCAAAATGGGTCTAGCTTTGCTTGAGATATAACTAAGGATAGAAATTGTAAACATAATTAGAGGGTATGGAACCCATTGTTGTTAGCCTAGGATATATTCTCATTATACTTGCCACATAAGTGATGTATGATGTCATGTAGAATTTTCCTTTTATTTGCAACTCCTTCAACTCACTACCTATGGTGTCATTGATATAATCACCCCATCTAAAAAAGTGTTCGTTCTTTCGAATGATGGTGAGGAATTGATACATTCATCTCTAAAATTATTTTACATCTAAAAGACTGAAAACCTTGTTTAACAATGTGATAATATCAATGATTTCAAGGACAAAATCACTTCAAGGAAATGTCTTTAGGAACTACCTCACTATTGGCTTGGGTTTTATAATGTATTTCTTGGTGACATGTTTAATTCAATGGTGCATTTAGATCCCAAGCTTGTTGATCCATATTTGGATCGAGTATCAACGTATGTAGTGATATCGGTAATTTGAGAAGCTCTTCAAAGTAATTTGTGTCCGGAATATGGATGTCTCTCCATTTTGATTCTTGACAGATACTAGATTTTGGTTCATAATGATTTTTTTCTATGAGAATGAATTCAAGACACTAGGTAGAAATGGGGAAGCCAATGGTGATAGGGAGTTCACTATTGTAGATGCATTGCATCCATTTTGTTTGGGAAGTCCCTTGGCCATTTTCCATAAATCCTCCATGTCGATATATCCTAGCTTCAATTCTTTGATATCAACATTAGAATCAATGTTTGAAGGGGGAATGACACCTTGTTACTTATATATCATTTCCTTAGAATATTCCACATTTCCTTTTCCTTTACCTAAATCATACATGAGGAAAGGACAAATTAAATTTCCTTAGAGTCCCTCTAAATAATTTGGAGTGAAATTAGGAAGAACCACCTTGACAAACACAACTTGTTGAAAACTTGAAAAACCCTTGTCACGTTTTCCCTCTGCAAAACACCTTAGGAAGTCTAATAATACCTTTGGGAAAATTCCCTTGCTTAACACTCGGGAAAGTCTGATAAGACCATTGGGATTTGAGGCCTATCTAACATCACATGAAACCCGACAGACTAGAGGAAAAGTGATCCTGCTTTGCAACTTTGAAATCCCGACAAGCTATCAATAATTTAGCATTGATTTTCAACTTTGAACTCTTGACAAACTACTCGAACCCTAGATCTGTGTTGCACCAAAAAAGTATGAAGAATGACAAGTTAGCCACTTTGTGGACTTTTCCTTCTCGATTTGGAATTTTATCATGATGAGCAGGTGAAAAATTTCATCATTTGAAAAATCAAGGAAACGGGGATTGATTAATTTTTATGATCAAATGAAAAAGGAAAAGAAAACAAGGGAGGAAGGAAGAACAATAGAAAAATAAGTACAACCTCCTCAATTGTGTTCTATAATAAATGATGAAGGGAAATTAATCAAAAACCTCAAGGAAAGAAGAACAACCAACAAGATAATAAGCAATTACCAAAGAAATAGGTTAGAAGTTGAAAAAATGGAAAAATCAATCGAAGCATTAGGAAATAGTCAAATTTTGGAGTGTGGGAGCAAGAGAGAAAAATCTGAATTATAATTCATATTGAGCACGAATGACTTATAAAATGCATATATTTATAAAATCCCCAACATTAATTACACGTAAGATGATGTGTGTGTGAAATAAATGCATTGGCCAAGGGGTGGAAGATTGACTACACGAAACACGCCTTTAAAATGTGCTTTCGGTTTTGAAAACTTGACACAAAGGAATACACACTTTTTAAGAATTGGGGTTTGATCGACATAATGCATGTGCTTTTGAGTCAAGATGTTTCAATGTCTTTGTTCCTTGAAAACCCAATCCAAATAGTGTATTGGGTTTTGGGTTCCGAAGACATAGAGCATATGACATGTAGTTTTCTTCCCATGCCACAATGCATATAACCCCTGAAAATTTGATCCACTATAGTTTTTCAAGGTTTGGGTTCAGAAAACATTGGACATGAAACATATGCTTTTTAGTTTTGATGTCCCAATGCTCTCAAAACATGAAACCTAAGATACTATAGCATGTTAGGTTTTTAGGGTCGGGAAACACTTGACATAAAACATGTGCAAAACTATAAAGGAAACCGAGAAAACCTAAAAGTCACTGCAAATAGACCCTTAAGGCTAGAAATTCCATATTTGTAGAAATGTTGAAAAATTGCTAAGGCTCCAAACAAGAAAAATGGGGGGGTTATCTCAAATTTATCATAAAATAAAAATTTGGGATAACACCCATGCACTAATACTATCACGAGAATATGAAGCTCTGATAATAGTTCTAGGCTTTGTTATATCTTAACAACTCCAACATCCGGCAACTTTTGGTGATTCCTTCCGATCATCAAATAGAAAAATGCTTGCAACTTCTCTATTACATCCAACACCTCATTGATAACAAAGACATAGCAGTCAAAGAACCACCACTAAATAAAACACCCAATGATAATTTAAAGGTGTTTTCAAATCTATTCCCCAAGCATAGTTAAATGGAAAAGCTTATAAAAAAGCCAATCCTCGAATAACATCAAATTTAACTCAATCATATCATTTTTCAAAGACACTACTCAACAAAAAATTGAAAGTTATTTTACACCTCTCGGATAAAGTATCTTTAGTGTCTTTCATCAATTAGCAATGTCTAAAATGATAAAATATTCAATCACAAGACCCTTCTATAAATAAGAACATAAGCCTAAGTGGTATAAATAATCAAAATATTGTGAATACCACCACATTGAATGCCACTCTATGGATCATTGTTCAAATATTTTCCGTTACATCAAGACTTAATTGAGAAATCGACAACGAAGCTATCAAAATTGAAAACACATCAACTACTACAACTTCTAATGAAGATTTGAACATTTTCCAATATTGTTTGTATGATAAAACTCAATGAGATCAAGAAGAAAAGGTTCAAGGATCTTTGTTGACATATGCATCGAGGAAGAGTTGGTATTATCGAGCTCATGTTTGGACCCAAGAAGACTATCAATAGCTTCATGATGTCGATATGATCTGGACTCGTGTTGTTGATCATTGGTGGAGTGGTGTGTTGACTAGCTACACATTAGAGTATGTAGTTTCTACTTATTATTTTCTAGAGGTTACTGAGTTTGAGTTCTTAGAGGATTTTTCTTGTATACTTTACCATTAGCCATTAAGATCTTGATCATCACTCTGAGTTTAGAATTATTTCCTATGGCTAGCTAAAATCCTACTAGGCACGGGGCACAAAAGCATGGGTGGTAAGAGATGGAACGGTCCTATAGAATAAGTTGAAAGAGAAGAGAGGCGGCTCAAGTATAATGAAGTGTGGGAGTGGGAGTTAGCGAGACAATGTTGGATTGCGGAGTGATGGATGTATGGAGGCAAACATTGTGGGAAGGATTTGAGGTTCATGTGGAGGACGTGGAACTTGAGTAGTATGTGCTACCCCATCTTGGAAAATGTGGGAGAAGAACCCCCTCAAATTCTGATGAGAGCTTGTTAGATGAAGAAAGAAGATGGACCATAGGCATGCATCTGAACCCACCTGCGACCTAGCCCTTGTGCTTAGTTTTCCAACTTTTGAGACAAATATTGCTAGTTTGACTAGTGTTGGTGTTGGTATGAAGGTAACATCAGGTAGATATAATTTTTCATTGAATTCATTTATGGTCGCACAGACATTTCTGTGTTTGGTGGAATCATGTCAGGTGCGTCATTTGGACAAGGTGTAGGCACATAGAGCCCGGGCATCACATTTGGAAGTAGTTCAACTTCACAGACTATTGGAGCTTAGTTTAGCACAATGGTGGGAATGCGAGTAGCACTACTTCAGGCCTTGTACCTACTACAGGAGGAGGATCTAGAGGATTTGGTGGATCTAGAGGGTCAGGAGTTAGTGGAACTAGTGGATCTGGTGGTGGAGGAAACACATGAGGGAATCAGGGTTTTGGATTTGGTGGAAGGACCACAACACCATTAGCAGGTATTTTATGAGATGTTTCTTCGTTTAGCTGATAAAAAATGTGTCGAGGATGTTGTAGAGCATGTGCATAAGTGTGAATTTCTATGGTGCACCAAGGGGATCACTACCTTGGAGCAGAAGCAAGCCAATTTACAACTAGGTTGCAGGGCATATGCATAGCTGGTACTGAAAGTATGACCCACATAAGACAACGATGGATTATAATGTGCTACGTGATGCCTTCTTGGTAGAATTTCATATTCCTAAATTTGAGCAAAGAGCATCAGTGCGCTTAAGGAAATTCAATAGGGTATGGCAGAGAGTGTGTCGGAGTATGACGCATGCTTCGAATCTTCCGCCAAATTCATCGTATGATATTCATCCCTCTCAGCATGCTCAATGGTTCATTGGAGGATTGATAACACCTTTCAGACGAGCATTGTCACATAAGACTTTCATGGATCCGTGTGAGGCCTTAGAGGTTTCTCTATGCGTTGAGGCCATCAAAAGCATCAATACTTGGTAAGTCCCTTTTTGGAGGCACAAATTTCTTCCATGGAAAAACAACTTGAAAAATTGTCTAGCAAATTCAACACATGAGACTCACAATGGAATTTGGTGTACAAATTTTGAAGTAGAAGGACACACCAAGGATAGTTTCACTCAAAATTTGGTGCACGCCATGTCATTAGATTGTGAAATATGTCATGGAGATCATGATCTAAGTAGATTCCCATTGTTACAATGCACGCTCCGTAAGAATGTGTCTTGTTATTGTAAGATTTATACCTCTACTACTCATGATACTAAGGATTTTCAGTTGATAGACTAGATTCATGATGTAATTGATACTTGGTGCATGTTAGACCAATGTTGTAAATAGTTCTAAAAATGAAGGGCGTCAGCATGAAGGGCCTGAAGTAGATAGAGGAAGAGGGAGAAGGTTTTTGGAGGATTTAGAGGTCGTGGTGGTCACAGTGGAGGAAGGAGTGAATTCCCCCATGGAACTTGTTTCAATTGTGGATCTATGGATCACTACAAGTGCAAGTGCCTAGATTTGTTGCAATGTTTGTGGTGCAAAAAGAAACGTAAGTATGAGGAGTGCCTTGATTTGTATGATCACATGATCTAGAATCATAAGAAGGACAAGGGTGTGGGCATGGTTAGTGTGAAGCATGTTAAACCCCTATTCATGCCGATGGTAGCGTGTGATCCAGAGTTGGAGCTTGTATTAGTAATCGCACGTGGTGAAATTGTGCACACCAGAGAAATACTGAAGCATAAACATCTCATTACAAGGGAAGAGGTGATGCATGGAAAATACCCTGATCCGACTTATCAAAAGGAGGTTTACCAGAGACTATGGAGGTGATTAGAAGTTTGCAAGGAGAGATCCAAGTGCTTGAAAGAGAAATCATGGAAGTTGGAATAGGTGAAGAATGTTGAGATCCCTCAGAAGGACATTGATGATGTTAAAGAAGTATGTAAGATGTTGCACCAAGAAAATATCATTCCCCTATTAGGAAAGTGGTTGAGAGGAAATATACTTGAGCTCTAGGATTGGGCGTGAGAGGAAGATCTTGCATGCTAATTTTCCCCCTCATAGTCTTAATTATGACAAGTAAATCACGTTGAATGCGGTAGTTGATGGATGGCTCTGAGAAACATACTAATTGACATAGGTGTTGAGGTTAATGTTCTTACTTTGGATGCGTGGAATCAGATGGGGAGACCACCATTGCAACCATATTCAAATGTGTTGTACATGGTGAACATAACTAAGCCTACGCCCATAAGAGTTTTGAAGGATGGTAGTATTACTATTCAAGGGGCCAAGTTCACTAGGAATTTTGAAATCTTAGCGCTTGCACGAGGTAGATAGTTTTCCAAAGATTATTTGGACACCCTTGGTGTAATGCGAATAATTTTGATTTGTGTTTCAACAAAGGCTACATAAGTTTTGAGAACAAGGAGTGCGTAATTATTCCACTAACAGATGGGAGATCTACACCTTATGTAGAACCTTTGGGTGAAGAGGACTTAAATAAAATTTATGTGCGTACCATCAGAGACGCAAAGGTTATTCAACCATCGAGAGGAGTCATTCAGTAGGATGATGCTCAGTCCATGAGTGATACGACTAGCATTGCATGTGATAATTGGGTGTATGGTACTTATGAGTTGGTTGGGAGAGAATTAAGGGCACTGTGACTCATGTTGTCAAGGCGTGTTCATCGAGGCATCTAGGAAGAAGACAATTGTCTAGTTACACTAGAGAAGGTAACCTTGATGTCTTTTTGCATGTTATGGAAGTCCAATGGACATGTGAAGTAGAACGAAGGAATATGCTTGTTTATACCTTGTGTGGCACATCATCATGTTTATGGATGACTCATTGGGATAATTTTATGGAGTGATGCGATGTGAAAATCATGTTTTATATTAGATTTCTTTAGAAAAATGCACCTTCAAAGATATGTGACTATCATGGGAAGGAATCCACCTCGTACCATGTTTAGGAATGTGAGAAATCTTGGAGGGAAGGTCGGGAAGCTTTACCTCCTTCCCTCTGGGTGCATAAGTTTTATTCCACCTTACAAGGTTGTGCGCACACATGATATGTCTACTCGAGTTACGTCGTCAAACAGAAATTAGCGAGATTTGATGGCAAGTATTATTTAGACCTTTGAGTATCGATCTTCTAGACCATCAGTGAATGAAGATTATTTGGTAGTCAAGCACCTTACTTTGGGAGATAGTGTCCAAGAAGAGGACTTCATCCTAGATTTGTTAGGGGAACTTGATTTAGAGATGCGATTCGAAGAAGATGAAACAAATGAAGTATAGTTTGAGTACGTCTACCTAGGAAAAGAGAAGGGGAAAATGGTGTACCTGATAGATGATGAGGAAGTCGAGAACCTAGATGTTGATCATACAGAAGGTACGTGCGAAGTCTTGGATAGTGCGGATGAGAAGGCTGCGCACTTACCATAAGCCTTTAAAGACAAAGAAGGTTAACATTGGCACAAAAGCAGAGCTGAAAGAAGCAATCATTGGTGATTACTGGATAGACCAAGAAGTTTCAAAGATAATTGAGTGCTACAATACTTCCAAACTTTGTTCCCGTAGGGATACCATGAATTGAAAGGAGTTAATCCCTCATTGGGAGAGTTGCAAATTAAGTTGAAGGAAGGTACATGCCCAATCAGGAAGAGGCCTTATAGGATGAATCCTAATCTATGCGTGAAGGTGAAGGAAGAGATTGATAAAATGTTGGAATCTGGGATCATTGAGACCATTGAAGAGTTTGAATTGGTTATCCCAATGGTGATTAGTATCAATAAATATGGGAGGATAAGGATCTGTGTGGAGTACAAAGATTTAAATGCCACATGTGTTATAGATCCTTTTCCAATTCCTTTTACTCAGGAAATTTTGGAAGGTGTAGCAGGGCGTGAAATCCACTCTTTCACAGATGGATTCCCGAGTATCGATGAGTAACGATTGCAAAAGAGGACCAAGAGAAAACTACTTTCACCACTAAATGGGGAAGTTTTTTCTTACATCGTTATGCCCTTTGGAATTAAGAATGTGCCTGTTGTATTTTCTCTCATTGTGGTGCAAGTATTTCAAGACTTCAAATATAAATTTCTACAAGTCTACCCGATGATTGGACGAGTGTATGGATTGGTGAAAGATCATTGCAAAAATTTGAGATTCATATTTGAGAGGTGTGGATAGTTAGTTATCTCTCTAAACATTAAGAATTTTTCTTTACTACTCCTTTTGGCACATTGCTAGGTCATATTATTTGCAAGGAAGGCTTATTGGTAGATCCTGCCAAAGTTGTTATTTTGGGTTTGGAGGAGCCTACCAATTAAAGTGCAGTGCATGGATTTTTGGGGCATATGGGTTACTACAAAAAATTCATCAAAGGTTATGCCAGGATTGTCATGCCTTTGGAAGAATTATTGAAGCATAAAGGAATATTTCACTGGGATGAGGCGTAACAGTGGCTTTTGATACGTTGAAAGAGAAGCTTACTATTGCACCCATTTTACACTTTCCCTCTTAGGACAAGCCCTTTCATGTGCATGTGGATGCGTCAGGAATGGAAATTGGAGCAGTTATTGCACATCTTGGAGAAGGGATTGTTGAATGCCCTATATGTTTTACAAGCGAAATTAACTTTAGCTTAACGAATTACAAAACAACGAAGTGTGAAGCATTGTCTATAATTAATGTGTTGCATAAGTTTAGGCAAGTACTTGTTGGCTACCCTATTTATGTTTTACACATATCTTAAGTATTTAGTAAACAAACCTATTTAACATGGGTGTATATGTCGTTGGATCTTGTTCTTCTAGTATTTTGACTTTTTAGTCATAGTAAAGCCAGGAAAGAGTAATTTAGGACCGACCATCTTTCAAGAATTAATTCAGGTGAGGACACGCAAGCATTGAAGACACAATTTCGGATGCACAGTTGTTCGATTAGAATGTGTGCCCTTTGATTTGGAGGATATTGCTATCTTCTTACGAACAGTTGTGGTGCCTAACGAAATGAAGAGTATAGAAAGAAAACAACTTGTCATTCGTGTCATGCCTTACATTTTGATTAGTGGGGATCTATACAAACTTGGTCTGGATGATATTTTTCACCAGTGTGTATTCGAACATGAGTGTGTGGGTATCATGGAAGAATCTCATGAAGGGATTATTAGTTGACACTATGCAAGGCGAGCCACCGCGTGCAAGATTATGATGGCTGGTTTTTGTGGGAAACATTGTCCGTGTGATCATTTTCAACACCTTAGAAATCTGGACATAGAAATGAAATTTTGTTGAGGCCTATAGCAAATGTGAAACCTTTTGAGAAATTGAAAATTGACTTCGTGGGCCCTATTTTCCCCTTGGCGTGTAGGAGTGGGTCGCGCTAGATCATTACTTGTACATAATATCTTACAAGGTGGGCGAGGAGCGCCTACGAAGGATTGACTCAGATTTGTAGCTACTGCAACAAGGTTCCTTTGGGAGAATATCATAAGTAGGTATGGATGTCCATTGAGTTTAACAAGTGATAGGGGTACCCATTTCTTGAATGAGACTATTAGAATACTATTGGGAGTTTATGGTAGCCCATCATAAGACTACACCCTATCACCCACAAGCTAATGGAACTGTTGAAGCTTTCAACAAGATTTTGAGCCACACATTAACAAAGATTTGTGATGTTGGAAGGAAATATTGGGATGATAAAGTTTATATTGTACTTTGGTCATATAGGACAACCTACAAGAGGTTGAACAAAGAAACACCCTTTCAATTGGTGTTTGGAGCAGAAGCGGTGTTACCAGTTGAGTTTATGTTACCATCCCTATGTATTGCGTGTATAGGAGGGTTGGGGGATGACCAAGCACTTGACAAGAACCTAGACAGATTGATGCAATTAGATGAGAGGTGTGTTATAGATCGATAGAACTAGAAGACAGAGAAAGCAAGATAGAAAGCCTGACATGATTGACACATTAAAAACAAGAAGCTTGAAGTTGGACATGTGGTTCTTTTGTATGAATCCAAGTTCTTGCGCCACCTTGAAAGTTCCAAATCCATTGGTTGGGACCGTATGTCGTGACCTATATACTTGAATAAGGCACTTGCCATATAGAAGATTTTATGGCACACGGTTTCCCAGTTACTTTAACGGGAGTATGTTGAAGCCCTACTATAAATAAGTCTTCTTGGGGTTTGTAATAAGGTAGTGTTGCCATTTAGCTTGGGTTTTCCTTTAGTGCATTTTCCTTTTTATGTGTTTCTTTTGATCATCGCAATGATTTGTCTTTTTCGTCTTGTGTTGTCTTGTGCATTGGCATGTCGATAGCTAATGACATTTTAAGTGATTCCATGTATAGAGGACTGTGCATACATTTATTGTGGGGTGGATTGAAGTATAATATGGAAAATGGTTGGAAAATTTCTAAGGGAGGTTGGATTAATTGAACACTCATTTTGGGATATTGACGTGAAGGTAGAAAATATGGGTTTTGCTATATGAGAGGTGTTCTAAGGAAGGTTGAGGTGATTGAAGACCATGCAGGGGAGAAACATAATTCGCTCAGTGTAATGTGAGGTAGGTGGCATGGGAAACTACTTAGGGGATAGCGCAAATATTAAGTACTTTGGTGTAGTGAGGTGCATGAAGGAGGTCTGTGGAAGTGAAGTAATGTTGGCATGCCAGAAGGTTACGAATGTGGTGCACGAGGTGAGGTCGCAGAAGTTTACTTAGCAGAAAAAATAATTTATTAAAAAAGTGACTTTAAAATGTGTGGGTCAAAAGGACATTGAGGTCATGGGAAAGCATAAATAGGGGGTGAGGGTAGTCATTTTAACTATCTTACCTTAAAATTTTTTTGTGCTCCCGAGCTGTTGAAGTATGACGAGGGTGTGATAAAGAAGCGAAGTACCTTGCGAACCAGTGGTAATTTTCAAATTGTGACGAGACTTTACGGAGTAGCAAGTGGAGTAGATAGTGAGGTAGCAGGGGGTTACCTAAGAGTGAAGCTATCGGTGTCGAGAGCTCAAGAAGACAAGGAGAAGTTGAACACCTAGGGCACACAGTGAAGGAACGAAAATGGCACCAAAGAAGGCATGAGTTAAGAAACTAGTGGTGGAGGAGGAACCTGTCGACACTAAAATTTTCCTCCGTAATTTCTATTTCATTAGTTTATGATGTTGTTAAGTATAATTAGTAGTAGCGTCCGATAGAAGATAACGGTCTTTGCTAGTACGACGCCGCTAATAATGTATAGTATGGTAATAGTCAAAAGTACAATAGGAATGTTGTGGTAAAAAGTAAATATTTGTCGTAAGTGGTCCGGTAATGTTAAAATGTCAAAGTTTGGGTAAGTAGAGAAGTAGGGTCTACATGATTAGGAATTAGAAATATTATATTGGTAATAAGGACAAGGAGTGAGGTCATAAATATTTTGTGTATTTTATTTGTAAAAATCTAAAAATGTGGAACCCATGTGAAATGATAAGGTTTATCTTATCTTAAAAGATAAGCTTACATATACAGATAAGAGTTAAGGTAT
Organism: Taxus wallichiana var. yunnanensis; assembly: GCA_018340775.1. Lineage (NCBI taxonomy): Eukaryota > Viridiplantae > Streptophyta > Pinopsida > Cupressales > Taxaceae > Taxus > Taxus wallichiana. Next base: position 618,058,931 of record CM031236.1, read on the forward strand.
GGAATATGATTCGTCAGAGTGGATTTCTTATCCTATCTTAGAGATAAGATGGATAAGCCTGGAAAGTTCTATAAATAAAGAGGCCACCCCCCTCATTTAGCATAGAAGGAAGTAGTGAGAAATATTGTATGAAGTGTGTAAAGGAAGCCATCAGTTTAAAGGTGTGTTGAAGAAGCCATTAAGAGGTGTAATTGTAAAGTTTCTTCCATAGTATTGGTGGAAGGCAAGTGAAGTCAATAACACTTGAAGTACCTCATGGGTGAGATTGTAACAATTTCATGTTAATATTATAATTTACTTTGATATTTCAGATTTGTCATCATTCCGTCTTATCATAGTCGATGGTATTCTTGTGTTACGTTTGTTGCTTTGTTTCCAGATTACATCCACCAAACTAAAGGTCTGTGCATTAGTAAATAATCATAGCACGAGGAGTTCCCGGTGAAGAATTATCATAGTGCCAGATTGGTGATGACATTTTGGTTCCGCTTGCGACCATTCCTCGTTGGTGGATTTTCGGAGAGATATTCCCACTTAGTCAAAAATCAATCGAGGGTAACCTTGTTTTTACTGCGCATGTATAGTAGTTACCATGGTAAAGTCATTTTTGTCGTGAATAGTAGTTACCATGGTAAAGTCATTTTTATTGTGAATAGTATTTACCACAGGAAAGTCACTTTTTACCGTGAATAGTATTTACCGCAATAACTTCACTTTTTACTATGAATAGTGTTTACCACAAGAAAGTCGGCTTTTACCACAAAGAAGTCAAGTTTTACCATAGTTACCGTGGTCATTTCTATTTTATCTGTAGAAAGGTGTAAAGTCACTTTCTATTACAGTGATTCCAATTATTTGTGCACATAAGTCTTGTTGATTGTACTTATGGGTTGGTATTTTACTATGGTTACTTTTGAAAATGGGGAAGATTCCTATTTTTTCAGCCCAATCTAATGAAGATGCTTCCTCTTTCATTCAAGAGTTTAAATGATCTTGTATTTGTAATGGCCTTATAAGAAGGGAACAATGGACTGAATTTTTCCTACCTTTTTGATGGTTCAAAGACTTAGGTGGTTCAAACACTAGGTGAAAATGTGAAAAATTCATGGGATTTATTAACTGAAAGTTTTCTTGAAGAATTTGGTGAACAACAGAAATATGCAGATCTCATGATCGAGATCACAAAGCTATCCCAAGGAGAGAAGGAGAAGATAAGGGATTATCATGCTCGTGTTCTAGAGCTAAGGAGGAAGCTCGATGCCCAGATCCGGAAGGAAGGATTAGCGGATGGGTTGATGAATGGCATGGATAATCTCCTATGTAAGCACTTCATTCTTGGGATGAAGCCAGAGATCAGACAACGAGTGAAGTATGACCGCCTGCCTACTATCAAACAAGCAAAGGAGATTGCAAGAAGGCAAGAAGAAAGCATGGAAGAGGAGCCCAAAGAAATTGTTGCTAAAGTAGAGCCTACACCAAAGACCTTTGGTCCGTAATCCACAACCACTCCCGGTGAGCACAAATATTTCTCCTAGTACATCTACCGAGTATGAAGATCTCGCTCAAAAGATGGGTCAGTTAACTATTAATCTTCTTCAAGGAAAAGAATTTAGTTCTCAGGGAGGAGATAGAGGTCCAAAAAGAAATATTTCTGAAGTTGTATGTTATGGTTGTTATAAAAAGGGTCATTATAAGTATAATTGTCTAGATAGAGCTTCTACATCTGGTAAAGGAGATAATGATAAAGGAAAAGCACTGTGAATTCCTTTGATGTAGTAGATAAGAGCATAAATAATGAAGTAGATGTGTTTGTAACAAAAAGAAAGAAAGAAAAAGATAATCAAGATGGAAATGATCCTAAGAAGATGAAAGGAGAAACTAGTAAGAAACATAGGAGAAGAAAGTTGGGTGTGCAGGATTTTCTGATTTCACAGGGGCAAGGACCATACTCCATCTTGGAAGATTTGTCCAAAAGGCCTGCAAATATTACATATGGTCAACTCTTGGCTATGTCTTCTAAGAAGAGGCGGGAGCTACGAAGTGGACTCAATGCTCGACGAAGGAAGGAGGTTGAGGTCCCTGTTTTGGAGGCAGAGGCGGATCCCTATGCTCCACAAGCTGAGGTATTATGTAATGGTATTTCAATTCATGATGTCTTAGTTGATGGAGGTGCTGCAGTTAATGTAATGACCGAGTCTGTAATGAATATGTTGGGTTTAAAAATTGATCACCCTTCAACACTTATGTTAAGGTCATTAAATAAGGGAAAAACTAAACCATAAGGTGTAGTTTCAAATGTGGCAATATCTCATATGGGTGTTGTATGTGTGGTAGACTTTTAGTGATGAAAATGGTATCACATGTACCCAATGTCATGTGGGAAGACCATGGCTAAGGAGAGTTCATGCAAGAAACTACCGGAATGAAGGCTTCATGACACTTGGATGTGGTAGAGAGAGGGTGAAGATAAACGTGATCCCTCGACATCATAAGGCAGAACCTGTGGATTCAAGTGATGAAACTGATGATTGGACATCCTCTGATTACTCTAGTACTAGTGAAGTGGACACTGAAGATGAAGAAAGTGAGGTTGATGTTTCAGCCATGGATATCCTTCCAAGTCCACACCAACTCATGACCCCATAAAATTATCTGAAGAAGAAGTTGATGATCGTCTCCAAAAAATAAAGATTGGTGATGCTGTGATGGAGAGTGAGAAGGAATCCTACCTCCAGCTCTTTCAAAGGTACATACACATATTCACTTTTGATTACAAGGAACTCCGTCAAGTAAGTTGGGTAGAACATTCTATTGAGCCGGGTAGATGGTGATAAGCCTATAAAGCAAATGCCATATAGAATGAATCCTAATTTTTCCAAGATTGTAAAAGAAGAAATAGATAAGTTGCTTGATGCAGATTCATATTTGCATGTGGAGAATTCGAATGGGTTTCTCCCATTGTGATCTCAATAAAAAGAATGGGAAGCTACGCATTTGTGTTGATTACAGAAGCTCAATAAGGCAACAAAGAAGGATCATTACCCTCTTCCATTCTCGATCGATCTTGATGAAGTAGCTAGCCAGAGTGTTATAGTTTTGTTGATGGATATAAATGCGGATACAACCAAGTCCGTATAGCAGAGAAAAAGATCAGTCAAGACCACGCTCACCACTCCTTGGGGAACGCTTTGCTTATAGAGTTATGCCTTTGGGTTGTGTAATGCTCCAAAGAACATTCCAAAGCATTTGATGAATAGGGTGTTCGAACCCTACATTAAGACCTTCATCGAGTATTTCTCGGATGATTTTTGCATCTATGGGAGCAAGTTGACCACCCGCACTGATGGAGACAACATTTCAAAGGTTAGATGAAGCACAAGCCTCACTAAACCCTACAAAGTGTGTCTTTGGATGTTCTAAAGGCGTTTTGTTAGGGCATGTCAGATCCAGAGATGGTATTGGTACCGATCCTCGATAAAGTTTCAAAATCAAAGATTTACCATTTCCTATGAATAGAAGTAAGTTGAGATCATTTTTAGGCCATGTGGGTTACTATAGAAGGTTCATCAAGAATTTCTCAAAGATCGCACATGCCCACTAACCCAGCTTCTTGAAGAAGGATGTTACTTATGAACCAGAAAATAAGGCACATGAAGCTTTTGACAATCAAGGAAGCCCCGTGTCTTCACCGCTTTAAAGAATCCAGATTGAGCAAGCCATTCATTGTGTACACTGATGCCTCGATGCAAAGACTAGGAAGTACTTTGAGCCAAAAGGATGAAAATGGGAATGAACATCCAATTTACTTTGGGAGCAGAAAAATGAGCAGTGCTGAGGTAAATTATACTATAACTGAAAAAGAGGCTCTAGCTATCATTTTTGCTATAAAGAAGTTTAGAAATTACTTGCTAGGGCAGAAATTTATAGTCAGAATGCATCATCGTGCTCTAAAATATATTGTCAATAAGCCTAACCCATCAGTGAGGATAGCAAGATGGATAATTTTGCTACAAGAATTTGAATTTGATATTATAGATAGGCCAGGAAAGAAGCATGTCAATGCAGATGCACTCTCTCGAGCCTATGATGGTTTAGGATCATCTTGTGATGATGATGATTTCCCGATGCAACATTGTTATCCCTCGACACAATCCCTAGTGAATACATAGATATTTGGAATTATCTCGAATGAATTCAAGTTTCCGATGGTGCCAATGCAAAGACTAAGAGAAAGATTACTCAAGCCACCATCCATATTCTATTCTCGCATGGAGTATTATTTCGAATAGGACCTAATGGACAAAGACAAGAGGGCAAAATGGACGTGATCAAGGGAAGGAATCGCTAGAAGAATTCCACAATGGTACATGTGGAGGGCACTTCTCTGACAACTTACAAAGCAAGAAGGATCTTGATGCAGTTATCACCGCCCACTTTTTAAAGATTGTTATAATTATTGTAAGACATGTGATATTTGTCAAACACATGGTAATCGTAAGACTTCATCAACTCCATTATGTCCTATTCTTCCACTTGGTCCCTTTGAAAAGTGGGGAATAGACATTGTAGGTCCACTTCCAACTACCTCACGCCAAAATAAGTATATTGTAGTTGCCACATTATTATTTAACCAAGTGGGTCAAGCTAGGCCATTGAAAATAACTTCCATGGATGAGGTGGCAAGGTTCATATATGAACGCATTGTCACCAATTTGGTTGTCCATTAGAAATTGTAATGCATCAAGGAAGCCACTTCATTAATGAGATAGTAGAAGCCCTAGTCAATAAATTTTCTATTAAGCACAGAAGGCAACAACATACAAGCCAAGCACAAATGGACAGTGGAAGGAACAAATTTTGTGTTGTGTCAAATTCTAGCAAAAGATGCAGCCTTGCACAGTACATAAGGGATAAAAGGATTCATGCAAAGATTGTGGGCATATAGGGCAACATCAAAGTCAGCAACATGATACTCCCCATTTCAGTTGGCCTATGGCATTGATCCAGTTCTTCCTATTGAGTTTGATATTCCCACTGTGAGAGTTATGAAAAATGAAAGGATGGATGAAAGTGATTCAGTAAAAGAAAGGTTGGTACATCTTCATTTGCTAGAGGAAATGAGGGAAATAGCAAAGGATACAAGCCATAAGAAGAAAATGAAGCAGAAGGAATACTTTGATCAAAAGATCCGTTGGTCTCCATTTCATGTGAATGACTTGGTTCTAGTATATGATTCCAGATACAAAAAAAGAAGACAAAGAAAATTTCTTCCAAAATGGATGGGGCCCTACAAAATAAAGAAATTGCATGGCATGAAAATGGTACGTACTGACTTTGAGGAATTGGATGGCACTCCCATTACGAAATGGGTCAACCACGACAAAGTCAAGATTTTCCAAGCACTGGAATAGTCTACTCCGAGGACGGAGTAGAAGCTAGGAAGGGGGAAGATGTCGACACTAAAATTTTCCTCCGTAATTTCTATTTCATTAATGTATGTATTAGGAATAGGATGTTGTTAAGTATAATTAGTAGTAGCGTCCAATAGAAGATAACGGTGCTGCCAGTACGACGCCGCCAATAATGTATAGTATGGTAATAGTCAAAAGTACAATAGGAATGTTGTGGTAAAAAGTAAATATTTGTCATAAGTGGTCCGGTAATGTTAAAATGTCAAAGTTTGGGTAAGTAGAGAAGTAGGGTCTACATGATTAGGAATTAGAAATATTATATTGGTAATAAGGACAAGGAGTGAGGTCATAAATATTTTGTGTATTTTATTTGTAAAAAGTCTAAAAATGTGGAACCCATGTGAAATGATAAGGTTTATCTTATCTTAAAAGATAAGCTTACATGTACATATAAGAGTTAAGGTATGGAATATGATTCGTCAGAGTGGATTTCTTATCCTATCTTAGAGATAAGATGGATAAGCCTGAAAGTTCTATAAATAAAGAGGCCACCCCCCTCATTTAACATAGAAGGAAGTAGTGAGAAATATTGTATGAAGTGTGTAAAGGAAGCCATCGCTTTAAAGGTGTGTTGAAGAAGCCATTAAGAGGTGTAATTGTAAAGTTTCTTCCATAGTATTGGTGGAAGGCAAGTGAAGTCAATAACACTTGAAGTACCTCATGGGTGAGATTGTAACAATTTCATGTTAATATTATAATTTACTTTGATATTTCAGATTTGTCATCATTCCGTCTTATCATAGTCGATGGTATTCTTGTGTTACGTTTGTTGCTTTGTTTCCAGATTACATCCACCAAACTAAAGGCTGTGCATTAGTAAATAATCATAGCACGAGGAGTTCCCGGTGAAGAATTATCATAGTGCCGGATTGGTATTGACAAACCCATAGAGTTATACTCAAAAATTGAGTACCCCTCGAGTGTAATCAAAGTAGAAAAGTGGAGTTCAAAGCTATATAGGTGCAAGATTAGCGAATTCAATCACATAAGTAAATAACAGGACAAAGAGATGTAAGCGGACCTGGTTAAAGATGTTCCTGGATTAGATGATCTTGGTAACCCTAGGGTTGATGACTCGGTGAAACAGAAGTTACATAAAATTGGAGTTTTGCAACTATGAGAGATGCCTTTCTTCGTTAAATTCACCCCTCTTCCGTTGGTTAATTTTGCGGGTGCATGAGGAATTTTTCTACTTTGCGGGGAGGAGAATGAGGATTACATGCCGCCTTGATTAAGAGTGTGACAGATTGCAAAATTTGCAAGGATATAACACTTGACCTATGTGCCAATGAGAAATTAAAGAAGTGGTAAAGTAGTTGAACTATGAAAAGGGGGAAAGAACTCAAGTTATTGCAAAAACTGGATGACCCGGCATTGAGGGTCACATCCCGACTTATTAGCTGCAAATTGGGTGCATTAGAGCAATAGAAGGATATAAATAGGAGATACCTATACATTGCGTACATAGTATCAAAACAAGAGCATTATAAATTCGTGTAGTTCATTGCGAAGAGTATCATTGAGGAAACATGGGTGAAAAATGAAGCTGAAGCTAAGATCACGTGGGGGTCCATCCTTATGTTAATTGTATTTTGGAAAATTGACGTCCCTGATATACCAGATGGGAACATGTGGGTTCACCCACCAGTGCACCCATCTCCCATAGTGTAATTTTAACAGCTCACTTGTGATGGTCTATTACAAATACCTACAAGAAAAAGATGAACAAATGGTACGAGAGACTCGCACATGGCCTTTGAGAATGAGGGGGTATTCCACTTGAGTTTCCAGTAGTTGTAGGGGACCAAGTGAAGTTTGCATTTACTCAACACTTCATCTTCGCTAAATTTAAAATGGCTAGTGGAGAAATGGTGTTGTGGTGAAAACTCTCGTTTATGCTCACCACTAAATATTTGAAGTGTGTCATTAATCGCTTAAAGGATACGTATAATTTGACTATTGATGTTGATAAAGTGGACTTTGATGCTCACACCCTTCGCACGACCTACAAGTATGATACGAGGCCAGTTTATGTCAAAGTCTTGGAGCGACTTCTTGGATCTGCATCCGTAGATCAATGTCACTATCAAGGGCTTCATCCACCAAGTGTTTGTGCAGTTGTGTCCTAAGATGTAAGGGGAGCTGAAGTGGAGGTTGCTGCGACTCCACTTTTCCAAATCCAAGAGAGGCGTCGATCCCACCTATGAGAGTGGTCTAGGAAGAAGGAGAGGAAGAAGAAGAATGAAGTGACGAGAAATTGGACACTTCCAGGAAGAGGAAGTATTATACGCACAGGAGCAACATAAAGTGGGGGTGAAGGTACATCATAGTAGGGCAACACTGAGGCTTCACAACTAGAAGACAAAGAAATTAAGCACCTAAAGAAGAGGAGATGGAACATAAAAAGTCTAAGGTGCATGATGTCTCCAGCCTGTGATAGGCTCAAAAGAAGATCATGTCGCATTCAGAGAGTAACTCGAGGCATAGCTCGAGGAGGAGGATAAGAGAAGGGTCGAGGTGGAGGCCAAGGCCACAGTTGATGCGTGTGCCAAGGAAAGATGCCTACTACGGAGGGACCTATGAAAATTTTAGTGAAAGACAAATTCACCTATCCAAACCACCAAACCAGAAAATAAGGATAAGGGAGACTCCTTTGTTATGAAGGAGGATAAACGATTTACTACATGAATAAATACGTCAAGGAAGCAATGTTCTAAGCACAAGGTGGTAAGTAAGAAGTGGAGGCCTATGTCCCCTCATATGGACTTTGTGGATGATCCCATGAAAATGTTGTGCGCATGGTTCCAGAGCACCCTTTCCTGGAAAAGTTACATGTTTGGGATCTCTTAGACCAAGATGGGGGCATGATGAGGACAAAGAAGATGATAAGTTGGAATCTGCATTGTCATGCAGAGAAGCCTAAGTTTGATGTCAACGATCATCCGATCGAGACCATACATTTGAAGAAAAATAAAGGGGTGATTTATAAAATAGTGAATCCAAGCCACCTTACCTATGAGTAGGCATGCAACGTGCTATAGAATATGTCCTCGAAGTTATAAGGCAGATTTTGGATGCGGGAACAACTGCTTCAAACCACGTCGTAGATTAAAAAGGGAAGGAGAAAGATATAGAAAGATTGCGCAATGGTTTGAAGGGAGAATAAACGTGGAAAAAGAAGCATATGATCGAGTTGGCACCTTGGTTAAAAAGGTCTTGGGACAATGTTTGACATTGGTGAGCCAAGCCAGGATAAATTATAACGATGAAATTGAGTATTTGGAAGACTTGGTGGGGATGTTGCTAGTTAACATAAAATATGGCGCAGGGCCTACAATGGAGGAGCTTGTGAAGGAGAAGGAAAACAACAAGATTTTTGTTGAGGCCCAAATTATTGAGTTGGAGGACTTGCTGACCTAACTCAAAGAGACGAACATATTAGTGGATAGGGGCTTCAATAGTTATCAGAAGTGTGAGCCCATTATTGATGTGTGGGTAATAGATGAAGAGGTCATCCTAAAGGCCTTACAAGAGAAGGAACTGACAAATAATATTGAGTATTCCCAGTTGATTATTGACACCACAATGCAAAAGGATAAGAGAAAAACCAAACGCAAGAAGCTGGAATTTCAGATTGGTGAACTCTGAGATTCTATTACAGGACTGATGGATGAGTTTGAAGGGGTTTGTAGGAAGTTAGTGGTGGTCATAGAGGAGCTCAAGGGGAAAGTCAAGGAGATTACACTAGACCAAGTACCCAACATAGTAGGGGGAGGCGCCGGAAAAAAGCTATGGCAAAACTGGAGGCATGGAAGAAATTAAAGGGGGAGATAGATGTGGAGTTACTCGAACTCCTACAATTAGTAATTTAGGTTATTGCAAAATATAACGTTCTCACCTTAGCCGCTTTTGGAACAATGGAATTTCATACATATGGCGCGGATGATTGTCGAGGCGTGAATCAAACTAGTATGGGGTAAATGTTGAGCCCCAGATAAGACTAAGTACCTGAGGCATGAAAGGTTTTGTCATGCGAGAGCAAAGCATAAAGGCTCACACGTAAGTAACTTCAGGAAGAGCGCGAAGGATCGCACCTAAGAAAAATAGGCTTGGGACTTAGCTGTATTTTGGACCATGATCAAAGTTGCAATGAGGAACATGTGGAGATGCGGTTAGGATTGATTGTGGATAAGGCTAACCATGGAGATTCGTAGCCCAAGGAAAGCATATTTTAGGATATGATTATCATGATAATATTAAGAGTTGTAAAGTGGAGTTAGTTATGGTTTAGCTGGCACTTTCATGTTGAGGATACTTGAGTATGGCGGGACATGATGAAATTTGGCATGCGGTTTTCTCTTCAAAGATGGATAGGCGGTAGAGGGGAGAGAAAACAACTCTCTTAATATGCATTATTATATCACGACATAATAGGAGAGAAGAGAGAGAGTATAGAGTAGAGAGTAGAGAGAGAGCGCTTAGAGAAATGTGTGAGAATGCTTCTTGAGCAGAGGATTGTAGGGTTAGAATGCTTGATATATTGATGTATCTAGTGTTGGGGTTAGCACAACGGTTGTACAAATAATATATCGATATAAGCATACATGCAAATAAAAGTGGATATTATACCGTAAGAAATATACAAAACAAGAGACATAAATCAACACCAAATTTAGCGCAGCTTCACCCAAAGGTGGGCTACATCCACCAATAAACAAACAAATTTATTATCCAAATCTTTGACAAGATATACAATGAAGATTTACTATCTTCCACACTTCTCGATGTACAATACTTTCTTTCTCTCAAGCTTTTGCTTCATCACAAGGAATTATCTTTCTCACCAACTTTTGTAATTTCTTTGTAATTCTTGTTAATCATCACTTCTAAACCCTAGATTTTATGCTTATATAGTTGTTTATAGACTTAGGGCACTTAGCCATGCAATTACAATCAATAGATATAATTTAATGTTAATATATATATAATTCCTGATAGTTAATTAAAACATTCTCGCACAGGTAACCAATGTTGGTTAGCCCTAACCGATGTCAGTTCCTTCTTTCCTGACTGATGTTGGTCCTAGGTGATCGATGTCGGTTCCCTCATAATCGATGACATTACTATGTTTTCCAAAGAAGTTTTACATTACATGCTAAATCAAGTAATTGAGCTCCACAACTCAACAATATCCCACTTGAGATTACTTAGTGCACCATACATGTACAATGTCATTCTTGATCCTTCCTTAGCTATGTTTCTTCCTCTTCAAGTCTCAAACTCAAGACTAACAAGTAAGGGAGTGTAGCTTCAACTTCTCCTTTGCTAATGACTTCGTTAGCATATCCGTAGGGTTCTTGCTTGGATGAATCTTTTTCAAATTCAACTGTCCATCCTTTAATACCTGTCGTATGAAGTGATACCTCAATCCGAATATTTTTCATTCTCGAATGAAATGTTGAGTTCTTTGCCAAATGAATTACACTCGACTATCACCGAATAGTTTACAATTACCTTGTCCCTTTCCCAACTCTTCCATGAACCTAATCATCCATATCATCTCCTTGCTAGCCTCTATAGTTGCAACATACTTTTCCTCCGTATTAGACAAAGTCACAATCTTCTAAAACTTGAAATCTAACTAATTGTCATCCCACCTACTATGAAAATGTATCCAAGAGTGCTCCTTCTACCATCCCAATCTCTAGCCATATCCGAATCAACATAGCTACATAATGAAATATCTAATCCTCCATAGCATAACCGCATGCTAGATGTCTCTTTCAAATACCCGAGTATCCATTGACTCGCTTTTCAATGCTCTTTACCTAGATTGGCCATATATCTACTCACCACTCTCACTTCTTGTACAATGTCCGGTCCGGTACAAATCATAGTATACGTGAGACTCCCTACTGCTGAAGCATATGGAACTCGTGTCATGTATTTAACCTCCTCTTGTGATTATGGACACCAATCTTTACTCAATTTGAAGTGTCCACCATAGGTGTACTAACAAGTTTTGCATTCTCGCATCTTGAACCTTTCTAATACCTTGTAGATATAATCCTCTTGAGACAAATACAATTTCTTATTTTTCTTGTCTCTATGTATTTGCATGCCAATGATTCTTTTTGTAGCTCCTAAATCCTTCATAAAAATGTGTGAGTTAGATTTCCTTAAGCTCACTAATGTCCCGCATACTAGATCCTACAATAAGCATATCATCCACATACAAAGAATAAAATAATATAGCTCTCATTTTCAATCTTCTTGAAATAAACACAATGGTTAGATTCACATTTCAAGTAACCATGCTCTTGCATAAAACCATCAAACCTCATGTACCATTGCCTTGGAGCTTGTTTGATATAGACTCTTTTTCAACCTCCACACTAATTTCTCCTTGACCTTGACTTCATACCCAAATGATCGCCGCATATAAATCTCTTCATCCAAATCACTATGAAAAAAAGTCGTCTTCACATCTAGTTTCTCTAAATGCAAATCCTCTACTGCAACTAAACTCAATATAGTACTAATAGAAGTCATCTTAACAACAGGAGAAAATATTTCACCAAAGTCAATACCTGCTTTCTATGCAAATCCCTTTACTACAAACCTTGTCTTGTACCTTTTCTCGTCCACCCTCTTCTTCTTTGATCCTGTAAACCCACTTGTTCTGCAATGTTCTCTTACATGCTGGAAACTTAGCCAAATCCTAAGTTTGGTTCTGTTCCAAGGAGTCCATCTCCTCATTAATGTCATGCTCCCACTGGACGTGGATTGTATCCTGCATTGCTTCTTCAAAGCTCTCTCGTTCATTATTATTAGTCAATAATAAATAAAATAGAGAAGGTGTAAATATTTCGGAGGTTTACTTACCTTTTGTGACCTTCTCATAGAAGTTTGGGGTATCACGAGGCTCAATCTGGACCTCTTGACTTTCCTATCCAAATCTAACAAAGGACCGATGCAGATCACCTCTAACGAATGTCGGTTCGATAACCGATGCTCGCTTTTTGATCTTCTATAATCGATACTAGTTCTCGATGATCGATGTCGGTCAGGGGTAAACTGATACCACCATCGTGTAACCCTGTAGATAATACTTTTAAATCTGAGAGTTTATTTTCATTCACAAAATTTTCAACCGGTTCATCCTTGGGTACCAAAATTTGATCCCTATACATTCTCTTTTCATTCCATTCAACATCACGACTCCTAATAATTTTAGAATTCTCTAAATCCCAAAAACAAAAACCGAAATCACCATATCCATAACCAATGAAAGTGCATCTCTTGGATTTTACATCTAATTTTTTCCTATTTTCCTTATCAACATGCACAAAAGTTTCGAACCAAAAAATTTAAGAAAAGAAAGATCTACCTCTTTTCCGGTCTAAGCTTCCTCTAGGTATTCCTCCATCTAGTGAACTTGAAGGCCCATGGTTAATCAAACAAACCGTTGTATCAACTGCTTCCACCCAAAATTGTAAGGGAAGTCCAGAATGTATTCTCATACTTCAAGCACGTTCCATGATTTTCCTATTCATTCTTTCTCGCAACACCATTCTCATGTGGTGTTTTTGGAACCGTTTTTCTCTACGTATCTCATTCACTTGAACAATAATCATTGAAATCCTTACTACAAAGATTCACCACGATTGTCGATCTAAGACACTTTAACTTAGAATTTGATTCATTCTCAATAAGAGTTTTCCATCTTTTAAAAGTCTCAAAAACATCATATTTACGTTTAATACAATAAACTCATACCTTTCTTATAACATTATCAATGAAAGTAACATAATATTGGGATCTTCCATGAGAAGCTACCCGATCCGGTCCCCACACATCCGAGTGTACAAGCTCCAATTTTGTTTCTTCTTAGTTGCCCCAACTTTGATAAATCTCACTCTCTTTTTCTTTCCAAAGATAAAATGCTCACGTAAATCAAGATCTAAATCTTTCAAATCTGATAATTTACTCTTAGCCTTTAAAATTTGTATTCTTTTTGACTCATATGGTCTAACCAATTATGCCACATGCATGCATCCGAATCAAGTAGATAATGTAGAAAAAGAATTAATAACACGTAGATAAATATAACGTTCATACCTTCTTACCTATTTCCACAACAAGAGCACCCTTGGTGACTTTCCAAGAGTCCCCTATAAAGTAACCATGCAACTAGATTCACCTAGTTGCCTGCCAGAAATAAGATTCCTCGTAAGGCTTGGCACATGTCTCACATCTTTCAATACCCCCGTATTTCCATTATGTAATTTTAGATGAACTTCCCTTTACCAAAGAATACCGCAAGGTTCATCATCACCCAAATAAACATGCCCAAAATTGCCTGGACATAATTTCTAAAATAACCCTTATTAGGGGTTGCATGGAAAGAAGCTCCTAAATCTAAAACCCATGATTCAATTCTATTATCTAAAAAAAGAATAAGAATATATTACATTACCTCTCGATGCAACAAGATTTGCTTCTTTACTTTTGTCTGGTTGTTGGTTCTCTTTGTCCTTTGACCAACAATCTTTCTTTGCATGTCCTTTCTTTCCACATTTCCAACAAGTAATTCCCTTACTTATGGATTTAGATATGTTATCCCTTGACTTTGATTTCCCATTACTCTTACTCTTAGATCTCTCCTTCTACTCCGCCCCTACATTCTACATTCTACATTCAAAGAATTTACTGTATGATGATTCCTCTGTACTCTTCTTGTGAATTTCTTCATTCAATATTATACTAACCACATCATCAAACTTCAAAATATTATTAGCAGATGTTGTATTACTAATAGTCATTACCAAGTTATCCCAACTATCAGGAAAAGAACATAAGAATAAAAGTGTTTTTACTTCATCATCAAATGGTATTTCAACCGATTTTAATTGATTTACAATAGATCAGAAATCATTCAAATGACTAGATGCAGATCCACCTTCATGCATCTTAGAACTAAATAGTTTCTTCATCAAATAAACTTTATTCGAAGTACTAGGTTTTTCATATAAATTAGCAAGAGATTTAATTAACTCTACCGTAGAAGTTGTTTCGTAATATTGGAAGCCACAAATGCTACTAGGCTCATAGTTATAGATCTCAAAGCCTTTCACAAGAATATTCCATTCTTCATCACCATCTTCGTAGGTCTAGACTTCTCATCCAACAAGAAATGTAAATATCTTTGATATAGATAATCTTCAATCTGCATCTTCTATAATTGATAATTTTGGTCATCAAACTTCTTTACCTTGTATTTGTTTTCTTCGCCATTGATGTAGCTCCCACTCAATCGTAAAAAACCTTTGTGAGTAAATCTATCAACACCCAAAACCCTCAAACAAAGCTCGATATCAGTTGTTGGGGTTAGCACACCGGTTGTACAAATAATATATTAGAACTAAGCATACATGCAAATAAAAGTGAATATTCTACCATAAGAAATATACAAAATAAGAGACATAAATAAACATCGATTTAATGTGGTTCACCCAAAGGTGGGCTACGTCCACCAAGAAACAAGACAATCTATTATTCAAAGCTTTGACAAGATATACAATGAAGATTTACAATTTTCCACACCTCTCGATGTACAATACTTTCTTTCTCTCAAGCCTTTGTTTCATCACCAAGAATTATCTCTCACCAAATTTTGCAAGTTCTTCTTAATTCTTGTTAATAATCACTTTTAAACCCTAGCTTTTATGCTTATGTAGTCATTTATAAACTTAGGTCACATAGCCATGCAATTACAATCAATAGATATATTTTAATGCTAAAAATAAATCTAATTCTCGAGAGTTAATTAAAACATCCTCGCATAGGTAACCAACGCGCTTAGCCCTAACCAATGCCGCTTCTTTCTTGCCTCGACCGATGCCGGTCCCGGGTGACCGATGTCGATTCCTCCTAACCGATGATGGTTACTATGTTTTCCAGCAAGTTTTACATTGCATGCTAAACTAAAGTAATTGAGCTCCACAACTCAACATCTGGTCCGCTTAGGATCTTGAGATGTATTTGGCTACCGTAATAATGGTGGATTAATATAATGGTGTTTGTTCTGAATATCAATGCTATGGATCTGAATTTTTGTGTTCTTTATTGTGTTCTTAGTTTGGATATGAATCCTACGTGTTGTTCTTGATGTTTATAGTCATAATAATGTTCATTTATGCTTGATCTAGTTTTTTTATTTTTATAATAAGATTATGCATTTATATATGTGCATTACTCTATCGTTCATGCTAATATTCTTGACAAAGATCACATAGAAGAGGGGCATGGCACCTTTGTGCACCTCGTGAGCATCCAATTCAGTCAGGATATGCCGACGCGTCTAGGATTTAAAGGGTTGGGAAAAGTGAATACATCCTTCAAGGTGTTCAAAGACAACATCTTTCTTGATACATCATTTCCATGGACCTTCGAGGATCACACCTTCCATTTCTTACGATGGCTCTACTAACCCTACCCTTCATATCAAGGCCTTTGGAAAACTTTGCAAGGATTGAGTCAAATTCAATTCTTATGAAAGTACCAATCTCTTTGCCATGATGCTTATGAGAGATACTTTGGATTGGTATCATAACCTTCCGACCATCTCTATTGTCAAACTTAAAAGCTTGGTGACTACCTTAGTAAAGAATTCCAATACCACGATCTTCCTAAAAACTAAAATTAATGCCTTCATCGATCAGTAAACAAGTTAAAACTAAATCTACCCAAGCCTTCATCAAGCAATGGAAAATATTATCCACTAAGGATGAACAATTATGCTTGATGACAATATAGTTCATCTATTCCTTAGAGCTCTCGAGCTTTGGCTCCAATACAAGGTGAGATCCTTCTCTCCTACTGCGTTGGAAGAAGTATTCAAGCATGAAAAATTCCAAGACTATCTCATGAAGAAACTTGAAAATCCTTCCCCTAAGAAACAACCACCTAAGAATGTTTATGTCGCCATACATCCTAGAAATAAGAATTCCGCAAATGACGATCATTGACACTCTTCCTTAAAGAACTTCTAATAGACTATCTAAAGCATTGATCATTCCACCCCGAGCCAAGTTTATGGAGGAGTTGAGATGATGTTCACCCCAACCACTCACCATGGTAATAGACCCTTCTCGACCTCTTCCTCAATGGCAGGATGAAAGAATCTTTTTGGTGGCATGTTGAATGGGGTCATTCTTATGAAATTTATTGTGCCCTTAGATCCTTTTCCTACACCCTAGGAAATAAATTTGATCATAATATTATTACTTGGGAGAGGTTAGATGAAGCTATTAAGGCATGTGCTAAATCTTGACATTGAGATCAACAAGAGGCATTCATCACTCCAATGAATGTTTTAAAGTTTATAATGACCCAATCCCCGATCACTCCAAATGTGACCAGCCTAATCAAGGTCCTTCTCAAAACAATAATGCCTATAATAATGTTGTTGGCACATCATATCTCTCTACTAATACATCTATAAAGAACACAGCTTAACAAGCAAGGTGTGAAGCATATTATTTCTTTCATTAAACCCACATATCCTTCTTCACTAAAATCAAAGTTGACAAAACTATCTATCCATGTTCTCCAAGCCAAACATCCCACAAACAAGAATAAAATTTTTATTCCACTACCCAAATAATTTCCATCGGACCCTATGTAATTTTTTTCTACATGGATGGTCTTGTTTATTGCCTCATCATCATACTCAGGCACCATTGGCCCATGTACATTTGCATGACCGATCCCACCTGACATTACATCTAATGTTACCTACTTCGTTGACCCTTGTGTAAATTTTCCTGCATGACCAATCCTATCCATTACCCCATCATCATCTTTAAATGTTATCGACCCTTGTAAATGTGCACAGTCGATACCATATGACCTTACTTATTTTGTTCCCTACTCCATCGACCCTTGTAATGATTCCTCTACCATGGCCGATCGAGTAGAGATATAAGAAAAAATCAAAATTTGGAGCTCTTTGCAATCCCTACTCATTCGTAATCCCTTCGAATGACCTACCACATGTTCAAACTAGTACACAATCTAGCCTTGAAGGTTGGGATGACCTCGCAAAACTCTCTAGACTCTTAATTTAAATCCCATTTTTAGAACTCATCTCGTACCTCATTTTATCATTGTGAGCATTTTGTCAACCTTTTTTGCTATGAATATCCCTCTTCCACCTACTTTGGGGTAGGAACCTACCCTACATGGTTCGGAAGAGAGTATCTTACGCCAATGTAAAGAGCTATCCATTTCAACCGACATTTCTTCTAATCATTTTTCATGCATTTGTTTCCCTATTGATTCCATAAATCATTACAAAATTTTATTGTGCTCCAATGATTTTCCCCTCTTTATTTAAATCCAAATTGGCCACACTATAGTTAAGAGATCCCTCATAGACAAAGGTTCTAGTACTTGTGTTGCTTCCTTGATTTCATCAAAGCACTTGGCTATTCTATTAACAAT
The DNA here is from genome assembly GCA_018340775.1 of Taxus wallichiana var. yunnanensis. Classification (NCBI taxonomy): domain Eukaryota; kingdom Viridiplantae; phylum Streptophyta; class Pinopsida; order Cupressales; family Taxaceae; genus Taxus; species Taxus wallichiana. The sequence goes on from CM031236.1 coordinate 618,076,909, forward strand.
AGTAAATCCACTACGAGCATGTGTCAAGGTTATTATCACGATGACTCTTATGGGTTACATTTGGCTACCTATTACCATGCCTCCTCACACCATCTACATTAAAGTCATGATCTTCAACTTCCCCTTGTCTTATAATATCCTCCTAGGTTGACCATGGACCCACCGCATGAGGGTAGTCAAGTCATCTCGACGCCACTACGTTGAGTTTGCACATTTAGGGGCTATCTTAAAAGTACAAGGTAACACTAACCACGGGAACTTTGAATTTTCCAAAAACATGGCACATTCAAGATTCGCACCTTAGAAGAGATTCCCACTATCCCATTTTAAGAATACTAATGCTTTAACTATCTTGTGGACTCCCTTCGTGGCTATAGTGATCAGCTTGAGGTCCATAGCAATACTCTTCCCAACCTTCTTAACCCAAACGATGATGAGCCCAATGAAATCGGTGTTAGGATCAACACCTTTGATCTCCATGATGTTATCATCTCATTATTTCCTTCTACTTTATGACCTCGCTCTTCTAAAAGGATGTCGATCGAGTTCCAATCACTATCACTCGCACCAAGAATCCTCATATAGATAATCTATTTTAGTGAAATATTATCATTAAATCACATGTTATTGATGTTACTACACCTGATTATGATGATGGTTATACCCTCCATGACCCCTTATTTGGTAGGCTACGTTTAGGATAAAAATGCGGAGATTTCGAGTACTAAGAATCATTACAATCCCACCTTCATCATAACATCAACACTATCATTGTTTCCTCATACGAAAAGACTACTAATTTTGACCTCGAACAAGATGATGTGATGGATGATGAGGATGAGGTGATACATTACACACCTTTTATTAGCGACCTAATGCCTAAGCTATAACATGCTCCCTTGGTTAGCTTCTCTAACCCTATGACAGCTCTTGTGACAATTCCCTTCTCTTCCTCCTACACATGTTGCTACGTAAATACCTTCAAAATATCACCTTCATCTCTTCTTTCCATTATGGATCCTAGTCAATATGAATTTGAACCATCTACACATGGCATGAAGCTCTAGGGCATGATGTTGCAAATTGTAAATCTTATCAATGATATATGAAGAATATTGATATAGAGGTTAGGAGAGATCAACAAAGAAAAGCTACACGACCTTCTTCTTCTTCTCTACTTTATTGCTTTCATCATGGATATTGTTCCTATACCAATGAGAATTGTCAATTTATTTCCCACAAGCGCCAAGTTCAAGAATCTCCTCCACATTTTGCTGAAATGAAGAACCTAATCACCTCCACCATGTCAAACTCAAAGTATGTTATTATCTAATTCTCTCCCCATCCATTCTTCCTCCCCTTGTCCCTCTCTCTGATGATATCCTTAGTTAAGTCCTCACACGAAACGCTAAAAGGATCAATGATTCTCTATTGGCCACACAATCTAAAGTTCGAGTGGCATCAACATTATTCAGATAACTTAGAGGAACTCATGATCCATACTCAACACCAAATTCTGCATCAAGTTAGTGGCATTATCAACAACACATGTCAATCTTTCGCATGATACCATTGATTCATTTGACTTTGACTCATTTTTCAATGTTTTATCCCTCACTTGGGTTTATCTCTCATCATTTTGGTTGACCCTCTAATTGGTCCCCATCCCATCAATCTAACCTATAACTTACAAACACGCATTACTTACTCTATTATCATACTTTTAAACCTTTTACCATTTAATTTTTCTTAGCCATAAATGTTCTTATAATTGTGCACAAATAAAATATTGTAATCATACATCAAACATCAAAATTACACACACATTACATAACTAAAAGAATGATACACACACGTGCATGCACTCACACACGCACAGACACACATGTGCTTGTACACATACATCATAGTTTTATACATCACCAATATAATATATCTCTAAGAAATACATCATCCATCCCTCAAGAATTTCCTCCCTTAGTTGGAGGTTGTCTGATGCTTAGAGCTGATGGCACCTAACTCATCGCTCATAGGGACCACACTAGTGATGTGTCTCTAGACTGAGCCCCTATAGCCTCTCCCTCTTCTCATGCAACCAAAACCTCCAACTTTGAAATAAAAGCCACATCAGTTGCTTAACATGTAATCACCGCTTGTACATATGAAAATATAGTTTTCTTTTCGCACCAATGTTGTATGTGCCCTAAAAGAGGCCCTACACTAATGATGGTGTGTCTCTTCTTCCGTGACTGCTTGACACTCGATATATTTGAAGCTCGCAATTTTCCTCTCCCATCGGCTTGAATGCACTCACTAAGCCTTAGACTGTCATTGATACTAGATTTTCCTCATGGACATATCCATCATGTATAGTGTTTCGTCCAAGATCTCATGGTGTGCGTCCTTAATCATTGAGTGCCGCTTGTTGTGGTATGCTATGGAAAACACAAAACCGATATAACTCATCAACAATGTACATAAGCATACTAACCTACTCTATCATAATAATTTATACAATACATAAACAACTATGTGGCTCACTAGCTCACTCAACCACAACGATTTTGTCTACCTAGCCTCCCAAAACTACCCCATCATCATTATACCTTGATGCACGGTGCCCACTTGTTTAGAGGCACCAAAATCATCTATGGCCTCCTCAAATCCTCTTCTCTATGTCATGGATGTTACATCATGTAAGTCACAATCGAGCACCTATCGATGACATATATCCTCCTTCAAGGCTCTAAAACCGCCACTCGTGATGTCATCCCCTCGATCTCTCCACTACTCGCTCCTCCTCACTAACAACTTGTCTATTGAGTGCGTCCCCCACCTCTATCACCTATGACCCCTTTTTTCCCCTTTGTCGTTGCTTCCTAGCTCTTGGCTATAGGACATGCCTAATTCAGTTTGGTATCACAGGTGGAACAAATGCTATTGGCCCTGCTCTACATCCTCTTTATTTAACATCTTGTCGTCAATACTTTGGAAGGGGTAGTGGTACTACATGAACCAAACACCCTAATTGGAAAATAAATCTATCAACTAGGTGCGTTTCCACCCACCACACATAATGTTATGTAATCTCCTAAGTAGCCTCTGCAATAACCATTGTTGTCCTATTGGTCCACTGATCTTTTATCCCTCTATAGGGCTCCCATACTACTTGATCTTGTGTAACATGAATAAAATATATGTATCCCATTGTTTCCCTCATTGTTGGGCCTCTCTCCTATTGAAGTATCCTTAAGGCATCCCTTTACCTATAGCGACGTCTCCGTAGGATTATACATTGAAGTGCTCATATATCTAAGCCACCAAAAGAATAACCAGCCCTACAAATCCTTTATTGTCTCACTCAAATCTTATATAGATCATGTACTCGTTGTACCCATGTGGCAATCTACCAAATGAACTAAATGCAAAACTCCAATGCATCCATGCATGTCACTATCACAAACAAAGGAGTTGCTCTCGCTTCTTTGTGGCACATAATTGTACCACAACCATCCCAACAACCACCTTTTGGGTATTTAGAATTTGAACAACAAACACAATACTCAATCAAACCATCAATGCTCCCAAATGATAGTCATCACTACCAATGGTCTACTATGTTAAAACCCTCATTTCTTATATTAGATGGTGCGTCACAAAACATCTCGAACACCATGAATGGGTGGCTCGAGAATCACCTGCACATACTTTAATGTGATGGCAGGATCTACATTCTATGCTCTACCCTCCACCTCGAAGGTGTTGGACCTAAACTCACAATGACCCAAAAACATATGTATCATATTTGGATATAATAGGATCCACACCATTTACATAATGCCTCCAAAAGTGAGGCCTTATAACTGTGCCACATCCTACACAGATAATCCCCTCAATGACTAGGGTAACCATGCCATTTCCACCACTCTCCAAAGTCGAATCCTCCATGGAACCTACAACTTGTCAAACAAAAAGCACCCACCATATTTTAGTATGAAATAGTCTTCAAGAACATCACTTAAATAACTTAAAAGCAAGAAATTAAAACAATTCTTGCACCATCGGCCATATAACTAAATATATGATTGACCACTGTGTACAAATTTATTTTTCCCTACTAAATCGGCCACTCGAGAAAACATCATCGTCCAGAGAAAATCACGTTTCTCTTACAACATTGGCCACCCAAGCTCAAATGTCATCTACCATGCAATAAATTCTCAACACAACAGGGCCTAATATGATTGGTTGCTCTACCATGGGCGATCTCATTGTTTCAAGGGTGTGTGACCCTTCTACGTTTAATTTATTAACTAAACCTAATAACTACAAAAATCAAAATACTCCCAAACCCACCCAGACATTGACCCGATCTACATTTCGACTATCTTTGGGGTAAATTTCGCTCTTTTTAATTGCTTTGGCACACATTTTTCTATTTCTCATAAATACCCATTTCGAATTTAAAAACAAAACCTACCACGGGATTCACATCATCGCATGGCCTGTCTCATCCACCTTATCCACCTCCTTGTACTCTCACAATCATCTCTAAAATCGCTCGAATAAGACAATATCATGGCTTAGTTTCTCTCAATCTCAATAGCAAAGTGTTAAATGAATTTCCCTGTTTACAATTTTTATATCAATTCTTATAATTGATTTTGATGTGTTTTCCCCAATCTTCAAACCTTCATATCTTTCAAATGAGAAACTCTAAAAATATTTCGTAAATTGTGGTGCAATCATGTCGACAAGCCAATCATTTTGACATAATAAATGTCCTTATACAAATTTCTACTATAAATCCTCATTTCTCTCACTTTTTCACCACTTGAATGCTTAGTTACATCATCCATGCAATGTTTTAGCTAGGTGATTTTTCTTATTTTACTAATTATCCTCTAGTGTTTCTTTTCGCTTTGCTTCTTCAGATACCCAACAGCTTATTGTGCCTTCTATAAACAAGTCGAGTGACACCGACAAGTAAGTATGAAGTACTTTTCATTGTGTAGTTTTTTATACCTTTCATGCACTTATATTACTACTTTACTTTCAGCATTTACCTTCGAATCGGAATTTTTCCGAAGACAAACTTGTGTTTCACTATTGTGACACATTGATCTTTGATTGGGGTATATGTATACACCTCGTTTTTTATACTTGCTAACATTTTCTCTTGGGGGTGTGTGGGGGGTTTGTTGATGCATTTTCCTCCTGAGTGTGTGCCTCAAAGGGCTTGTCGGGATTAGGGTGTGATCAGAATTGGTCACGTGGGCTAGACCACAACATTTGAGAGATGTCACTATTATGTCATAGTTACCTTATCCTCTCTTGTTCACATATTATCTCATTATGTCCGCTTCCCTACACTTATTCCCACTCATATCATTACTTTTGGTCATCATGTACCTTCATCATTGCCTTCATTATTCTTTAGCTTCCACTTACCATAGCTTTCCACCATTTGACGTTAGAATTCCCCCATGGCCGATACATTCACCTATGGACGATTGTGTTAGATTGGGTTTTCCCATTACCGATGCCTTCGCCCATGGGAAATCGCATCGGGATATATGCTTGGTCACTCTTGGTTTATTATCACTCATGCATCATTCAAAGTACTTCACTTTACTTACACATTAGACATTTGTGCATATTTTCACATCTAGTTATTAGACTTAAGATTTTGAAGCTTGCATTTTAGCATTTAGGTCACCATAATGAGCTAGGAATGGAGATCTTCTTCTCAAGCTTTTTCCTTCTCGACCCATAGTGATTTTCTCTTGATGTTGTCTCTGGGAAGGATTATGCATCAACTATCACACTATGCAAGTAATTATCTCTAACCCTTTTATCCTTTATTTGTATATTTATTGTTGTGTGGATGGTTGGTCATTCATTGTTATAGATTAGGGTAGATGTATGTTTGTTTTGATATATTGATTTGTCTTATTATGTTATGCCCCTAGGCTTTATCCATATCTTAACCTACTCTTATTTTGACTCATAATAGGATACCTCTCTTTATCTTAGATATAAGTTTTAGAAATCTATAACTATCCTAGGGTTAGGGTTATTATCCTCTTGAATTATGACACTTGCACTTCTTAAGCATCTTTAGTATTGACATCTAATGTGCAAGCATGGATTTGATCCCCAATATTTGAGAATCCAAGCGAGGATTCATCTTAGCCCATCATACAAACCGACTTGTAATTTGACATCTTGGTCACCCATCTCTTAATTTGTAAATATTCATCGATCAACATCATCTACACAATCAGTAGCTTCTATTATTTTTAAGTTGTAAGCATACACATTATCTAGCTTTAAAAATATTACTATTGAAAATGTGTTTGATCTATTGCTCTTAAATGTTTTCTTGTGTAGATCCTTGACATTAGAATACAAATTTAAGACTTAGTCATAGCCATCAAAGTAAATTTTCTATCAAGCTAAGCAACATACAACAATTCAAATTGAATCACTTGCAATTTAATAGCTTGGAACCATCTTTTAATTTGTAAATATTCATTTATCAACATCATCTCGCACAATTGCAACTTATGTTTTTTTGGAATATAGGGTAAAAAGAGGGTTTTAGAAGGTCCCACAACCTTTTACAAAAATCCCAAAAGGCTAGATATAAGCGATGAAAATTACATAACGATAATACCCTAGAAGATTCCAAAAAGGGCTGAGAGGAAAGCCAACAAGGGAAAGAAAATACATCAGATGAGTTTTTTCAGCTCAGTAACAACATTCTTAGCCCTAGGGGAACCCGAGTCTTCAGCGAGCTGATCTGTGAGAGCTAGGAGTTCGGAACAATCTTTGGCAATAGCAGTCCTAGTGGTGTCAGTGAAGGATTCCCAGGCCTTCAGAGTGGTGAAGGCGCGTTGGAGCTTGTTCAAAATAGAAGAAATCAGATCGACCCTGTGATCATCCCTCAGAGAGTCAGCAGCTGCAGTCTCAGCAGATGAAGCTTTAGGCTTAGGAGGCGTGTTCAAGGAGTGAGCGTGGGGAACGCTATCAGCAGAATCCGAACTGTCACCAACTTTCTGGATGATGGGGTCCTCAACAAGCAGATCCTCATTCATTTCCAATTTCTCCGAATCCGGGGAATCCAGATACAACTTAGCAAGTCCTAGGAGGGCGTCAGCAAGGGGGGAGCCGGGTCTGGAAACAGGAGACCGCCAAGGTACCAGCGTCTTTCAAAAAAAGGCATGGAAGGTTGAGGGGATGAGGGGGCTAGCAGGGGGAACAGAGGGGGTGCCACAATGCCGGGTAGAGCCTGGGGGCCACATCCGAATCAGAATCGGAAGAGATGTGAAGGCGACGACGACGGCTGGAGGAGGGGCGGGAGGCGAGGAGGGACGGGGAGAGGACGTGGGGTGCGATGGCGACACCCGGACTTGGGGAAAACGGGCAATTTCGGCATGTGAGGCAGCAGATTTAAAAGTAAATACAACAGGCCCTGATGAAGAATAGCTCCCTCCCCATCGCGAGCAAGATGGACGGAATGCTCCAAAGATTGGAAGAGAAAAGCAACCAAATTTATCTTCTTATCCCAGCGCAGGTGCGAAAGGATAAAGAAATGGGGGCCATAGACCAAGGCGGTAGCGGCCATCGATGGTGAAGTAGCGCATGATCACTTCAGCAATTCTGTCCCACGGAGGAGGTAGAGAGTCGCGGGTATAGCCCGACAGATACTTGACTGGTTTATCGCCCGGAGCTATGAAGTCCTACATTTCCGAGCGGAGAGAGCATTTGAAGTAAACATCCCCTGCAGTGGGAGACCAGTAGCATCGGCAATTGCGTTCGTGGAGATCGTGAAGGAGGTATTGCCAATTTTAACACGTCCCCGCGACCAGAAGCCATGGCGGCATAGGAGACCAGAGCCGAATGTCCCTCCATCCTTTCGAGAAAAGTGGTTATCCCATTCTCCAGCAGGATGTTCCAGACTTCTTCATCCTCTTTCACTGCTACTGCAGGAGGCAGTTCGATGCGTTTCAGCTGGCCACCCATGCTAATGAGATTTTGAAAATGAGTGCGAAGGAGAGTACTGTGGAGGGCCTTAAAAGCCTTCCCCAGCGTGGGAGTCATCCGCCTCATCATTATTACCCTCTCGCGAGTACTTATGAGATGGGGAAGCACCACACGTGAGAGGATCTCGCATAAATATGACTCGCCTCCCTCTTAAAATTTTGTTGTGCCAATGGACAAATCATAATAATGGAAGAATCATTACCACCGCCATTGGGAAGATTAATAATGACATAGCTGACACCAAAGGCAGCAATACCCATCCAATTGGAAGCTCTAAGAAGTGAGGTCATTCTTGGTAATTTGGAGGAGGTCTCGTGCGGTAAGTCATCCGACCAAATTTGTTGATTTTCAAGGTGGACGCCAATATTAGCTAAGCAATCCGCCGCTTTGTTTCCTTCCCGAAGGATGTGTTGAAAGTGAATTTGTTGAAAGTTCCTTTGTAAGATGTAGATATCAACAATAATATTTTGAATAGACCATTGCCCCGTGTCAGCCGACTGCAGGAGTTTGATGATATTGAGGAGTCACCTCCAAGCCCTTGAGGATGGCTAGGGCTTCAACATGATGGTTGGTACCAAAGCTGAGGTTGACAGCAGAGGCAACGATAGTGAGACCAACAGAGTTCAAGGATGGCTCCCCCTCCCGAATTTCTAGGGTTTCCTTTAGAAGCACCATCAGTATTAAGTTTTCTCCATCTGGGGGGAGGAAGCCATCACACAGAAGAGCGATCCGTAGTAGAAGCCTTACCCGAAGGAAGATTAGTCAATAGAAGTTGCCACTCCTTAGAATTACATAGTTGAATTTTTGCGATACTTGATCCAGTAGTGAGTGTTGATGTTTTCCTGGAAGGTCAGAGCGATCTGGTTGGCCACGCTAGCAGGATCCCGACTCTGCTCTTTGAAGATCCTTCTGTTCCTTTCCTTCCAGATACCCCAGATGCCATGAGGGAGGAGAAGCCTCCAAGCCAGCGTCAGGGTTGGATGGGAGAAAGGGGAGGACCATTGGATGAGAGTATCCTGGATGGACTCGGGAAAGTCCAGAGCACACCCATACGCGACAGGAACCAATGCCAAATAGCTTGGGAGAAGGGGCAATGAATTAAAAGATGGGAAGAGGATTCCACAGCTTTGGTACAGAGCACACATCTAGTGGGAAGGGAGAAGCCCCTTCTTTTCAGATTTTCTCCCGATAGGAAAGCATTTTTAGAGGAGAGCCAGGAGAAGAAGCCAATTTTGGGGATAGTTTCCTTCGGCCAGATTTTGCTGAGGGGAGGGCCAGAGCTGGAGAGAGGCATGGAGAGGTAAGCAACTTTAACAGAGAAGGCTCCGGAAGGGGAGAGGGGCCAGATAAGATCATCCTCGGGTAGGGAAAAGGGAATGTAGATGGAGGATAAATCAATTCTAAGTAGAATTAGGAGTTGCCTCTGTTGTTCCCTGATTCCCATCCAATCCAGGATACTCCAGGTAGGGATGGAATTCACAAGAGACCAATATCCAGAAACTAACCTGCCATGACGATTAATGAGGATTCTTCTAACAGGATCCCAAGCGGGATTGAGGCCCAAAGGCTTTTCCCCAATCCAGTGATCATGCCAGAAGTCAATACTTCCACCATTCCCAAACCTCCATTTGGTGCCAGCACGAAGAGTGGGAAGGGAACTGATGACTGAATTCCATATAGCCGAACCATGGGCCAGGGGTAGAGGAAATAAAGTCTTCATTAGGAGCTAGATATTTGGATCTAAGGAGCTGAGCCCAGTGAGAAGTACCTTTCGCCACTTCCCAAATTTTAGCAAGAAGGGCGACATTCATGTTAGCCATCTGTCTTACCCCGAGACCACCAAGAGGGGTCGGCTTACAAACTTCCTTCCAGGAAACCAGATGTATCCGTTTTTTCTCTTCCACACCAGACCACAAGAAGTGTTTTTGAATCCTTTCCACCACCTCCTTCACTGAGCTAGGCAACTTAAGAAGAGACATGAAGTAGATCGGCAGACTCTGGAGGGTGGCTTTGACCAATTGAAGCTTGCCCGCCTGGCTGAGCAGAGCCCCTTTCCAAGCAGCAAGCTTTTTTGATATCTTTCGATTACAGGATTCCAAAGGTTTTTAGATTGCTTACCCTTGAAAAGAGGAATGCCCAGGTAGGAGAAGGGAGATCCACAATTTTGCAACCAAAAATATCAGCAATCTTTCGCTGGGTCCTAGGGGGTATTTATGAAGGAAATGCTGCTTTTGTTGAAGTTGATGGTTTGCTGAGAGGCAGCTTGATAAAGAGTCAGGATTTCCATAAGCGCGCGGGCTTCAATAACAGATGCAGAGCTTAGCAGCAGGGTGTCATCGGCAAATTGATTGTGGGTGGCCGAAGGAAGGTTGGAGGTGATCTTCAAACCCGAGATGATAGAATGGATTTTAGCGTCCTCAAGGGCTCTCTGAGGGTATCAACCATAAGAACAAAGAGAAAAGGGGACAGGGGGTCACCTTGTCTAATTCCTCTGCTAGCTTTTGAAGAAGTCGGCTGGGATGCCATCAATAAGAATAGAGAAGCAAGGAGTCACAATACAAGAATAGATCCAACTGCACCATCTTTTATCAAAACCATAACTTTCCAGCACTCTGATCAGGAAGGTCCAGCTGACTCGGTCAAAGGCTTTTTGCATATCCAGCTTGAGGATCATTCCAGAGGATTTTGAGTGATAGGTCGAATGTATTGCTTCATGTACCGTGATGATACCACCTTGAATGAGGCGACCCTGAATAAAACCATTCTGGTTCTGAGAGATGAGAGTGTTCATTAGGGGTTTAAGCCTGGAAGCCAACATCTTAGTGATGATTTTGTAAGCAGTGTTGCATAAACTGATCAGTCTGAAGTTGGAGACAGCCTTGGAGCCCTGGGCTTTGGGAGCCAGTGCTAAGAAAGTGGTGTTCCATTCTTTGAGGAGGTTGTTGCAAGTCTGGAATTCATTAACTGCCTTGAAGAGATCCTGCTTGATGGTTTCCCAGAAAACTTGGAAAAAAGCAGCAGGAAAGCCATCCGACCTGAGCTTTGTCCCCTTTCATGGAGAAAACGACTTTGTGGATTTCCTCCATTTCAAAAGGCTTGATTAAATTTTCGTTCATCTCCGTAGACACTAGCTGTGGGATATGTTGCAGCATAGTGGACATCGCTTGCTCAGTGGGGTGGTGATCAACCTGAAGGAGGTTAGAGTAGAAGGAAACTAATTCATTAGAGATGTCAATTTCAGAGGTTAATAAGTTACCAGAAGAAGACAACAGCTCACGGATTTTGTCTCTGCTTTTGTGCTTGGAAGCAGTGATGTGGAAGAATTTAGTATTACGATCCCCTGCTCAAGCCAAAGGGCTCGAGATCTCTGCCTCCAATAGGTCTCCTCCTCTTGAAGGGTATTGTGGTATTCGCTAAGGAGGAGGGATTCTTGTTGATGAAGATGGTCCAACCTCCCTTCAGATTCAATTTGAGTGGCCACTCTAGCAATATCCTGCGATAGTTTCTGTTTGCGGAGTTTGATGCTGCCGAAGACCGTAACCTTCCAAATTTTGAGTTGTTTTTTTATTTCTTTGAGTTTGCTAGAAAATCTAAACATATCAAGTCATTGACATCGAAGTCCCACCATTTTTTGATGAGAGGGTTCAGGTTATTATTTTCGAGCCAAGCCAGCTCGAACCTGAAAGGAGGGTTCTTGATGTTCAACTTGTTATTTGCACAGAGCAAAAGAGGGCTATGATCGAGGTGGCCCGAGGGAGTGAACTAGAGGTAGAAATATGGGAAAAGGGAGATCCAATCCAGTGAAACCCAGAGATCTATCAAGTCTGCTTTGAATATGATTCCTGCCCATTCTGCGGTTGGACCAAGTGAAGGAAGCCCCGTGGAGATCAATATCAAGAAGGGAATTCTCACGAATGAAGTCAGCTAGAGCTCCCATGCTGACAGGAGAGGCAGGAGCACCTCCTTGTTTTTCAGAAGGATAAAGGGGGCAATTAAGATCTCCCATTATTAATATGGGAAGATTGCCGCAAGAGCTGATGAAATTTGAAATGTCTTTCCACATGTTTCCATGCTGAGACTCTAGATTGGGAGCATAGACGTTGATGGCAATCCAAGGGGAATCACCTTTATAGCTCCTTGGGTCCCAGAGGGTGCATAAACCTCCAGAATTGCCTGTCGAGGGTTGAGAAACAAAGGAGGCAAAAGAGGCCAAATTTTCAAAATCTATCATCGTTTTTTAGTTTAGTTTCCTGGAGCATAATGATATCAGGGGAATTCTGAAATTTCATATCTTTGAGGACCCTTTGTTTTTGAAGAGAATTGAGACCTCTAATATTCCAGGAGATGATCTTCATTTCTTGGATTTTGTTTTGTTCCCCACTATCATGTGGATAGTGCTCTGAGTACCTTGAGCGACATTAAGAGTTGCTTCTTGCTGGAGCTTGACATTACTGAGTCTCGCCCCCTTGCTTTTTCAGTTCCAATATCAGGTTTCTTGTTGTTGCTACGAGTCAAACGGGGTTAAAGCTGTCCTCCGAAGAGTGGGCAGAGGGGGAGAGCACGGCAACAGAGGTAGGTGGAATGGAGAGGTCCGGGGGAGCCTAAAGGGGGGAACAGAGGAAGGGATGGAAAGAGGGGGAGGTGGCGCCGGAGAAAGGAGGAGGAGGGAGGGGCTAAAGAGGGGGACCTCCGCCGAGGGGGGGGAAGAACAGAGGTGATCTCAGTGAGGATGGGGGATGAGAGGGTGAGAGGATGGGGGCCAAAAGGAGAGGCCTCTTCATCAGACGGTGTTTACCTCCCCCTCTTCAAGGAGAGCAAAAGGGTTGGAAGTAGGAATGACCGGAACCTCATCAGAGGACGCCTTTGGAATATAGATTTTCTTTTTTTGGGGGAGGATGTTTGGGGTCTGGTTTTTGGTTGGGGTTTTGAGGGGCAACCGGAGGCTCTATGGCCAATGCTTTTACAGAAGGAGCAAGCTTGGGGGATATATTCGTAGTCAATATTTTGCTTCCAGGTTCCAAAGTCAGATAGGAGCTCTATCTCTTTTGGGAGAGGACAACTGACATCGACGTTAACACAAAAGCGGGCATGGATGAATCTAGTTTTTGCCTTAGTGGCTTGATCAATAGCTATTAAAGAACCCATAGCAAGAGCAATACCTTCTATAACTGTAGGATGCCGAACTGTAGGGGGAGACCCGGGCGAACCCATATTGGAGCTTGGGTCATGGTTTCAGTGTGTGGGTTGAAGCCCGAGACCATTTCCTGAAGTAGAAGCCGCGTCTGCCAAAAACCAAGGACCGCCCAGAAGAGCCCGCGCAAAGTCCTCTTTCATGCTGAAGGAGAAAAGGATGAATCCGTTTGGCATCGCTGCTATTTCAAGTGCCCCACATGGATTCCATTTCAGCCTGGCCCATTTTTTAATATCTTCAAGTGGGGGCCTGGGGCCCATCAGCTTTCCCACCAGAGATAGATCACGTGAGGCAGCAGCAGACGGTGATGTGGGATGGGATGCGAAGGGAAAAGGACCCATCTGACAGTGTCGGAGAAAGTTTGTCTGAGTGCGGGGCAGAGGTGGAACCCTCTACTATTTTATTCCATGCATCTGGAGGCTTGGGAGGCAGGGTCCCAGAGAAGAGGGGCCCCGTCCGACTGCAAGGGTCCAGCAACATAGCAAACACCGTGAGGACGCCAGAAGCAAAGCAGTAACACAAAGCTAGGGCAGCAACCAATGCTCAAGTACAATTGCAACTTATGTTACTTTAAGTTGTAAACTTACATTATTTAGACTTTATAGACTTATTTTTAAAAAAATCAGCGTGCAAAGTTCATTCAAGTTTCTATTCCCGCTTCGCTCTTAACTTCAAACCCGTATGCAATTTTGCACATGAAAGAATTCACTTCAGCAAGATCCGCCATATCATGGCATTGTTATCATTATTAATCACTTTTAATTATCAATTTATATAATACTTTCTATTTTTATTTATTTACTAACACACACACACACACACACACACACACACACACACACACACACACACACACACACTTTGATTGTCTCTTGGTGTTCTCATATATTATGCTTATGGAACCCTTGCTGTGTGTGTGTGTGTGTGTGGCACACACACACACACACACACACACACACACACACACACACAGCAAGGTTTCCATAAGCATAATATATGAGAACACCAAGAGACGCAATTCAAAGATAACTAACTAGACTATTACATATCACATTGATTAGCAACTCTATTATCCTTTTACAACTCCCACTACTCAATGATACCCCACACCACACTCGTTGGCTCAAAAATATTTAAAATGAACCAAATGACATTCAACCCCCATGAACTCACATCAATGTAATAAAAATACTTACACAAATCACGACACAAGAAACTACTCAACAACGACCCACTAGGACATCACACATTGTTACATAGGTAGCAATAAGTTGCAACAACACTTTGAAAGTGACGAGGAGGTTGGGAAGTTGTTATCTAAGAGCAAGTGATAGTTTCAAAAGAGAGTGGCACAAGTACTAAGGAAATAAATATTTGAATTTTCCGAACACCAAAGATGATCATTGGTATAAACAATCCTCCAAGAAACCCATTCAAAGATATATAGGGTAAATGCAAGTTAGTATCAGAGAAATTTCAATAGATTCGCAAATCGCTCATGAAATTAATCTAAATCATGAGACACAAATATAATCTATTGCATAAAAAAAGCATCACACGAAATTGCATAAATACAGAGACAAGATATATCAAAACTGGGGAAAGCTTACTGCCCAAAACCCCACAAGCTCTGTTTTGCATTAATCAAATGGAAGAGATCAATTACAATATTGTTTTCAACTGAGCACAACTTACCTATATAAGGTCTATCTCAGTCAGATCACTAAAACAAAACTCCTGTGCACTTAATCAGTTTGCACCTGCTGTCATCTAGCCTTGGAAATTCCACCACAATTTAAGAATTCAATTATTCACATGCATGAGCAAGAAATGGGTTGATTGATCAGTTAACTAAATGATCATTGGGTTAGACTAAGTCCAACCACCTAACTAATCATTAACTAGTTCAGTTTCACTTGAAACTAGTTTTAACTGATTTACAACTCAAATAAACTCAACCTGGGTTCCTAAAATATAGGAATCTCTCAGAACTAATCGATCTCATTGTCTTAACTCGAATTTACCGAGTTAACTGATTGCTAATGACTCAAGGAACACATCCAAGTGCCCCGTTGATGTGGAATTTGATTTCCTCCTCAATTTAATTTAGACAAAAATTAAATTGAGTTTCTTGTCTGTTATTCTCAACAAGTACCATCTCAAAGGAGAGGAGTAAGTATATTCTAGGTGGAAGGAAGGATGCTAGGACGTCTATGGTAAATAAGCATGCTTTCATTAAAATGGTTGAGATGAGGAGTCCAAATATTTTCCATCATCAAGGCCAAAAATATAGGGAGTTCAATAAATTTGTTTATGATGGGAATATGGTTTTTGCTACCCTTTAATATATTAATTTGTTTTCTTTAGATGTCTGTAATGAAAATGTTGTTAATGCTTGAATTATTTATTCCCTAATCATTCCTATGAAAGATGAAGAGAGACAAAGCACATAGGCCATATAGCATTTGCAATCAAAAGAACAATTTTGTTTTTTATGATTTGTATATATTTTTACTATGTTATGTCAATGGGTTCTTCGGGACAATACATAAACAAAAGACTAATTGAATTAAACCCTGACTTCAATGAAAAGGATTGAGTAGTTCATTAAAGAAATCAACTCCTCCAGTCAGCTGATGTTCAATTGCACATAATGGTTTTGAAACAACTCACGTTAGAATTGAATTGAAAGTTGCTGAAACCAATTACTTGTGTTAGTCCCAAATTTGTTGGAAGGAATACGATTTTATTTAGGGATGCCTTTGTTATGCTTGCAGTTGAATCTTTCTTTGACAAATCCTGTAAAGATACATTTGTCGTGGCCATCCACTTGGCTCCTCAAACTCGCTTTGTTGATACAGAATGAAATGGAATGGTTGGGTATTTGGTGGATTCCTTCGTATTTGGAAAATTACCATCGAAACTAAATTAGGCAAGGCATTTAATACTTTAACGAATAGCTGGCAGATTTCAGATCAGTCAAAAGGTTTGTTGGTAGAGGATGGAAATGGAATGGTTGGGTAATTGGTTTATTCCTTTGCTTTAAAAATACTATTGATACTAAATTAGGCAAGACATTTCATACTTTACCAGTGGCTGACAGATTTCAGATCAGTCGGCAGGTGTTATCTTCATCGTAATTGTACTACTCAATATTTTCATAATAAGCAGTTACAATAGTTGGAGGAAAATTTTCATTTCATGTAAATGGCAAAGGCAATAAAAGAAGGCATCTGGCAAACTAGAGACTGTATGTTTGATAGGCTAGCCTCAGCATAAATTGATTACTAATGCTCTCAAGGATTATCGGCCATGGAAAATCCTCTACTGTTTGGTTTAATGTGTGACTATTTCAAAGTTCATGAATGAAGTTTCGGTGTTTTTATTCTGCACCACATAGAGAGCTTGGTATATTGCAAAAGATAAAGCTTTTGGTCCAGTTCTTTCACTTTATTTAAATGCTACTACTCATTTAGAAATCTCTGGTGAAATATCACTTTAGGAGTCTCAACTGATTGTCAGAATCAGGGGTATTCTACATTTAATTGGCGTAAGATGGCTATAGAAACCATTTTTGCACATTTGATCATAAATCTTGGGCTTCATGGCTGCTTATTCAAGGTAGATATGATCTTCAGGAACTCTATAAGAAAGAGTTCCCTTTACATAAAAATTTCTTAGCAGACTTTTCCAGACCATATCTAAACTAGTTTGCAGGTGGTTGACTGTGAAAAGATCTTCTAGGAAGACCCAAAAATAATGCCTCATTTAAATTTTACTAATCTTGTCTCCCATGTTTCCTTTTCACAACAAACTTAAAACATTTCGTATAAAAATGATTCTGAGCCATTCTAGTTCCAATTGCTCGTCCTAAACTGGTCATTCTTTGCTCACACAAAGAGTAATATTTTAAGTGGTTTTCTTGTGGAGTAAGTATGGGCCTGTACAAGATAAGACTTTGGGTTAAGGTATAAAAATGATTCTCAGACATTCTGGTTCCAATTGCTTGTCCTAAACTGGTCATTCTTTTCTGAGATAAAAGGGTACTATTTTAATTTGTGATTTTTTTGTTGAATAAGATTCAGGATGGGCCTATACTGGAGAAAACTCTGGGTTAAGGTAGATCGTAGAAGAGTTTGTCGAGAGCCCAAATCTTTAAGGAATCTTTTTTTATTGTAAACTTGCTCGTTTAGAAATAGGTTTTTCAAGGTTATGCTTATGGGAGTGGCGGTTATGCTAAGTTATTTAATGTCATGTCTGATATTTCTTTTCAAATTATAGTTTCTTTTTCAAGGGAATTCATGAATTTCCCGGAAAAGGGGAGAATGTTTTCAAGGACAGCAGTAGAGAGCTTGCCAACTTTGATATAGGAATCATTTAGATTATTGTTCAGATTTAAATCCATCTGGATTTAGACTAAGATAAGCCAAGATCATTATTTGTGGGTGCAAAGACTGGCAAATGTTGTGTGCCAAAACATAGTTTGGTATAAAGGTCATATTTTGTAATGTGACGTTGTAGTCGTAAGTTCTTAGGAATCTAGGATGTATTCTATATTTCATGTAACCCAAGATCATTATGGAATCTGAATTTAGACTAAGATAACCCAAGATCAATAGTTGTGGGTGCAGACACTTCTGATTCAAATTGATGAGGCAATTTCTGACCTTTTAGAAAGCAACTTAAGTGGATTTCAGGCAGCCCTTTGAAGGGCAAACAAAGGCAACTTTCACTGAGGTAATGACACGTGTCATATCAGACTACTTAAATTGTACTCATGTCAGTCAATTTCGAACATGATTCTCCCCACCTAGTAAATTGTATTCATGTCAGTCAATTGTGGAACATGATTTTCCCACACTATCTAGCTGGGGAGATCATTATATACGGCTAAAGAATCCTCCTGTAGTCCTTCATGTTGATCCTATTAATAAAAATGTACAGTTCTGAACTGTACAGGATTTGCTAGCCATTACTATCCATACCATCTCTAGTTTATTTTAGTCATCTTGTGACTTTTGAATAAAAACCAGAGCTACCCAATCTTTGCCAGATCTGGACCAGATCCTGTTAGATCCAGATTTTTAAGACATACCAAATCACTCCAATCTGATCCGTACACTTCTTATTATTTTGTTTTTAAAAGTGAAATTTTCATTTCTTTGCAAACCCACGCTCCAATTGACTTGCTTGGGTCAGCCTGGCAGTTAAAATTTTACATATGTTTGTCTGAAATAGACTTTCCTTTTTCTCCATACGAATCCCTAATTTTTGACCTTGGTATTACCATCTATGCCAAACCGTATTGTTAATTTTGCTTTTGATTGGCCACAAGGTGATAGTTTTACGTTTTATTTCCTAAAATTCAATATATTTGAGAAAAACAAAACTAAACGTGGAACTGAATCTACCAAATCCCTCTAGTGTTTTAAAGTCTTATGCCAGAACTTATTTTGAAACTGCTAAAGCAAAATCCTTGCAAGATCAAACAAACTATAACTTTAGTTTAGGAATATAAAATCATGATAAAAGTATCTTGCAGAGAAGTGAGCTGTATTACTCATGGCATTTATCACGAGTACAAGTCACTTAAGCTTTAAGAATTTGTGAATTCCTATATAGAAGATCTCTGAGCGAAAGAAGTACTTTTTATTGTGTTTCCAACTTCATGTCACTGGTTTTTACGACCTTCTAGGAATCTCGGACATACTGTAACAATTGATGCTGAAAAGACTGCAGGTCATCAGTCTATCCCCTGGTCTTTACTACCTTTAACTGTTACGTGTAAATTTTTTGCTTTCTTCAGCCAACTCAATTCTGAACAAGTTTTGATCCATCTCCTTGACATGTAAATGCATGTTTGAGATAGCATCATAGAGGTTGTATTGGTGACACTTACCGACTTCTATAAGTACTGCTTTATCACAACCAAAAATGATGAACAAAGTCCCCATATGGCAAATGTTGTGTGCCAAAAATGTTTTGATATAAGGATCATATTTTGTAATGCGATGTTGTAGTCCTAAGTTCTTAGGAATCTAGAATTTATCCTATTTTTTATATAAAAGGGACCGCTTATGTGTCATAGGGCCACATACTAGGAGAAGTCAAGGTTAGGGTTCAATATCCTCCCCTATTACTAGGTAAGTGTTATTCCCCATTTAATGTATTCATCTATTTCTAATATCAATACAAACTCCTCTTGCAGATATTTGGGAGATATTTTAAAACATTTTCCTGCAATCTTATTTTGGATTTGCAGGTGCAATATGTCTTTGAGTATGCAGATGCCTCCATTCATTTTATGTTATTGTGTAGTTGTGCCTCTTGTGATTGTACGTACGCTACAGGTGGTATCAAAGTTAGTTTACAATCTGCTCAGCCAAGAAAAAATGACTGTGTATTGCAGAGGCCATAATGTTTTACTGGAGTATTAAATTGAGGCAAACATTTTTTTCCTAGAAAATTGACGCATAAATGCTTCCAGTGTGTAGTTTTTCATAATTTTTGGATCAATATAAAGGAAGCTATATCCGTCAAAATTGGCTGTTCTGGAATCGTGACGCAGTTGGCTATTCTATAATCATTTGGTTACTGGTAGTCTTTGGCAGAGGATAACATTCAAGTCATGCGTCCAATAAGGGTGCATTGTTTTTAATTGCAAAGTAGATCCATAGAACCTTAATAGGACTAGAATTTCATACATTTCTATGAAGTATTGAGAGAGGAAAAAGCCTGAAAATTGATGTTTTTTCAGCCTTGATATCATTATTGAAAGAAAGAAAAGTAAGAACTCTAGATTTAAGCCATCAAACCCAAGTGTTATTTTTGTATTTGAAGAAGTTCAACTATTCTTTTCTTCGAAAAAATAGCTTCATATTTGTAGCAGAAAGGAAGATCCAGTAGAGGTTTTTCTTCAAACCCTAGCCTAGGGAAATAAATGTTATAGAAAAAGGGTATGGAATCTTCAAACAAGGCTAGGAATGAACTATTGAAAACAATAATGAATGCATTCAATAAATTTATAATTCGTTCACATAATCGAAGGAGATCTAGAAAATGAATAGATGCATACCTGGACCTAAGAGATGCTCGCACTGAATGGCATGAGGATTTCTTCCAGTTGGATGAAGATAACTCATTTGGGATTCTCTTTGATAATTTTCCTTTCTATGATGAAAAGATTGCATTCCACCTGTGTTTTACAATTCTTCTCCTCTTTATGATAAGTCTCCCAGCTAGGATACTAGCAATCGTGACGCGAAATGTACAATGAAAACGCCAAAGAAATCTATGGAAGAAGTTTAAGTGAAGGGAGAGAAATAATGGGAGTGGTAGGGAGGTGAAGAAGATGGGGTTTGAGGTGGGATAAGTGCAAGTGCTGGGAAAGTGTAATGGGGAAGTAGTTTGAAACTAAAGCCTAAGACAACGATATGGAGTAATGTTTGCTTCATGTAAAATTTTGTAGGCCCCCTTTTTAGTTATAAGCTTGAGTAAATGCAGGGAGGAAGGAGATGAATGAATGACCATCGATAAATGAGTATGCACAACAGAGGGCTGCATGAGAAAAATTATTTGCCTCTCAGGTTTTTTTCCAGCTTCAAGGTCGTCAATTGAATGACATTTAATTTGGTAGTTAAGGCGAAGATATGAATGGAATGGTGGAAATTAAATGATGGAGATTGCATACTTGCAAGCCTTGAACCTATTCAAAAGCTCATATTCTTCTAGCGTAAAGAGTATCTTTTATCTGCACTCCACTTCATAGTTTTGATGTGTAGAATTTATCTTCATATAAAGCTTTGCTATTTTTTATTTCATGGCATCAAGGATTTCAATTTGTTTGCTCAAGTAACTATGTAAACAACCATCAATAAGTGAGGCCCTTGAGCGAGCGGCTATACCGGCGAACGATATTTTTTATTGGCGCTAAGTGTTTCGGCTGGGAAATGTTTTGTAAAGTGTAAAATACAACTAAAACAACCAAAAACGTCTGGGACAGTGCCAAATCTCAGCTCGGAAAGCGAGCAGCTTAGGCCACTCTGGTTTTGGATTTATTTTCTTATCTTCTAATTGTTTGTTTGACGCGTGAAAAAAATATCACTGTACAATATGTTACTGTTGGTGGAAGACTTCTAGAAATGTAGTGCAGTTTATGGAAGGACATGATACCATCAACATCTGACTTTCTTATCGGTCTTGTAGTTAGATCATGATTCAAGAAATATCGTTTGGAAGTCCCCTATTCTCATTCCTGGGGTATTCTCCTCCTTGAATATATATGCATTTTTTAACATTCGCCAAAATTTGACGGTCGAGAAACAATATTTAAATTCTCCGCCCATGAATTTTCTTTTTCAAATCTCCTAAATTATTAAATAAGAAATTTTCACATGCCAAAATATTAAATATATTATATTAATGTAATATTATATATTGTATAATATATATATTGTTTTTATTAGTTATATCGTTTACCTTTTTTAAATTGTTTATTTTTTCATATATATATATATAAAATATACAGTAAGTTATATTTATATATAATTTTAATTTTATAAATATATTATAATAATTTTGTTGATAATATGGTTTGTATGTTTTTAATCAAAAGTCTTGTTGGCATGAAACAAATAAATAACAAACTTGATTGATGAATACAATCTGCCTTTTGTTGGTACATCCATGCACTCTAGGGCCTCACTTATTGATGGTTGTTTGTATAATTACATGAGCCTACAACTGGTAAAGGAGGCTACAAATTGCTGCATGACAAGCACTTTGGTTGGGTTTCGAACCCTTAACCTTTTCGAGTTTTTCAACTTTTTTGTCCTCTTTGTGAAATTGAAATGCTTAATAATATTTTACCCTAACCCAAAATTCACCCTATGGTAAAAGCTCGCACCAGCAAAACCCGGCACTGAATTTGGCCCAATAAAAATGTCCCACGGATGCATGTCAGGAAAACCCAACGCCGGAATACAACCGCGACCTCAAATAATTCATCTTGCCGGGTTAAAACCGATTTCACTTTCACCATTTACTTTCGCAGCGGGCTGTAATTTTGACAAAGGGAGAGGGCAGATGATATTTTATTTTCTCGTAGTAATAATTAGTATTATCATTGTCATCTGATCCGGATTACAGAACAGCTCCTTCTGGTAACGGGTTCCAATCTGATTGCTTGAAGAAAAACCCAAGAAAATAGTAAAAAGCTTTTAAACAAAAATTCTGACCGTCCTAAATTGTCCTGTACAGGATGCTCCATTAAAACCATCAGCTTTATTTTTGTGCGTGATTATTTGGCTGCTCCTGTAGAAACTTCAGCGCCGTGTATTCCAAATTGAATGTCAGCTCAGCAGATAAAGTGAAACCGACCTAAATCCAGCTGCGACCCACGCCAGGTGCATACTAAAACATGGACGACCCAGATTATTTGGTCGACGATGCGGAAAACGATGCAGATGGTCTAGATCGACGTTCAAGGTACAGTGTGTCAGATAGTCTCCAGGGTTCTCCCAGTGAAAATGCCTTCGGTGTAAATATGCAAGAGGCAAAGATATCCCCACTAGGAAGTCTCCTGTGCATTTTGATGAAAATTTGAATGGGAAGAATGTACTTACAGAAAGGGAGGCCAAGGAAGCTAAGGAGGCAAAGATCATTGAAGCTAGATGTTCCTTTACAAAGGAAGTTAAACATATCAAACAGGAAGATTATCTGTGCTCCTCCTCCTAAGTTAGATGTTCCTTTACAAATTAGGTTATGTTAATATGAAGGCAAAGATTATAGGAATTCTGTCTTTTGAATTATAAAACAGCAACTTTAGATTGTTGCTGTCATTGTGAAAGGATGTTAAAAAAATCATCACTGATTTTAAACTTCATCCTAGAATCTGATGATCGCGCAGACAGTTATTGAGAAATGCCACCGCTGAATAACAGGAAAGATAGTAGAGAATAAGAGAAGAGATCCAATGAACAGCCCCGAAGAAAATGTTGTGAAGCTAAACATTGACAGAGCTTCCTGCAGAAACCCCGGCCCAGACTGAGAGAGCAGAAGGAATTTGGGAGATTGTAAACACACCTTTCCTTTCAACCTCAGTAATGACACTCACAACAAAGCTAAGGTGAGTGCCCTTGTGGAATGTTTGTGACTCATGTGCACCTTGGGCATTAAGCATTAGGCTGTTAAAACAAATCCACAAATTGCTATTGGTGCTATGTCTAAGGGACAATGCCACCACTGGACAATGATCGTTATCTTGGAAGAAGGCAAGCCCTTTGTTTCGCAGTTTGATCAGATTACCTGATCACATGTCTTTAAAGAAGGAATCAAGGAAGCAGGCCTACTTGTGAGTTGTGGCATATTCAAGTTGATTCGTATTCAAAACTCAATGCCCTCAACTTGGTTGGGTCTTGAAGACCTCATCACGGCTGAAGCAAAGGTAATTTAAATTGTCTTTTGTGTCATCATGGCTGAAGCAAATGTGATTTAAACTCTCGAGTCCATTCCACTAATAGTGTCTGTCGATGGCAAATTTAAAAAAACCTTGTGTCTCTGGCCCTTTCTGATTACATGGGTTGCTATTGTAAGATCTCCTTGCAAGCTGTATCCGAGATGGGTCATATTCAAAGCTTATCACCCTCAGCTTGGTTGGGTATTGAAGACCTCATCATGGTGATGGCAGAAGTAAAGGTGATTTATAATTTCTTTTGTGTCCTTTCTACTGTTAGTGTCTGTAGATGGTAAATTTCAAAGACGTTCTGTCTCTGGCCTTTTTGATTTCATGGAATGCTACTATAATGTTTTATGGGTTTCGGACTCGTACCATATGTAATTATACTTTTATTTGTGCAAGGACGGGGGGGGCAACAACCCCAATTAAATTAGCAAAAACACATTAGGACATGCCATTATCACCAATATTTTTATTTCTAACTGGAGTGAATATTTAGCAATAGACATTTTTACAAAAGCATCTGCAAAAATTACAATCATAGCAAATAAAACGAAGCACGAAACAAACTTTAATAACAACACGGTAAAGTGATAAAGAATTTTCAAACTTTCATTCACGAAACTGTTCAGATTTTTATATACAAATGCAGCTTCATCCATTACATATGATACAAAATTTAAAAGATCTTGGCAGCCCAGAGTATGACAGTGATTAAACCTATAAAATTAACTAAGGTATATGTGTTCAAAGAGCCATATTTTTATTTCTTGCCTATACAAAAACATAAGTGAGACTAAAATAGTACATTTTAGACCATAGAACCATGATCTAGTGCCAACACAGCAATTTACAAAGGAAAAACAAAAGTACATTTTTTTAGTCCAACCCAGGAAGGACGTTGCATGATCAGGAAGAAGTTAGCTTTAGCACATAAGTTATACCTTTGCATCGAGGCGGGGCTCCAGTGCTAAGCCAAACCAGCTTGGCCTACATATTCGACAGTCAAACGGACAGGGAGGCAGTTCCCACCATTTCTTTTCAGAAAGATCGTACATGAAAATGACAGACTGATGGTTTTTGTAAAAGCATATCTTACCCCAGAGAGCAACAGTTAAAAAATAATTCATATTGGCATGGCTGAATTTACTGAAGAGATGATCAGGCATAGTACAAACTAAGTGCCATTGCTTGACAGACTCGTCAAGCTCCCAAATACCGATCTTCTTCAAAACCCAATGCTCCTCAATGCCCCCAACAAGAAACAAGGAACCATCATGCTCCATTATGTGGGGCACGCAAGAGGGGGCATGGTGACTTCAACCAAATGCCAAGTCCCAGCATCTAAATCAAATGCCAGCAAGTTATCAGGGTGGCTCAAGCAGAACAAAAAACCATCTAGGTGAGCAGCATTTCCTACCATGGCAAATCTCCCATCAAAGCCACCACTCATCTTCCATGAATTGGTCTGTGAGTCATACACCTGAGAAGTAATTACATCACCTGTGCTAACAGCCAATATCTTATACTCCTTGTTTAACACTACAATTGCAACAACATAAGGAGAATTATTCATGGGTAACATGAGAGGAAGAATCTTGTGGGATTTGGCGAACAAATTGCAGACAACAAGTGACCCCTTTCTATTCTCTGCCACGACAAGACCCCCGCCAGATACTACACCCCTACGAAACCTAGAACAGGCCTCGGAACAAGGACATGATGAAGATGAAATGCTGGACAGGGGGATCACAACCCACTTGTTATCCAGGGGATCATATGCACCAAAAACATTTCTACGAACATAATCAGCAAAAAGAACAAAATAAATATCTTGGGAGGCACCTTTCTGTAGACTGTCATGAAAGAGTCCGAAAACACCATCGAATTCCAGACTTTGCAAACGCTCTGCATTCTGAAAAGGCTTGAAATGGGAAGACGGGCCAAGATATTCTCCCACAGATGATGTGGAAGATCAACTGCCTGCAATTCCAAATCCTTATTTTTCTCCTTGGCAACCATAACCTGGTATTTTCCCTCCGCATTTTCCTCTACATCTTCACACTCTGAGATAATTTCTTCGCTATCAATCTCCATTACGGACGCAAAATACTGGTTCGGAAGTCAGAACTATGGAAATCTAAACCCTCAAGAACTAAGATTTTTAAAAGTGGGATATTTGGCTATCAAAACAATTCACACCAACTATTTGGGTGTGAAAACCAAGTATAATTTAGGCCACAAAAATTCTTTGGGTATCTGAAAATATTGGAACATGGGCTTAAATACAACTTGGGTATTCAATAATGGGGGGCTGTCGTGAGGATCAGAATCCGACATCTATTCGGGGCAGTTGAAAATGTGGAGAACCAGGTCTTAAAACTAACTTTTAGGGCATTCGGAAATGTTAAAGTCAAATTAATTTGTGAATTCAATGAGGGTTGAAATCAATGGCGTATCAGATGGGTATCACATTACCGTATTGAAAAAATAATAATAATGCGGTATATGGATTAATGCACAGGAGAGGGATCTTTTGTAATAGATCCAGCCACAGACAGCTCCTCCCAAGATCAAGATTCATATTTGATAAACATAGCTGAAAGGAGAGAAAAGGGTATGCACCTAGTGTTTAACATGGCGATCTTGCTGTAGAAACTCGGGCGAATTTTTTTCAAGGAGGGCCCTGTGGTATCACGGAGAGAAGAGCATATACCAGAGTTTATAATACTGATTTATAAATCCATCCCAATCAGTTTAGATTCCAGACACCCGTTAAATGGGGAAAAAAAAAAAATACAAAGATACAGGAATTTTTATCGGAAGTATAGATAGAGCTTATACACCCGTATAAGCTCTAAATCCACCCTAATCAGTTTAGATTCAAGAGACCCATTGAAAGGAGGAAAAAAATACAATGTTTTTGGAATTTTTATTGGGAGTAACTATAGAGATGCACCCTAGATTTTCAATTAGTTTCATAAAAATAAATTAAAAAATTAAACTAAATGAAAATGAAAAGTTTTTTTAGGAGTTTGATTATGTCAGTTTCACTAAGAGTATGGTCCCATGGAGAGGCTAGGAGTTTCCTCCTACAGTTTAGGGCTGATAGAATCTAATGTGCATTCCCACCATTATTTTTTGGTGATTTTAGAGAGAAATATGATATTAGTTACCTACAAATAACCATAAAAATCCAATGGGATCCTATAATATCTCAACGGGTATTGTTGAGGAAAGTAATAAAAAATCATGGGACCTCAAAATTGCTAAAATACTCCTAAATTTTCTCAACAACCCCTGTTGAGATATTTATAGAGCCCCCTCTTCCATAGGAACATACTCTAAGGTGTTTGTGTTTGATTGACCAATTGTATTGTGGTGCTTTTAAGTGGATAACCTTGGTGTTGGATGGCAAGGTCTAGTTTATCTACACATATTTAGATTTTTGCATGTGAAAATCTAGTATGAAATTTGTGGTTTTCTATTAACTCTTCTAAAATTGTTTCTCATTTTTTGTCATGCGGGTAATGCATCGAACAAACTTCCTTTGATTATTTTTTACCTTTCATCGTTTTTCTCGTAAAGAGGGTGTTAAAAATATACATTTTATCGTGTTGTTCAAATGTTGTTCTATTTGTTCGTAGACTATAGTATTAGTGCATACCTTTTTAATGTGAAATGGGTGGGAAAGAAAACACATATTTTTGTTTGTTAGGTTCAAACTATAGTCTTAACCATCTTTTGTAGTAAATGAGTGTGAAAGAAAATACATGTTGTTATGTGAATGACTAGAGTTTGTTAGCTATTCGTGTATTTGGATTTCCATTATTTTGAAGAGACTATTATGGAACATTGTTTCTAAAACACTACTTATTCTAGGTTTGTGATACCTTGTGAAAAGAGATTTAACTTTTTGTTGCAATCGCTTTTGTGTAATATTCCTTTTGGGGATAAAATCTGAAAATTAAGGAAATTAGCTCGGACACCAACTAACCAAGTTTGATTTTAAAACCGTGCAACTAAAAATAATATAATTTTTGCAATATTCTAGGGCCCCAAACTATTTATGGAATTTAACTTCACTTTTGAGCCTTCAAAACCCTTCAATTAGCACCACTTGAATTTCTAAAATTGTGATATAACCTCAACAATCATGTAGTGCAAGAAATCTGATTTTGAATGCCCTAGATATGAAGATATTAATTTCATAAAACCCTTGTCTGTAGTTTTATTTTTAAAAATTCATAACTCAACTTAGAAAGCACTAAAAATCATGAAACTTGAGATATTGTCCTTATAAAATATAGAGAATAAGATGATAATTCCAAATTTGTCAAAATGTCACCACTCATACCAAAACATCACTCCAATATAGGTTGCCCCTTTTGAAATTAAATATAATTTACACCAACAATTGATAAAATGGAAGATTTAACCTTTATAAATCATAGGGAGCTCAACCATGCAAAGAAATCGACAATATCCTTGAAAACACACCTCTAAGCAAGTCGCTTAGGTCAAAAATCTGTTATGACAAAAATGAAGATCAATATTAATGAGATAATGCGGATTTTCATCTACACTATCCTCTACTCAAGGCTTTTCATCCTTGGGAGGTACTCAATTCAAGGGATTTTGTCCTTGAATGAGGTGAAGAAAGTGCTTCAACAAGTGAGCCTTCACCAACAAGATGGATTCATCCAAAAGCATGCCTACAAATGGCTAAGCAACCTCCTTTTATAGACATAAGGGGTGTTTATTACAATGCAATCCAAAAAGGTCGACCCCTTAAGAGAGGATCTTTTAAAAGTTCATTAAGTATTTGGGCCTACATGCCACAACACTTATTTTATTTCCTAATTACATAGCCATCTATTGGAGCGTTAATCGCCCAATAGGAATACATAAATACAAATGAGATACCTATTAAAATAATGATGTAATGACAAAGTTTAGATCTTCCCTTGTTTTCTTCTTAAACCCACTTGGAGAAAATGGGTTAAGGTCTTCAAGAACAACCCTTCGAAAAGGGACATTACAGTCCCTTGCCCAAGATTTCTTGTCCTCAAGCAATTGCATGAACCCGCATTCCAAGTGATCCTCAGTAGGCTTCATTTTTGTACATACACAAATTTAACAAACTCATTAGAGAAAACATGAGTGTTCAACAACACTTTTTCATTTTCTTCATCATGTCCCGTGCACATAATAGTTGGCTTGTTTCCTTTGCTTATAAGTGACTCATCATTCCCACTCCACATATGTCTTCCCAAAAATCCCAACTAGTTGTCCCATACATCTTCATAAACATGCATCCCTTGAAATATTAAGAAGGCAAAAAGAGAATGAATTAATCTCATGTCAATTGTATCCAAGTCGCTCATGATGGTGCCACTCTCAAGAGGGGATGAAAACCTTTCATTTCTCATTGGAAACCACACTAGAAGGGGGATGGAAAATTTTATAACATTCATGCTAAAGTTGATGGTAATGTGTATGGATCCCCAAATTACAATTCCCTTATCATTCCCCCTCATACCAACCACTTTTAGGTGAGAAACAATATTGGAAATCATTTTATCATAATCAAATTGAGACACAACGTGCATGAACTCAACTTCTTCTATCATATTACTTACTTCAAAAGTGTGCACACTCTTTTTACCTTGAAGCACACCATCCCTTTCTTCTAGAACTCTTTGCAAGGATAGTTGTAAATTCATCACGATTGCTTCCATTTCCCAAAACATAGAATGAAAATCCAAAATCATACCTTGCCCTTTGTTGATCCCAACACAACAAGTTTCATAGGGGTTGGAAATGATCTCATACCATGTGCCAATGATGCTACAAACTGAAAAGTATCACACCTTTTGACTGAATTATCGTGTGAGCTTTCCCTCATGTCCCCTGTGCAAACCGGAAATGTATATGACAATAGTATAAAGATAAGAAATGATGGAGCTAATATGTATGAACATGCCTTCCTTGACTTAATTATCATCAATACAAGTGCTCAATTGAAAATCATCCCCATTGGTGATCACATCCTCCGGATGGTAGTTATTTCAATATTGATTATAGTGGCGAAGAGTATAGCAATATTCACATTCACCTTTGCAGCCAAAACTTCAGCTCACCAATTTTACACTTTCCTTCTTTTCTTCCTTGGCTAGCTAAGTTATGTGGCTAAAAATGGCCATGAAGTGTCCATCAAATACCCTTTCTTAAAAACCTTCATGAGCCCTTTTCTCCTGGAATAGATGGGCTCTTCCTAGCCCCGTAAATTATGTAGAGGGACGAAAACAACCCATACAATGATTATTGTGCTAAAAGTGAAATAAGAGAGGGACTTACATCATGTTTTAGTGCTCCAAAAAAGCAAATGGGTTCCACTTGGGATGACTATTGTAGAGCAAAACCGAACTTGGAGGGTGACTTATACCACTTTCCCATGCTACCAAATGTGGAATTTCACCTTAGAAATATTGTTGTATCAAAACTACATGTAGTAGTTGCCTCATATCATGTATTACCATCATGTGTGGTTGATTTATCCCTTGGAAGGACTGTTGTTCCAAAACTGAATGTAGAGGATGTATCATATCATGTTTCAACACTACAAAAGGCAAATTTACCTCTTCCAATGACTGTCGTACCAACATTGCATGTATGAAGCCTTTCCCACCATGTAGTATCCATGCTAAGGGTTGAATTCCCCTACAAAGGTACATCATGTTAGGACTACTCGGAAGAACATAACAACTCAAAATTTCTGAGTTAGGATCAACATTCTTCTTCCTCTTATCTTTACCCAAATTTTGATGGCACTTGTGTGGGTTATCTTTGGCAATCTTCCCTTCATGCAAATTTGACTTCCTTGCATCATTTGACCACATGCCAATATTAGTAACCAAGGAAATATCATCAAATATCAAAGGGTTTTTACCTTCTTCTTTTCCTTGCATGATTTGCTTCAAGGGCATGTCAACCACTCGCTTCTCCTCCAATCCCCTTTAGGATTACCCGAATCCCATTTCTTCATGTGCATGCCATTAGGAACTTGCAAGCTTAGCATTTTCTTAAGTATCCTTTTATCACTACTCAATACATGTCCCAATGAATGTAAAGATGGAAACAATAATTCGAAGTGTACAAACCAATTCGTGGGCTATCCACCCATGTTATGTTATCCAATGTATTTCTCCCTTTGATGTTACCCCCTTGAAGCCACTTATCTTCAACATGGAGCTACTTTTTCCATGCAATCATCCATACTTTGTGCACACATGTATGTATCATCCTCGTGGATTTTTTTTTGAGTTACTAACCTCATCCTTTTGCCTCATATGGACTACGGTTTGTGTATACCAAAGCAAGTTTAATGTCACTACTTTCTTCCAAAGTAAGTGAGCCTTAATCACCAAATCATGTGGGCACATACTTAGAAACTCTTCATAGCTTCCTTCCATGGTGTGAAATTCCTCAATCAACTCATCATGAACTATTTTTGGGAACTTTTAGCAAATCGATCATGATCAAGGGAAACCGTATGTACTCTTTTCCAAGAAAACTTTCCCCTACATCATCCTTGTCATTTTCATGTAAATACGAGTTTTCTTCAACACTTTTCCACATACAATCATTCGAAAACATATGAACATCTTCCACTAATGAAAATTTCGTACACTTGCTTATCCTTGCAAGCTTGTACACGTAACCTTTCTATGATCCTTTGACTCGAAATTATCAAAGAAGCAAACCAATTCTTCTCTATGAGTTTATATCACATGGTACCACCAATCTCTTGATATCTTTTCCAAATGACAAGGGATGCATTCAAGGGAATCCTTCACACACACACAGGTGGTTTGATTATAAGTATGCCTCTAATTCTAACAATTATGATCTCACCGAAAGTTTGTTAATACCATAAAAATAGAGATCTTACCCTCCCATGCACTACCGTTGTTTCCTTTTGGTGTGATATAGTCCAACCATGCCATCAATCTCTCTTGTCATGTCATCAACTCTTTAAACTTGGAATTTTCCATCGATACCCTAGGTATTGAGGACTTGTGATATGATACCACCGTAATATCCCTTTTGGGGATAAAACTGAAAAATTAAGGAAATTAGCTCAAACACCAACTAACCAAGTCTGATTTTTAAAACCACCAACCTAAAATAATATGATTTTTTGCAATATTCTAGAGCAGCGAACTTTTTATGGAATTTAACTTCACTTTTGAGCCTTCAAAACCCTTCAATTAGCCCCACATGAATTTCAAAAATTATGATATAACCTCAACAATCATGTAGTGCAAGAAATTTGTTTTTTAATGCCATAGATACGAAGATATGAATTTGTTATTTTTAAAAATTCATAACTCAACTTAGAAAGCACCAAAAATCACGAAACTTGAGATATTGGCCTTATTAAATATAGAGAATAAGATGATAATTTTGTATTTGCCAAAATGTCACCACACATACCAAAACATCACTCCAATATATGTCACCCCTTTTGAAATTAAATAGAATTTGCACCAAAAATTGATAAAATGGAATATTTCACCTTTATAAATCATATGGACCTTAACCATGCAAAGAAATCACATAGAAACCAAGAATATCCTTGAAAACACACCTCTAAGGAAGTCACTTAGGAAGAAAATTCTTATAACCATCAATGAAGATCAATACTAATGAGATAACGTGGGTTTTTCGTCCACACTATCCTCTCCTCAAGGGTTTTTTTCATTGGGAGGTACTCAATTCAAGGGTTTTCATCCTTGAATGAGGTGGAGAAAGTGCTTCAACAAGTGAGCCTTCACCGACAAGATAGATTCATCCAAAAGCATGCCTAAAAATGACTAAGCGACATCCTTTTATAGACATAAGGGGTGCTTATTACAATGCAATCCAAAAATTCCGACTTAAGAAAGGATCTTTTAAAAGTTCATTAAGTATTTGGGCCTATATGCCACAAATACTTAATTTATTTCCTAATTAAATAGCCATCTATTGAAGCGCTAATCGCCAATAGGAATACATAAATACAAGGGAGATAACTATTAAAATAATGATGTAATGATAAAGTTCGATCTTCCCCTTACTTTCTCCTTAAACCCAATGGGGAAAAATGGATTAATGTCTTCAAGAACTAGCCTCTCGAAAAGGGACATAACATTTTGTGCCTCTTGTCGAGTTATGCATGTTGTGTTTGACGATTTATGCCCCGCTTGTTTACTATAATATCGTTGTAAACCATAATATCATCAGAACCATATTTTCTCGTGAAATGGGTGTGAAAAACGAGAACTTGTGAAAAATTTGTTAATTTTCTATTGACATTATTTCCTTTGGTAAACTCCAATATTGTTGCCTTCCATATTTTTTACTTAAAAAGTGAAAGAAAATACACTGTATGTGAATGACGATGGCGAGTGTTTATGGGGTGGTTGTTGTTACTTAATACAGAGTGAGAATTGGCATATGTTGTTATCTAAATGACGAGGGTTATTCATTATTTCATAGAGACGATTATTGAAGGACATTTGTAAAATACTTTTTCTTCTAGGCGCATTTGAGAGATTGTAAAGAAAGTTTTCAATTATTGTTGTGATGTTTTGTGTTGCTTATCGATGTGCATATTTTATTTGATACCTATTTTTTTGTGAAATAGGTGTCCGTGGAAATACACATTGTTATGTGAAGGGAAAAGGCATTTCTAAAATAGTGTTTCTTATCAAGTTAGGAGAGCTTGTGAAAATGGTTTTAAATTTTTAGTGTGACATGGTTTTTATTTTTATTGTCATGTATCAGTAACTCTTGACGAGGTGTGCATGTTTGAGTCAACTAAAGCATCATCGAGATTTTTTTCATTCTCAAAATAATGTTTCTTTTTTTTGTTGGCATCTTGTCAAGCATGCATGTTTTACTAGGTTGGCTTTATTGAGGTGTTTACGTTTGATACTACATCATAGATTGAAATAATGTGTGAGAATGTTGTCTTTGGAAAGACAGTTGATGGAGTTGTTGAGTCAATGATGTAGGTGTTATGGGAATTGATAAGTAAGATATAACCAAACGCTCGTATTCCAAATGGTTGAGGGGTTATCCATGATTTATAGGAGAATCTCAAGTGGAATCATTTGTATAAGTGTAATATAGATATGTTTAAGTATTATGGGAAGATTAAACATATGTCACAACAAAGTCCAAGAGAGCCAACTACCGCTATTTTTATCCCAATTGTCTATAATAGAGTTAGTTCCTTTTCGCAAAAGGATTTTTCTAAAGTTAGGTTACATAACAAGGGAAAGGTTATTAGATTGAATTATCCAATTCCATCGAATACTCAATCAATGTTGAAGATATTGATGGCGCATTAAAGAAAAGAGGCCATTTTATACCAAGCTATCTAACTATAAATAAAAGGAAGGGAGCCAAAGATATCAAAGATAGGTGCATTTAGGGTTTTATCTTGCCATGGAGTGGAAGTCCAAGAACATTTATATGAATCTTGTTGAATCTATTCTATGATAAGGATCTTCTAAGGATCTAAACCTTGAGTGGCTCTTGCAAAACCATTTAGTAGAAAGGCATTTTCCTCATAGTGGATCAACATTTCCAAGCCCATAAATAGTTTTAGGTCGGATGCAAAGTTCCCAAGAGAGTGTTGTGATCCCTTTCTTAGTAGAAATATTGCTCCAAAGAAATCCCCAAACTAGTGTGAACTTTTCATAAGTTGATTTTGAGGGGAATCAATAAGAACAATAATACACATAGATGGCTATGAAATGTGATTAATGACAAATATCTTGGCAAATAGGGAGACGAATTTACAATACCATTATTCAACCTTTCCCTAAATTTTACCGAGCACCCAATCCTACACTTCCCGAGGAGAATATACCAAAGTATATAAGAGAAAATGCATAAATGAAAAAGAACAAACAATACAAATGAAAGAAAACCTTTCCTAAGCAAGCTCCTTACAACCTTATCTTTGACCAACTGAAGAGTGGGGTTGAGTGACACTCTTGTTGTATCTTGATGAGAGATTTGACTTCTTTGATATGTGGCTACTCTAAAAATATTCCAAATGGAAGAGACCCAAGCTACGAGCAAATGGTGTTTTTTTATGATGGATTGATTGATTGGATTGGTGAATGATCAATTGGGTATTATAAGGGTGTGCACAAGTGATTTTCAATGATATTTTTGGCAAAGTAAAACCGCAAATTCAGTAATATTCCAATGATGATTTGTGAAGGTGAAGCTTCTTATTTATAGATGCAGAAGAATACATGGATTGAGGAAGATGGAATTGATTGAGTTGCAGGTTATTGACTTCAATTTCCTTATTTATCATGGTTGATTTGTTCTATGCAGTTGGCTCTTTGAACGAGGAATTAAGAGGCTTTACTTTTCAATTTTGTTAGTTGTACATGAATATTTTTTATGTTTATATAATTCTAGAGCTTGAGTGGAGTGACAAGTTCAACTTGAGTGAGTGGAAGGTGAGTAGATAATTGATTTTTATTTATTTAAATAGCTAATTAAATTAGCCAAAGGGGTGTATAATGTATAGTGAGTGTAATAGAATTAATTAAATTAATTATAGAAGTGGGATATGGGTGAATAATGAACCAAATATTATTGTTGGATATTATAATGTGTAATGGGTATTTTTGGGGTGTCTACATTTTCCCCTCTTTAAAGTGTTATTACAAAGTAATAACATTTTAAAGATAATATACACGTGTAGATCATTGAACGAATGATAAAGAAGTGTTTTGGACTGCCTGATTTTCCCAAGTGAACTATTGGGATGCCCTAGCGAATCTAGATTATGCCAAGGGAGTTCCCCCTCAAGTGAATGGGTGATGCGATAAAGCGGTGCACAAAATCTTGGTAGGAGGAATAATTTATTTCCGCATGAGAGATGGGAAACATGGGCTCACAAAATGAGACACAGAGGTTCAAAGGATAAAATTAGGGATTTAGGAGGTGAAATATGGTTGGAAGAAGGGTTAAATAGAAGGGATATGTTGGTGACTTGATGATGATAAATGATATAGGATGGACAAATGATGATGATTCGATGTTATGAAATGATATTGATTGGGATGATGATGGGATTAACCTTGCTTTTAACCTAACCTTCTATTCATATTTTGTAATTTAGAGTAACTTATTTTTCTATTGCAAAATAAATATGGCACCTGGTTATTAAATAACCATGATGATTAACCAATTATGTGCATAAACACGCACACGAGCACGTGCAAACACACACACACAAGAAATAGAAAAGTAAAAACAAACCCAATATACAAAGTAAATGTATGTACTGTGGATATAAATGAACCAAGATAACAAACAATAAACTTGTAATTGGTCAAACAACTAAGAAAAGTAAAAATGCAACACAAATTTACATAAAGACATTTAACTTTGTCCGTAATGTGTTTTACATTGATGATTGATTGATTTTATTTTCCCCTAAGTAAGGATGCATGAAAGGGATTAGATGATTTGAGATTGATTGGGCCATTTCCCCAAAGCAAGGATACATGTAAGGGAGAAAATGAGATCCGAGATTTCCCCAAGCGAGGATACATATAAGGGATGTGGATTAGGATGTTTTGATTGATTGATTTGTTTGTAGGATATTTGGAATGGACACCAGGATAGGAGTTAATGTGTAATTTTGTTAAGTGTGTTGATGTTTTAGGATTTTTATTTTGCAAATGTTTAGGATTGTTGGATTGTTTTTTGATTTGTTTTTGTATATTTTTTATTGGTTTTATATGTTTTTAGTAGTTTTGGAATATTTGATCTTTTTGGTATTTTTTACTAGGTATCGATGTGAGGGACCTAGTTGTGATAGTTATTGTAGTCTTTTATTTCCCAACAGAATGTTATGTGCACCGACACCTCATTCAACAAGGCTAAATGTTCACCCGAAGCATGCACAATACCAGTGTCCCTCCTTTGTGTTTGATTTTCAAGATGTTATCTTGTATATAGATGATGATATTTGACTAAGTGTTTATTCAATAATAATAACCCACTACATACATTTAATCGGAACACATGTAACAAGGAAACATAATAAATCAAACAATTACCAATACCAACTCGAACCATGAAATATCCATAATCGTACATGCCAATAACCATAATCCATCCACAATATTCCATTATAACAAAATGTATTACATCGCAAAATTTGAATACATGATAGACATTACATGTGAGTCACGAGCCATGTGCAAAAACATATCAAAAGAACATGAAACCAACACATAAAAAAAAACGGACCATCCACAATCACTCTTAAGCTAGGTATTTATAGGGGTGGGGACTTTCCCTTCACCGCCCATGCATTTCCTAATAATATGCATGCTCAAAATAGCCATGTGTAATCACATGCATGCTTCAAAAATAGCTACTAATAATAGATTATCCAATAATATCCTAATTTATCCTATTAATAGCTAATCCATGCATGTGCTTTACTCTTCGGTTTGATGTGCCTTATCCCAAAAACAACCAATTCTTGTTTGCCAAGGTAGCCTTTGCGTGATGAGCACTCCAAGTCTATTCTTATCCCATCCTAGAAAATGGATAAGTCCTCAATGAATTTTTCTTACACATGCGCTTTCGCGTGCTACCTTTCTCAATACCTATGTGCACTCTTGCATGCTACTTCTACCTCCGTGCACATGTGTCCTTGTCACTCCAATACTTAGTCATTTTTCTCATCCCAACAGTGATCATGGACCCATTTCAAACTAACGTAAGAGCTAAGAGATGGATAGAGTGAAGATGGATGATATAATAGATGGTAAACATTCTCGACTGCTTTGGAACATATGACAAGAGAAGACATGAGAGGATATATGATAAGATAGAAAAAAGGAGATATGGGAACATGCATGTGTAAATGTTGCATGTTTGGAACTCATTTTCAAACAACATTAAACATTTCATTCCATTGAAGAATGTATTGTAGATGATGTGGATATAGGATGTCTTACTCCACCCTTGAATCCACGCAACTAGTAAGATGCATGGGCTCAACACCAAGAGCCACGAAGGATGTGAGACACACGATAAAGTGATGTAAAAATAAAGATGATGTATACAAATACACAAGGTATAACAATGGTCTAGTTGGAAAATTGTGACTCACCTCCAATTAGGATTACCCGACCGACTCTAAGATGATTTTCACTTTATATGTCTTTGACTAGACTTAGACCCCACAGTGTGGCATGTTGATTGGTAAGATCTGGTTTAAAGAATGGTTTTCTCCTAACATGAGCATATAAATTGATTTTTGATATTTTTTAGGATTAAGCACTTGTGATTTTAAAGGCTTTATTTTTTATTGTTTTGGTTATTTTTGTATGTTTTTGAAATGACCCCTATATTTTGTCTCATAGTACCGGTAAGATGTAAGGTATCCTCAAAGATAAAATGTAGGCGAGTAAAGTAACCTTTCTCCATTCCTAGCCTCACACTACCAAAGAAGAAGAGTGGTCTCAAAGACTACTAAAGACCGTGAAGGACAAAAGGTGTAATTATTTGCAATATGTAAATGTATATATGTATTTTTGTCGATTTATTTTTTCCTTATATTTGAATTGTGCTTGATGGGAAGGAACATTTGCCCCTAAATATCATCCCCACACAACTAGTAGGACACGAGGGTTCAACATCAAATATTGAGATGGGTGGTCAAAAGAGTTGGGTAAATAATTTAAGAGCTTTCCTATTAGAGAGAACTTCTGTGAAAGGAGGATTTTCCATCAGTAAGATTCTAGATAGGACCATAGGTGAAAATATCTGAAATGGGAGAAACCATAAGAGGGATGAGATGCACAACACCTAAATAAGAGCCAATATTAACTTGTGTCTTATGATGACATAAAATAAATAGGCGAGGATCACGAAGATTCAATTGGAGGATGGGAATATCTCGAAATGGAGTGAAATTTTTTTGGATGAGCTAGGTAGAAGGAATGTACAGCGGCTAATCCATGTGTAAAGAGTACACATGGATAGGTGGTTCCTAGGAATATAACCTCTCTAGGTGGATATATTTCATGGGTTCATCAAGTGTTTGGCCTGTTGCCATGGCCAACTTATATTCTCCGGACTCCAAAATTAGCAAAGTGATTACATATGGTCATAGCTTGCACTGTGATTAAATTTACCTTGCTTTTCTATTTCATTGGTTGTGTTTTTATTATTTTATTTGAGAACTAAAATACCAATCTCAAACTCTCAAGGTTTTATCTTTTTGGCATAGCTACGTCGTATCTGGTTTCAATATACTTGGAGATGGTTTAGAGAGCTAAGCATTTTTTCATCAAGAAGCTCTAGTTCATTAAGTAATAATTGTCTATATTCATGTTCATTGATAAAATCCTTAAGGGATATTATCAAGTATGGGAGTTTGATCTCAACAAGTAGAAAAACTTCATAGTCATAAATGAGAGAGAATGGAATGGCTCTTGTAGGGGTGTGATATGATGAGCGATAAGCCCAAATGGCGAGGTAGATTTGGGTAAGTTAGTTTCATCCATGTACATTAACTATATTTTCCATGATAATATTTAATGTTTTAGTAGTTGTTTCATCTTGGCCATTACCTTGAGGGTAATATGGAGTGGACCACTTAAGATGGATGTGGAAACGTTTAGCAAGATCTTTTAAAATTTGATTTTTGAAGGACTTGTCATTATCAATAACAATGGAAGATGGGATACCAAAGTGACATATGAAGTTATAAAATATGAATTTTGAGATTTGAATGTAAGTGAGAGGCATAGCCTCTACTCATTTAGTGAAGTAATCAGTGGTTATGATGATAAATTTATGTCCATCAAATGATGTAGGTTTAATTTTCCCAATAAGATTGAGCCCCATTGAGAGAAAGGACAAGGTGTTGTGATTGGTTGTAATGCTTGGGAAGGTGTATGAATGAGATTTCCATGTTTTTGATAAGCTAGACACCTTTTGACAAAGTGACATGCATCATTTTCCATGGTGGGCCAATAGTAACCAACACATGATTTTCTTGGCTAAGACCATTCCATTTGTGTGTGCACCACAAATGCATGTGTGCACTTTAGCTAAGGTGTGAGATGCCTCCTCTTGATTGAGACATCTGAGTAAAGTTTCATTGAACCTCTTAAACACCGTGTGTTGGCTAGGATAGCATAACGAGAGGAATGTTGTGCTAATACATGTTTTTATGGGATTTCATATTTGGGGGAATGTTTTTTCATGAATGAAGGTATAAATATCATGGTACCAAGGGCTATCAAGGACCAACTATTTCACATACCATGGTCGACTCGTAAGTCGTAAGAAAGAGCCAATAGATGTTCTACAAGGAAGTTTATTTGTGTTTTATTTTTTGTGATATCAAGAAAGGTTATGCATATTTGTTTTAAACTCTAGGTACTTATCAAAAGTGGCCATCTAAAAATATCCTTTAAGGTTGTGTTATCCAAAATACCCCAACTATTTTGATAACTTACAATTCTCAGTATTTGATTTGGGAAAGTATAAATTGAGTAAAAATGGATAAAATTGGTGTTGGGACACTCTATTCTACCTTTCCTAATTTCCCTTTCCCATACTTAGTTGAAAATAAAAAAATTGGGTAAAATCTGCTCCCATTCAAATTAAATCGGTCAATTTGGGAACACATGGAACTATTCTTGTGTCCCTTGTGTTCCTCACATTACCACATCGTCTACATAAGAGGTTAGGATCATTGTTGTTGGGTGGGTTGGCTAAGTCGGGTACAACCAAAACTTGTGGAACCGCCCCATAGTTCCGTAAGTTTGCTAATTGGGTGACATAACCAACGAGACAAGGGAAAAATTGAAAAAAGGTATGTCGGGCCTTACGAGCATAAATAGAATAGTTTCATCCTTCCAACAACACCGATTGGTGATGCATCCACCTAGTGCAAAATAAATTTAAAGCGGTCATTATAGCCCACATGGAAATCTTTCATGACCCTCATGAGATCCTAAAATTCAAAGAACCATAACTTTCGCTTTTGCAACTCCAAATGTCTTGTGTGTTTTTTACCTTAGTTTTCTTGACGGTTTGAGGGTGGTAACCAAACTCGACCTCAATATGGCAAGGTTTCTAGGATACCCATGCAGATGTTGATTATGTTTTTATGCACGTGTTTAGAAACAACAAAATGAGTCTATCCTGTGAATGAGACTCCTGTAATCAAAGCTGCAATGTTATGTTAAAACAAATGTTATTGATCAAGATAAAACACTCTGATCTTTATTTAATACATATAGTTGTGTATATAAAAGATTACAAAACAACATATGCTTATCACTTATTTAAGTACATATATGATTTGAGAATAATCAATGATTAAATCCACAAGTCGATTCTCGATCAATATAAAGATTTTCGAAATAGAGGAATGAGATTCAACAGAGTTGGTAGTTTCTTCTTCTTCTTTGGTTAGATCAGAGTCAGGGATTGAGATATAATCCTCGGTGAAGAAATCTGAGTCTTCTTCTAGAGAATCGTATTATTGTGCAAAGGTGGAATTGGAGCTGAAATGCTTATGTGACTGGAAGAGCTAGACTTGGAAGCCATGCGGTAATCCTCCTCCAAATGTTCAAGACTGTTGTGAAACAGGGGTTCAACTTGAGTGACCTCCTCTCATAATATTAATCCTTCGTCGTAAGCCTCCCAAAAGGCATCAATTGTTTCCCTGATACACTTGTGTAGTGGCAAAGATGGCTTCAATACGATTAAGCGGGGCAGCCTGGATGGCACATAGATCTAGATCATTGAGCAATTCATATTTCTCCCAATGGAATGGATGATGGAGAAGAGGAAAAGAGCCAACTGCAGGGAAGTTAGAATCTCCTAATGACATCTGAGATCATAAAACTAGACAAGATATTAGCAAATGACCAAAAACATGCATTCATTTTGATCAGGTTGAATAAAAAATAGTAAAGAGACAAAAATAATAGGAATCACTAGCGATTCATCTGGGAATTGGCAGTAATTCAAGTAATCGCTAGCGATTACTGTGAAGTTAGATTAGTTTTTTAAAACAAAGCCAAAATTAATGATCTAACTTTCAATTTCACCAAAAACAAAGTGATTGTAACATATAAAGGAACTATAAGCAAGAACATACCTGATTATAGTGCTTTAAAATGAATAAAACAAAATATTTTACCTTGTAGAATGTTTGGTATGACCGATAGATGGAAATAAGTGATTAAAGGGTGAAAAAGCAATTTGAAGATGATTATGACGTTCTACAAGTAATGTGACATTGTAGTGTGTTGATGTTGAAGACTTGAATGCCTGGTGGATTGAGAAAATGGTAGAATGTACCTATAAGGCATGTGGATTCGTGATATAAATGGGGTATGAAAACTTGTTCTTATAGATCATTGTGATTGGGTAAATTCGATTTCGGTGAAATCTTAGTTAGGCTACAAACCAATGATTTCCTTCTATTTTTCATTCCAAAGGATGGGTTTCAAGTTTGTTTGATGTGGTGGAGGTTAAAAAATACAAGATGACTTATTTGGATTTGGGGAGGAGTTATATTTTTGTATATTTGATTAGTTAGAAAATAAGTTAATTTAGGAAGGTGATTAGTGTGATTTTAGTAATTTGTTAAGTGACTCGGTGAGGTGTTGTGGTGAACTAGATGAGGTGTGAAGGTGAGGTGTGAGGGGATAATATCCATTTATATATTTTAATCATTTAAATAATTATTTTAGACTCTAGGAATATGATGGGATAAATTAATTAAAAGGGGGTGATATAACAAAATGTCACAAGTGTGTCATTTTTAGTCACGAGCTTGTTTAGGTTTAGGGGTGCACAAATTTTTGTGTCTACATTTGCCCCTTTTTGTCTAGAAATTTTCAGGAAATTGCTAGACAAAAATGATGAAAGAAAATTTTTTTGGTATGGGTGAATCCATTGTAGCACAATACAACAAGCACCAGTGTGTGTTGTGTTTTAGAAAGGCTTTCCCTAATCGGAAAAGGGTGCAAAGCGTGATGTTGGGAATCAAGTGTTAGGGTGGCCAAAGGCTCAATGCCTATGGGCATATGATTCTTACCAGATAAATGGGGAAAAGGCCAAGTGATGGGGCCAAAGGGCTCATCTCCCATAGACATATGGAAAATCCCAATGTTGTGCTTGTGTTGTTTTGATGAAAGGTTTCCATGGGCTAAGGTCCATTTCAGAGGCATGGCACACACTTGTGCATATTTTGTCTTTTGTTGTGTTTTTTCTTTTGTTTTTGCTAGATAGGGAAGGCCATATATATAAAAATCCCAAAATAGGGTAATCATCGACGATTGATTGACCCAATCGTCGTATTGCAACGATCGCTAGTGATTGGGTTGTGAAGAAAATCGGGGTATAAATACCCAAATGGTTTTTTATTTGTTATTTTATACTATACGAAATAGACTTGACAGAGTGAAGAAAAAAATGTGTTTTTCGAGTGAAAAAAGGTGTCAAATGGCTACATCTAGCCACAAATGAAAAGCTCGTCCTTGCTGAGGTAGGCTAGAATTACGTTTTAGTCTAATTTTCTTGTAGTTTTATGGATTTTAGGTTTTTATGATCATTTAGGGCCGTGTCGATGCTCTAGGGAAAATTTAGAAATCGTTAGTGATTGCTTCAATCGCTAG
This sequence comes from Taxus wallichiana var. yunnanensis, assembly GCA_018340775.1. NCBI lineage: Eukaryota > Viridiplantae > Streptophyta > Pinopsida > Cupressales > Taxaceae > Taxus > Taxus wallichiana. The sequence goes on from CM031236.1 coordinate 618,120,356, forward strand.
CGATTGAGGTGAATCACTAGTGATTCACCTACAATGCAAATGCTTTGTGTTTTGTGTTGAAAAATGTGATTTTTGAGAAATGTGTTTAACTTTATTGGATGTTTAGGATAACATTTCACATGTTTGTTTATCAGATTTGTGTTTTATGAGAATAATTTATAGTTGCGAGTGTTTATTATTATCTACATCTTTATTAATGTTTGCTTTTGTTTCATGTTTTCATAGGTGGATGCCCAGTTGACCATACAAGACCACATCCCCTTGATGTTGGATGAGGTGAGGAGGATCTATTTGATGATGATTGGGTGCATCTAGAGGCTGTGGGGTTTGGTGGGATGAGATATTATAGGAGAGTGCATATATGTTGTAGTTTGATTCTTGCATTGTTGGAGAGGTGGAATCCTTCCACCAACACTTTTTGGTTACCCACAGGAGAGATGACCATCACACTTGAGGATGTTCATCAGATTACGAGGCTACTAATGAGGGGGAGCTTGTTTATTATATTTCAGATATAGAGAGAGTGATACCATGTAAAATTTATATGGAGGTGATGTCATGGGTGTTAGATACTCATCAAGGGGATTTTGACTATCAGGCTTTGTATGATGCTGGTAGAGATGGTTGTCCACAGATGACCATGATGATGATAGGGATTTCATGTTTTGTGCTTCTGATTCAGGGGGAGGTTGATTCCCATGGATGATGACCAAAGTGGTTGCAGAGATGATGGAGCACCATATATTGTTTTGAGTGGGCACCTACTTTATTGGCACAAACATATAGAGAGTTGTGGGCTTGGATGACCCACAAGCGATATGGGATCGATGTTGGTTTCTTACTACAGTGTTGGGCACATGATCATATTGTTATTTCTCATCCATTTGGATTTCCTAGTGTTATTGAGGTGAGACATCTAGGTTTCATGAGGTGGAATCCAGAGTTTAGGTCGGGCCAGGAAGGCCAAGGGGCCTACTTATTATAGGGATTTGATTTCAAGATTACAGGTGGGAGATGTGATTTGGCATCCATATGTTGAGTTTCATGATTTGGCTTGAGTTTTCTAGGGACCTATCATGTTTGCAGTAGGATACATGGGTGCAAGGCCATGGGGCTAGAGAGGATGAGCCGATACATTTTAGTCAAATGAGGAGACAGTTTGGGTTGATTCAGGGTATACCCGAGGAGCCGGTTTTGTATAGACGAGATGACGGGGACACTGATACCCCACAGGAAGTTATGATTGGGACAAGTACCCACTGTTGATGAGCTAGGGTGATGGGTCCGGATGAGGATGGTACCATAGTACTCGATTGATGATGTAGGGGTCACCCCAGATTTTACTATTTGGTGGTCCTATTCATTGAGGGGTTTTGAGAGGGAGAGGGTCAAGAGAGGGAAGCCTGATCAATTAGATGGGTGTGGGCTTCTAGCAGAGGGAGGAGGAGTCGAGGAGGGTGAGGCTGAGGAGGAGGAGGAGTGAGTGGAGGGTGATGTAGTTATAGCTCTAGATGTTTCTACCATGATGGCCGAGAAGGCCATAGTGGAGGTCGAGAGAGATGTCACTCGTAGAGAGTGAGATGACTTGATAGGAGTGTGGGATACTCTCATTGGAGAGAGGGATGGATTGATTGTAGAGCGTGATGGGCTTAAGGAACAACTTGTATAGGTTTATTTTGAGAGGGACCAGTATAAGAGCTAGAGAGATACCTTTAGGAAGGCCTTGGGGATCACAGGGCCTTCCATTTCTGGGATAAAGTTATCAACATTGGTAGAAAGAGAGGGCCATCTCTAGATCTTCTGGTATGATCATGGTATCTCATTATGAGGCCTGTGAAGGTGGAGCAAGATTATTATGTAGACATGATCATCAAGAACTACCCCGATGCTACATTATATGTTGATCACATAGGACCCAGAGGGGGACCAATAGGCCGAGTGACATGATGTATTGTGTGGGGGTACCCACCTCGAGACCGCCTATGATGGTGCAGGAGGATGATGGTGTTGGTGTTGTAGTGGGAGGGACTCTGATCCTAGTTTGATGGATTTTACCATTTGATTGTAGGCTCATAGAAGCCCTTTTTCCTATGTATGACATTATATTGATTATGTGGACATTTGGACTTTGATATATATATGATGATGGTGTTGATTTCTAGTTCTATGTTAGACTCTTGATTTTACATGGATGATGCAATTATACATTATATCAAATGTGATGATGATGATTATATGATTTTGTATATGATGGTGATTGATGGTGATGATTATGATGATGAATATGATTCTTTGTGAGTTATTATTGTGTTTATGATATCCTATGTGTTGCATGAAATATTTGTCGAATGTGTTTATGTTTATGTTTTGATTATGTGGTTAAAAATGTGAATCAAATGTAATTTAAAAAATAAAATAAAAGTAAAAGTGGAAAGGAAAATGCCCCATTGAATAATATACTCGTAATGGGTTTTGATAATGCTTGCACTTGTAGCCATTTAAAATGTTAAATGAGACTAATCAGTGGACATATCCATACCGATTATGGTGGACTTGGATGAAATGGATGAAAGGACAATATGTATACATGCTTTCTATAGGAAAAAAAAGTTTCTCCTTTTTGACAAAATTAAAGGGAATCAATGCCCTAGCTCTTTATGATAAGAAATTTTATGAAGCAAAACTGATCAATGTGGGAAGCTTGCTTATGGGAAAGTTGATCGATGCGGGAAGATTTCTAGGATGCTCTCATATTTTGATATATTTGCAGAGGCTGATCAAAATGGGAAGCCTTTTTCATGGGTAGCCATCCTTCGAGGGTATGGTCTACATTTTATATTTTGATTTGAATGGCCATCCTTTAAGGGATCGGTCCATGAATTTTAAAATGGTAGTTTTCTTTGAGGGATCAGTCTACTTTTATTTTGACAATATGATATTCAAATAGCCATCCTTCAGTGGATCAGTCTATTATTATTTTTTGATTTTAACAAGAAGCATCCATATGTATATTTTGAATTTATTTTGAGCTAAGAGCAAGACCCCAATAAATCATCCATTAAGGAGGGGATAGATGTATAAGCGACACGTATTCATATGCCCCATGTATAAATGTAGTGGTTCTGGAGGATATTTTAAAAAGAAAGGTGTTTATTGTTTATGATGGAATGATAAAGTTTGACCAAAAATTGTCATCATGATAATCAATCATTTAATAGTAGAAAGGCCACAAGTGCAAAGCATTTAGAGGCTCTGTTCAGTTCCCCATCAAGAGAAGTGAGATGATACACTCCTGACCCATATTTGTGAGTAATAACGTAGGGACCAATCCAATTAGGGGTGAACTTCCCACGTTTACTTCATTCTAATTTAGTCACATTTTGATTTTCCTTAAGTACTAGGTCACCAATTTTGAAGTCATGTTCTTTGACATGTTTTTTATATGCTCTACTAATGCATTGTTGATAAACTTGGTGATGTTCAAGGGCTGTTAGGTGCTTTTCATCCAATAATTCTAGTTGTGTAAGATGATTTTGGTGGTATTCTTCATCGGGAATGAAATCCTTTAAAGATACATGAGTGATGGGATTTGAATTTCTAAGGGTATAATGGCTTCAGAGCCATAGATGAGTGAATAAGGCATAGTGCCAGTAGGTGTATGGATACTAGTTCGATAAGCCCAAAGGGAAAACAAGATTTGAATGTGCAATTCCTTCCTGCATCATTTACAATTTTCATGAGGATTTTGTTAAGTGTTTTGTTGGAAGCCTCTACTTGTCCATTTTCCTGAGGATAGTATGGTGATGAGAAGCTTAGTTTAATATTGAAAGTATCACAGAGATTTTTAACCTCCTTATTTTTAAAGGATTTTCCATTGTCTGTGATAAGCTTATGTGGAATGCCAAAATGACATATGATGTTTTGATATATGAAGTTGATGATGGGTCTAAACTTTTTTGAGGTTAGAGGAATTGCTTCAACCCATTTAGTGAAGTATTTAGTTATAGTGATGATTGAATGATGTTGTTGAGATGATTTCGGATTGATTTCACTAATGAGGTCTAACCCCCATTGAGAGAAAGGCCATAAGTCTTGATTGGTTGTAATGCTTGACTCGGGATGTGGATGAGATCATAATGGAGTTGACATTTAACACACTTTTTCACATATGCGTAACAATATTTGGTAATAGTGGGCCAATAATAACCTAGTTGTATGATACGCTTAGCGATAGCATGTTGCCACTGAAATGGCCTCCACAAATGCCATCATGGACTTCTTTGATTGCATTAGTTGATTCACATGACTTAAGACAACATAGTAATACATCAAAAACTACGTTTGTAAAGGATGCCCCCTATGACCACGAAGTGAGTGACACATTGAAGGAAGGATCATTTAGTGCCTTTGATAGGTCTGATGGGATTTTAGATTTAGTAAGATAATCAAATATTTGGGTATACCATAAATCCAATGGGTTTTCATCAATAATGTTTATGGAAGGTAGCTCATTTTGATGTGAAGGATGGTCTAATTGTTGAATGACTACAAAAATTTTAGTTTTATCCTTTGATTTCTCCATTTTGAAAGGGACAAGAGATCCTAAAGAAGCCATAGTGTCTGCAAACCTATTAGAGGACCGTGGAATGGCTTTAGATGGTATAATGATTGAACGCACCAAGGAGAAAATCAACAATGACTTTATATTTTTGAAGTATTTCATTTTTACATTGGTATTCTCCTTTAACTTGACTAATGATGAGTTGTGAGTCTCCATAGATTTCCAAGACATGGACACCTAAGAGAATAGTGGTTTGCAAACCCATAATTAAGGCCTCATATTCTTCCATGTTATTGTACACTCAAAATTGAGTTTGAATGATAATGGGATGGGAATGTTCTAAGGTGGTATGAAAAAACATCTCTCCTCCTCCTTCTTGGAATTTAGCACCATCAAAGAGGGTCATTTTGACAGGGATGAAAAAATTGATTCACAATCATCGGATTCAATGATGTTGTTAATGGATTCATCTAGAAAGCATTCGTGAGGTGGTTTGTTATCTGAAAGAGGTGCTTTAGTGAGTTGATCAGCTATGGCATGACCTTTAATAGATTTTTGTGGTATAATTTCTAAGTCAAATTCAGTCATTAACATGAGCCATCAAGTTATGTAGTCATTATGATAAGGTTTAGCATGCATGGCTTTAAGTGGGTTAAAACTAGTGACGACATATGTTTTGTGATTAAGAAGATAATGTCATAGTTTGGAGGTGGAAAATATAATGCACAACACAACTTTTCAACTTCAGAGTAGCATGTTTTGTATTCATGGAGCATGTGGCTAATGTAGTATACAACTGTTCACGACCTTGACTATCATGGTGGGAAAGCATGGCTCCTAGGGCATGCTCCGAAGTGGATATATATAGGTAAAATGGTTCCCCATCACGAGGTGGAGTGAGGATAAGTGATGATAATAGATAATGTTTGATTTCATCAAAGGATTTTGACAATTAGAATCCCATTGAAATATTATATCTTTACGGAGTAAATGGTGGAATGGTTGATAACGGTCAGAGAGATGTGATATGAAACATCATATGGATTGTAACTTTCCTTACAGGATGTTAGTTGTTTGAGATTAGCAGGTGGAGGCATATTGATGATTGCTTTGACTTTTGTGGGATCAAATTCAATTCCATGAAGAGATACTGATGAATCCTAAAAGTTTTCCAGTGAGGACACCAAAGACACACTTTGCAGATTCAAGCGGAGACAAAATTGAATGAGATGGGTGAAGATTGATTCAAGAACATCAAGATGATTTTTGTGAAATTTAGATTTTCTAAGGAGGTCATCGATGTAATCCTCAACAATTTTGTGAATGAGGTCATGGAAGATATATGTCATAGCACGTTGATATGTTTCCCCTACATTTTTAATCCCAAAAGGCATGACACATAATAAAAGGTTCCCCAAGGGGTGATAAAGGATGTTTTATGTTGATCGTTAGGTGCAATAATGATTTGGTTATAACCTGAAAAACCATCCATAAGGGAAAGCATTTCATGGCTGGTTGTGAGATCTACAAGTTGATCTATGTTTGGAAGAGGGAAGTCATCTTTGGGATAAACAAGATTGAGATCCCTAAAATCGAGTGCAGATGTGAATTTTTCCGAAGCTTTGTTTAATAGGAAAATGTTAGAGACTCATTGTGGATAGTCAATGGGTATGATGAAATTGACAAATAAGAGACGTTGTAATTCTTCTTTGACAAGGATAAATATATGAGGGTGCATTTTACGAGATTTTGTTTGACTGGTTTAACATTGGGAAAACATGATGATGTTATGTATGACCGTTGGGATCAATTCCGGGGATATCACTATATGACCAAGTGAAGGCTTGATGATATTTTGTTAAAAATGAAGTGAAGTCATGTAATTCTTGTGGATTGAGACTTTGACCGACTTTGACTACGTGGGGTCTTGTGAGAGGTTCCCAAGTTAACGTTGATAGTGGATTCGTTTAGAAGAGCTGATGTATCAGATGGTAAATATTTATGAAGAAAGCGCTCTCATGGCTCTATGCGAGATAATTTCTTGATCGTCCTGACACTGAAGGATATCTATGGTAGGTAAATATTCTTCAACCATTTCTAGTGAAACAAGTGGTAATGATTTGATGGAGTTTCTTGATTGATATGTGAGTGGTCCTAAGGATATAGTGTTGAATAAAAAAAAAAGTTTGGTGGGATAGATATAGTGTCATTTGTATCTGTATAGAATCCTTATATTTGGTGGGTGATGACGATTCGGCTCTGATTTTGGGTTTATGGCTTGAATGAAAGGGCTTGATGAGTCTGTGGGGAATTTTCTATAACCTAGGCCATTTTTCTCATATGGTTTGAGGGTGTGTATGATGGTTTGATCATGTATTACTTTCTTTGTAATGCTTAAGGCCAAAGCCTTTCCATGCGAATTAAAGTGGAGGTACATACAAGAAAATATGGGATTCTCAAGGGACTTTAGATTTGACTTGAATGGTTTTGCCTTCCTGATATGGTGTAAATTGGTTGAATGGGACAATGGTTTATCAAACCCGCCATGCTTCCACAATGATTTGTTTTAAGGTAGGATTTGTGACCCATAAGATATAACATCTCCCACATCAGGGATTGTACATGGGTTACTTGTTAGGTGATGCGTTTACTCATGATCGTTTTTGGTGATGGGATGGAGTTAAGCATAAGAAGGTGATATTCCCTAAGAGTTAGATGTAGCTATCCATTGCGGGATAGTGGATGTGGTGTAAGGGATCACTGTAAGAACATGATGAGAGGGTTTTTCCCCTATAATAATGGGGTGGTTAATGGGTATAAGGAAGGAGGGATCGTACGAGGGTTCTTGATTAGGGTTTTGGAGGGCATTTTGTTTGAGAGATCCTACGGGTCTTGGTTTTGGTAGGATAAAGGGTTCTTCAAAAGAAGGTATGCCCCTTGGATGAAGAGGTGGGAAAAAGGTGGAGGACCATGGAAATGATAAGTTTCATCATAATGAGGACTTTTAAAGACTTAGAAAACACCCTGTTTATTTGGTCCCTTTGAAGTCTTAGATGAACTCGGTGTATTTGTTGAAGTTGATGCTAATGAAGGAAGAGGGGTTCGAATAATATGGTTGATATAGTCCACATGATTTTTAGGATTATTGATTTTTGTAGGTTGTTGATGACTGAGATTCTTGGTGGGTTTAGATGGGGGTGACTGAGCTAAAAATGTTTCTAATGGTACCATTTTTATGTTTGTAAATCTAGGAGCAGGTGTAGGTGCAGTAGTATTCGTTGATATAGGCATGGACCCCAAACAATGTCATGGGTAAAGGTATGGGAAGGATTCTAGTGGTAAGTGGTGGTTCAATGACCATGGACTTATCAGATGTTGGTATTAATTTGGTAGGTGTCGAATCAACAACTGACAAGGATATGGGAGTATTTTGTATGTTGATTGGAGTGGGGGAGAGTTATGTAGTTGTGATTGCATGTTCGTTGGCCTCTGGTAGTAAGGATTTTGTAGATTCTGTTTCACTAGGCAATAAAACAAATGGAGAAATGGGTTCAATTTTTGTTATTGTGTTAATGGTGTGGATGACATTAGCTTGTGGTGATTCAGAGGATGAGGGATGATTCGGGAAGGGTTATTTGAATATATCAAGGTTTTGGTTTGGAAGCGCATTTGGATTATCTAAATGGAGGTCGCCTTTATCAATCAAATCCTAAGGACATTGTGAAAAGTGTGACATATTTCTATGTCATGGTCGTTTACTCGATGGAATTTGCAATAATCATTATCACAAAGTACTTTTGGGCTTTGATACCGATATGTCAATAGGTCAATGGGTGGTAATGATATGATGTTAGAAGTAAATAATTTTTCAAAAACCACACCGTAAGTTTCCACTATAGGTGTGTAATTACGCTATTGACAAATTTATTCAACAAACATGATTTTCTTTGGGAGTGGATTTAACCACAATGACATTAGTAGCTATTTTAGTTTTATCTAGATTGGATGTTGATTTAGGTGGGAACTCTACTTTTGGTTTCTTGGGGTGAAGATTCACCCACCCATCTTCTAGAGCTCACAATTCCAACTAACGGGCCATGGTGAAGGATTCATAAAAGGTGTGGAATGATTGATTTGTACATTGGATGAAATGTGTTTAACATAGTGCACATAGAAAATCTCAATCAATTCCACCTCGTGGTAATGTGAAGGATAAATGATTAGTTACACCCCTCCAACAGGTGATGAAATTAGTGATGACTTTGTATTGAAATTGTCTGATGGCATATAAATCATTAATGGTAATTTTACGAGCTATGTTTATGGAGAAATGATCTAAAAGATTTGGGAAAGTTATGCGAAAGAGAACAAAGAATGTTATGAAATGTTGTTGTACCAGTCTAAGGTAGGACCAGCAAGAGACATAGGGAACGTTCTTAGCATTAAGTCCTAGTCATGGGATATCATATAACATGTGTAACGAAAAGCATGTGAATGTGTTGTTGAGGGTCCTATTTGTTGTAAAACTTGATAAACTTAGGGAGCTCCCAGTGTGGGGGATATGACTTGTATGACATGGAAGGATAAATGGGTTCATTGCAAATTTGTTTGTAGGAGAGGGTATTTTTGGATAAGGATGAGATAGCCTCCAAACTAGATATGTGGCTAAGGAGAGCTTGGAGAGAATTAGTTTGAGCCTAATTGCTTGAGGATGAGTTGGGTTGATAAGATGACTGATGCGAATATGCTTGATGTTGTTGCAAAATATTTTGTTGGTAGGGAATGTTTGTTTGAGGAATGTTTTGTTGATAAGAGAGGTTAGGTTGATAAGGGTTATTTTGTTGTGGAATGTTATGTTATGTGGCATTGTATTGCGGAATATTTTGTTGAGGTGCATATTGTTGGTGAGGAATGTTTTGTTGAGGGATGTTCTATGATGGGATATTTTGTTGTGGAATATTGTATTGTGGGATATTTTGTTGAGGGAAAGAACCCTGTTGTAAGGAAATACATTGTGGAGTTTGAATGTACTAGGCATGGTGCTCACATTTGCATAAGAGGATGAAAATATGTGGGAATGTGTTGGGATGGTGTAGAAGAAGCGAAAAATGATGGTTCTTGCTGCGGGATATTTTGTTGTGGAATATTGTATTGTGGGATGTTTTGCAATGGTATGGATTGTGACATAGAAATCAAAGGTTGCGAGGGTTGTGGCATGTATTGCAAGGCAAGATGAGATGTTTGAAATGGCACTAACATTAATCATCGGTGATTTTGTAGGAATATGCATGGTGATATTTTTGATTGGGGTAGTGGTCTATTGAGAAAACATAATTGTAGAAAGAGGCACAAATCCCAATGAAGAGGTTTGAGCCTGTGAAGAAACAAAGTGAGTAGATACAACAACAATAGTACTACTTGGAGGTGGTGTGGATGTTAGTAGATGAGATTTTTGAAAGATGTGAGCTTATTGTGTTTATGTGTTTTGAGATGAAATCATATGAAGGTCATAAATGGGTGCCGAGGAGATATCGGATGTTAGAGGTTGATTGGAAAAAATTGTTCATTCGATGTGTCAAAAGGATTGGTAGAGTTAGTAGTGTTATAGGATTGAATGGTGTTTAGTGTTTCGGGTTGGCTTTGAAGCGTAAGGAAATAAATTCTAAACAATAGGTTCTTGACCTATGAATTGTGTGGAAAAAGATGGTGGTTGGTAGCATTTGTATGTTTCTCGCTACTAGGTAGGCATTGAGAGCAATAGGATTTGAATCTAACATTTCTTCAAAACTGGATCACCCCTATTGTAAAATGGGAGTTCGGCTGCAGTGGGAGAGAATAAGTGTTTTGACTTGGGTGTATAGAGAATTTGTCCTTGGTTTTGTTGTGGAGAGTAAAAATATTGTTGTCTTGTTTCATTGTTGTAACTAGTCCCTACTTCATTCCATGTTTGTATGTCAGAAAAGGGGTTGGATGTATTTGTTTGATAAAGTAACATTTGTGGTTGCATAGGTGAAGAAATTGTGGTTGGAAGTGGTGTAGTGTGAAGTGGGGCTTGAAGTTGAAATGCAGGTGTTGAGGTAGACATGTTTTCAAATGATTGATTATGTTCTTGTTGTCTAGTGAGTACCATAATAAACAAACACACACAAAAATACAAAGCATATGATTAATAACTAATCATGCTAATTATAAAATAAGCGAAATGACAAGAAAAGTATTAGTTCTTATGTTGTTTTTAATTGTGAAAGGGGAATGTGTAAATAACTTTGCAAGGGTCTTGAGAGATGGATATCTAAAGATGGTTTCAGGTGCATTTAAAGGAGGAGTCATCTATATACTCGAAGGTACATGAGGCACAACTCTATACTATTGTTAGTACGGGCGTAGTATTGGGTCCTACCCCCTCACTTCATGGTCCTGCTTGTGATAAGGGAATCAGATGTTGAGCCAAAATATACCGATAAGCGATGTTTATAGTTGGCGTAACACCGAGTCGATTTCCCTGTTGGGTGATGAAATCCCAATCAATTTCACATGGGTGGGAGTTGTTTTAGATGCATTTTTATTTTGAAGTGGTTTGGTTGTGTGTGAGGGGAAAATAAGTGAATGCAACGAATTTTCCTCCTAATTAGACTATGTGATCAAGAAGTATGTGTTAATTCATTTTAAATCCCAAAATGAGATGTCGATTTTGATGAGGACAAATAGTCAATAATACAAGATGGAAAAGAAAAAAAAGTATTTCAGAATCACCGTGAGATTGCTCCAATATATTTTTTAGTTTTCCTTTTTAGCAATTTTAAGTCGTTTATTTAAGCAAGTCCCCAAAGAAAAGTTTCCAAAAAAACCTATGGTTTTGTTAAAAATAACAATAAACAGAAGAAAGAGATACTGCAAATTGATGAAATTTGTTAGAGAAAAATTAAACAAAGAGAATCACTAGTGATTTAGAAGAATCGTAGGCGATTAAGCCAATCGCTAAAGAATTGGTAGTCGATCAAGAAAAATAGTGCTAAAATGATGATAAAATGACAAATTTACAAGGGATTCAGTCCCACCGGCATTCCAGAATGTCTCATGTGGTTTTTACCTTGGTTGTCTTAACAATTTCAAGGGGTAGTAACCAAACTCGACCTTGATATGGCGGGGTTTCTAGGATACCGCAGATGTTGATTATGTTTTTGTGCACTGTGTTCAGAAACAACAAAACGAGTTTATCCTATGAATGAGACTCTTGTAATCAAAGCTGCAATGTTATGTTAAAAAAATGTTATTGATCAAGATAAAGCACTCTGATCTTTATTTAATACATATATTTATGTATATAAAAGCTTATGAAACAACATATGCTTATCACTTATTTAAGTACATATATGATTTGAGAATAATCAATGATTAAATCCACAAGTCGATTCTCGATCAGTATAAATATTTTCAAAGAGGAAGGAATGAGATTCAACAAAGTTGGTAGTTTCTTCTTCTTCTTCGGTCAAATTAGAGTCAAGGACTAAGATATAATCCTCGGTGAAGAAATACGAGTCTTCTTCCAGAGAATCGTATTGTTGTGCAAAGGTGGAATTGGAGCTGGAAATGCTTATGTGACTTTGGCAGAGATGGACTCGAAGATGTGTGGTAATCCTCCTCCAAATGTTCAAGACCGGTTGTGAAACAAGGTTCAAGTTGAGCGAGCTCCTCTCGCAATCTCAATGCTTCATCGTAAGCCTCCCAAAAGGCATCAATTGTTTCCCTGATATGTCAAGGCAAGTGAAAAGATGGATTTAATACTTTAGATATGTAAAATGTTGACATAATCATCTAATAAATAATTCACCAATTATTAAATAATTATCTATCCCCATCACTAACCTTGTAATAATAATTAATTATAAATTTAACTAATTATTATATCATGTACAATCACATTCCAATCTTTCCATATTCTACACATCCCATCTATACCCTTAAAACATTAATACAAATATTAATATTTCATTCATTATACTAAATAAACCTCATTAACTATTTTCCTCTAATTTAAAAATACTCACCCACCTACCACCTACTCTATACCTATGTTATGCCTAGCCTCTCCATCTAATCACCCTCACTAAATGTAATTAATCTCACCTAATCACCACTTAATGAGCCCCCAAATCTAGAGACTTCTAATTCTAGAAGTCTCTCCATCTTTCCCTCCTTTTATTCAAATATTCAAATTAAAAATACTATTCTATTGAATTTTAAATTCAATAGAGGATTCTAAGAAAATCTAGAATTTTCTACACCCTCCCCTCTCATCCATTTTCAACCATTGATCTAATCCACCATGGAAAAATCTCAACCATCCATTTCTACTCCTCCAACTATAAATAGAGGTGCCACCCTCCATGGCAAGCATCTCAAAAATTTGCAAGTATATGCTTTGCCCAATTTTCTAGCAATCCAAGCAATCTAGTGAGCTCAATCAAGTAATTTATCAAGGGGAGGTGCTGTTGGAATTTATCCAAAGATCTGAAGCACACATTGCATACATCCAAACAAGCAAAATCCAAGGAGAAAATCCAAAGCAACAAAGGAGGAGAATTCTACTTGTAGGTAAGTACAAGTAAATTGTTTTCCCTTCTTTTCATCTTGCTCAATCAGAAGTAGATAATTAGTTGTGTTAGATTTTGTATTAGTTTGGCTGTATAACCTTATCATTTGTGCATGCTAAAACAATTTATTTTCTACATTTTGACGCCCACCGTGGGCTTACCCCAAAGTTTTGACTAGGTACTAATAGCAAGTGTCAAAAATTTGAAAATTTTCAATGAGATTTAAACTCAAAAATTCAATTTTTCGAGTCTCTCATGACGTATCGACACATACATCTTGTTTTAATGCATTCGTTATCTATTTTAGAGCATTTATCCGATGATTTTCAGCTCTGTCTGTAGATAGGAAAATGCTTTAGCACATTCATGATAAATCAATACATGTGTGATACTTTAGCGCATTTATACTCTGTTTCAGCGCATACAACCTTTAACATATTTGTTGTGCGTGTTCTCCGGATAATAACATATTTGTTTAACTTTCAGTAGCATTTATCTACCATTTTAGTACATATAACTACTAACATGTTGTGTGTGCAGGAGTTTTAAACTTTATCGCATTTATTCCTGTTTTAGCGCATTTATCTACTTGCTTTAGTGCATATAACTACTAACACATTGAGTATGCATGTTTTAAAATTTAGCGCACTTATTCCCTGTTTCAATGCATTTGTCCTTGTAACAGTGCATTTGTAACATAGACCATTTTGACTTTGTAATAAATATTAACTTGCATATTTTGCATTCCGCAACATTCTTATAGTATTTAACATTCTGATTTTACAAAAACTACAGGAACAAGGGGAAACTCTGCCGATTTTTCCACTTGATCAAAATAATACGTATATTGCCTAACATTTTGTGGTTGTAGGATATTAAAACAAACCAAGACTACTAACCCTTTGTCTTGCAGCCCGAAAGCAGTCCAAGTGCATTAGGTTTTTATTAAAACTACTAACCTTTTATCTTGCAGATTTCCCAAGTCAAAGACCCCCATTCCAATATCTCATTTTGATTAAGTTTTGTATTTTATTTTTTTCATACTTTGTGTGCTTGTTTGTTTAAACCTGAAGGTGACACCGTGTATGCTCTCCTCTCGCATCCTAGGATAATCTTGAGGATCAAAGCTAACCTTCCTCCCTTTTTTCTCTTTATAGGGGGTAACGTGACGTGGAAGTGACATCCACACACTTACCATAGTCCTAGGGGTCTCGTGACCATGGGCTTCATCTCCACGCATATAGACACACCCCGTGTTTTGGCGGGGTATACAAATTCAAGGAAAACTGTCATTATTGGCTAAGTGTCTACGTGTTTTAAGCATGACATGAAGTGAGGGGCTTCCATGTCCCAATACCTAGGCCTTAGACAACATCCTTGCCACATGGATTTGGGCCCCACATACCACAAGGTATATAGGGGACACCCCTAGAGAGCTCATTTATCCTAGACTAGGTAGCCTTCGGCCATGCAATCAAGCTATAGTGCAGGGGAAGGAACCACCAAAGATCACTCACTAGCTGATCACACATTGACATAAAGGTGGGCCAACTCAGTGAGCGCCACTGTCGTGTGTGGTATTAAAAGTGAGCTATAGCTTGATTGTACTCCCACTTGACTAGTTAGGATTGTGCATGCATGAGTGTACTTGTTTGAGTGTTTTGTCGAAACCAATGATAACAATCCCTACACCAAAGCTTGTAAATAAACCATACACTTATCACCCATCAATTTTGATCATAGTTTTTACCAAAAATTTTCAAAATAAAATAACACCATAATTTCCCACACCACATACTGCTAACATCCAAATTTTTGACCATACATTACCCATCTAATATTATACCCACATTTTGTAAATAAATCAAATATTTACCCTTATAAGATTTTATACATACACCATTATCATATAAATAGTTTTTACAAAACCCCTCACATTAATACAAAAACACAATTTTTTTATAAAATCAAATCAACACATCCATCTGTTAAATAAATTCATAATTCCACCTTCACTAACCATATTCATGTCTTTTTCCACTTTCAAAGCATACTATCACAAATCTTAAACCACCTAAGGCTTACCCTGCTAATCATTTGACATTTCCTATTGAAATCTTAATCAACCTAGGTTCTAGGACATGTACCAATCACATAATTCACCTATCCTAAGTCCTGCCACAATCTCATATCATCACACTCAGCTTAAAACATCCTAATTACGATCCTTTTTGCTAAATCAAACTTAATCTTATTAATCAACATCTTGCATATAGGCCAAATACCCTTACCCCATATCCTATTCTTCTAAGCCCTTATAAACAAGGCACATCCTAAGCCCTCTACTAATGAGGCACATCCTTTTTTTGTTCTCTCCTCCAAATTTATTCCATCCTATAAGCAAGACTAGATTACCAAGGTTAAGCATCAAGATCATTAAGGAATCATAATCTTCCCTTTCATCCATACATCCTTCACCCCAAGAACACTTCATCCCACACATTTCATCAACATTAGAAATCTAATGACACCTAGGTGAATAATAACCCGATCCCAATATGGAAATGATGATGAAAATAGTAACCACAACATGGAAAATGATTTATTCAATCACAATTACTATGATGCCAATAACGAAGAAAACCAACCTAGAGGAGAAGACGAAGAGACTATGGTTGACACTAGTAGTGACGATGAATCTAGCATCTATTTCACAGAAGGAAGATGAAGAGAGATGTTAAATCACTTCGTTGAAAAGAATAAGGATTCCCTTTTACTCCAATTATATCATATGGGGAAAAATTCCTTCTAATTACACCCATGACCAACTCCATAGTCTTCTCCCAGATAACAATGATGACATTGGCCAAAGACCACCCTCCACACATCATCCTAATCCAAATCATTGTTGCATTGTTAGACACGTGGATAGGATGGCAGAGAGAGAATAACACCCATGCATCCACATAAGTTTTATTGTCTAAATTACAACAAATGAGCAATCAAATCACCCAATTAGCCTCTCAATTCGAACCACAACCATCTAATGATCATGGATCCCATCATTCCCAACCCAATTTCAAACCACCACCACTTAACCCTCTAGAACCAACCTTGGAGAAAGAAGTAAAGTCTATGAAGGAAACACTTCAGGGGTTGCAACTCGGCACTCAAGGACGTCAATATAAATTCAAGGAATTTTTCCTTATCCTTTTGACCGTGATATATTACGAGTCCCTTTCCCACCATATTTTGAACCACCTAAATTTGAAAAATACAAGGGAAAAGGAGATCCCTGTGAACATGTTAAGGAATTCTATATGCTTTGTCAAGAAGTTTCCTACGATGATTCCTATTTGTTAAGACTCTTCTCTAGAAGTTTAGGTGGTCCAACTTTAGAATGGTTCCTTTAATTTCCCAAAGGTTCTGTTACAACATTCACCGACTTATCAGAAAAATTTGTAAAACACTTCTCCTATAATGTAGAGCATGATGTCACAATGATTGATTTGTGTAATACTAAACAACGAAATGGTGAAATTTTCTCCTCATTCTTACAATGATGGCAAGACCTCGCTAGCTACATTCCGTGGCCCATACTTGAGAAGAAACTAGTCACCATCTTCATGTCCAACCTTAATCAAGAATTAGCATTCCATCTGCAAGTCCATTGTGCAAACACCTTTGATGACATTATTGAAAAAGGCATGCAAATCAAGAGAGCCCTTGTCGTAAAGGGTCTTATTAAGATATATTCTTGTGAAAATCACAACCAATCCAATCAACCCTCTACATCTGAAAATCCTAAGTACTTTAATAAGAATAAAAATGTCATCGGCGATGGAGTAACAAACACTAAAAATGTCCAACATGTCCATACCACTTCTACCATATCCGTCCCTAAAGGACAACCTCAGTCCACTCAAGATGTAAGGCGACGAGCATACACCCCCTTGGTGAATCCTTAGAAGCAATCCTTGATAAATTAATCACTACTAATATGGTTGTTTTTCCTCAGACTCAACCCATTGATGAGTCTCGACCCAAACCTTCATGGTTCAAAGAAAATGAATACTACAAATTCCATAAAATCAAGGGTCATGCCACGTACCGGTGTATGAAATTGAAAAATTATATCTAAGACCTTATTGACCGAGGAGAGATTGAAATAGAGGATAATGCTTCCACCTCCTCCCAAAATCAGAAACTTGGGATATATCAAAACCCCCTTCCTAATCATGGATAGAACAATGCTTCTAACCAAGGACAACAAAGTATGGAAATAAACTTGAATCCTCCACTCACCGCTCTAATCATATTAATTACCATCGTGTACCCCCTCCATATACATCACTTGTTGGCCATATTCACCATTCTCTCCATCAAGTAGCCACCATTAAAGTAAAAGGTCCTTCACAAAACCCCCAGTGTGTTGTCACTACTCACAGGAACCGTGTGGTGGTTTAAGGAGTTGCTCCATCATCTTCCAATCCAACACCACAAACACAATATAATATCATTGAACAACTTGAGAAAACTCCTACACAAATCTCCATTATGGAACTTCTCAAAACATCATCCGTCCACAAAGACATTTTATACCACGCCCTCCAAGAAGCACGTGTTCCCACTGATATCAATCCTACACAATTTCAAGCCCTTATTGCTAATCTCTCTCCATATCCAATAATCCCACTTACCTTCACTCAACAAGACCTTCCACCACATGGACCCTACCCACAACCTTCCTCTTTACATTGAAGTTCTTATTGACAGTGTTCGTGTTAAAAGAGTGCTAATAGACAACGGATTGACACTTAATATTTGTACTCTAAATATCATACATCGGTTGGGGTATAGTGATTTGGATTTGTAACAAGATATAATCACTATCAAAGCATATGACAATACGGAGTGTAAATCAGTGGGCACCATTTATCTACCCATCAACGTCGGGCCTGTCATACTCCCCACGCTTGTCCATGTGATAGATATCCAATTCTTAGATAATCTCCTACGTGACCAACCTGGATTCACAACATGAATGCTATACCATCCACACTCCATCAGTGTCTTAAATTTGAACATGTTGGTACTAAATTACTATTCATGGTGACCCTCAACCTTTCCAATATGTCAAACATTAGAGGCTGAGAGTTATCGGGAACCTTATTGTCCCATCATCAAACCTGCACCAGCAACATTACCTTCATCATCTGCCACTTTGTCTATCTCCCTTGATAGTCTCCCATCCCCATCTCACTACACCTCCTCATCATCTACTCCTCTTTTACCTACTCCACCCATATCTACTCCCCTTCTTCCCACTCCATCACTCAAGTTAAAAGTGATAGGGTGTGGTGAATACCAAACATTTAGCATCGACCACATACCACTATAACCTAAACAAATTGGTAGGTCTACGTATATATTTAAACAAGAGACAAACATATAAGTTGGGCTCATCCAATTTCATTTGTTTGGTACCTTGTTGATGAGTACCTTGAGCCATCTGATTCCTCATGGCTTATTGACGACTCTATACCTTCTTGTTGTTTGGATAATCAATATTTAATTCCTAAAAGGATGATAAATTATATGGGTTACTCTAGATGAGGGCTAGGTCGCTACGAGAAAGGCATCCCTGAACCCCCACTTTGTCATCCCTAACCTTGATGGACGTGGACTAGGATATCGACCACCTGGTGAAAGCATCTATGATGACCTGAGTAACACTTCCAATACTGTTGAGGAGGTCATTGACAATATCGATGCAAGTTCCATTTATAGCCAATACGAAGACCTCGCCAACACTAACCTCTTCCTTGATACCACTATTCTCACCATTGACATCGCCCTCACATACCCACAACTCATTGAATGGGACCAACGATCAAAACATCCTCCTCTTGACTCATTTCAAAATGATGAAGCAATTCTTGAATTCATGGGAACTCATGATAATCTACTTGTTGGAGATCACAAAAAGGGTTTCCAAGTATGTTTGAATGTTGATGCCTATTTTGCAGCACAGACATGAGCACTCCCTTTCCTTTCCCTTATGCCCAATTTAATAATCCTCATCCCATATTCTCTTGTCACCTTGACAAGGAAGATGCCCTTGCTAAACTCCTCCAGAATCCTCAAATCCGAAGATGATCCAATCATCGATAAAATTCTCCCCGCTCCTAAACCTCTACAAGATGATTCAACATTAGTAGTTGAGGAAACCATAGAAATCAACATCGGCATAGAAGAGGAGCCCAAGATTCTCAAACTGGGGGCATCTTTGTCTATAGAAGAGAATGATGTATTTCTTTGTCTACTACTCAAATAATTCTCGATATCTTTGCATGGTGCTATGTGCATATGCAGGCCTAGATCTATCTATCATGGTCCATTATCTTGTAATGCAAAAAGATTCCAAACCAGTCAAACAGAAGATTCAAAAAATGCATCCCAAAGTTGCATTACTTGTCAAAGAGGAATTACAAAGGCTACTTGACGTTGGCTTCATTCAACCCATTGATTATTTTGAATGGATTTCCAATATTTTCCTAGTAGGAAAAAGACTGGGGGCATTCGTATTTGTACTGATTTCCACGACATCAATAAAGCTTTCCCAAAAGATGATTTTCCGCTACCAAATATTGATATGATTGTTGACTCTACAACTGGACACGAGATTTTATCCCTCATGGATGGTTTCTCTCGGTTATAATTAGATCAAAAATATAGAAGAAGATCAACATAAGATAACTTTTTCTACACCTTGGGGCACGTATTCCTATTGGGTCATGCCCTTTGGACTCAAGAATGTCATATCCACTTATCAAGTATGCCATGATGGTCATATTTCACGATATGATGCATGATATAGTTAAAGACTACGTTGACGACATTTTAGGAAAATCTAAAACTTGTGAAGAACATCCTGTAGTACTATGCCAAATCTTGAATGATTTGAGAATATAAAGTTTGTCTAAATCCCAAGAAATGTGTTTTTGGTGTCACATCTAACAAGCTCTTAGGTTTCATTTTCTAGTAGATGCAAATCAAAATTTATCTAGACAAAGTCAAGGCTGTAGTCAAAATGCCTCCACCTAAGAATCTCAAATAATTATGAAGCCTATAGGGAAAGATTCAAGCTATCAGAAGATTCATATCACAATTGGCCGACAAATGTCATCCATTCCACCATCTACTAAAAAGGGCACAAAATTTCACTGGACGAGGAATTCCAAGCATATTTTTATAAGCTTAAGGAATATTTGATGAATCCTCCCATCTTGGTACCTCCTACCCTGGGAGTAACACTTATGCTCTATATATCTTCCATGCAACACACCTTGGGAGCTCTTCTAACACAACATGATGATCAAGGAAAGGAACATGCCATCTATTATTTAAGCCAAACATTAATTACATATGAGCTCAACTACACCCCTATGGAAAAGGCATGTCTTGCTATGGTCTTTTCCTCTCAAAAGCTACAACATTACATGCTCAATAATACTACTAAGCTCATAGCTAAAGTAGATCCTCTTAAATATCTACTTTCCAAATCAGCTCTCACAAGACGAATGGCTAAATGGATCATGCTTCTAAGTGAATTTGACATTGAATATGTTAATCAGAAAGCTATCAAAGGACAAGTACTAGCTGACCAGTTGGCAGAAGCTCTAATTTCTAATACTACACCACTCACCACATGGTTCCCAGATGAATCCATATGTACAATTGCAGAATCAGACATATGGACATTGTACTTTGATGGCTCATTTACACATCATGGTTTGGGAGCAGGTATCTTGTTTATTACTCCTCAAGGTAACTTAATTCCTAAAGCTTTTCGGCTTGCTTTTCCTTATACTAATAATATTTCTGAATATGAGGTACTTCTTACTTGGTTTAAAAATGGCTATTCAATGGAATATTACGCATCTCAATGTCTTTGGTGATTCACAACTAATCATTAAACAAGTTAATGATGAATATGCCACCAAGGATGATAAGTTGGTTCCTTATAAAAGAATGGTCGATAGTTTCAAGGCCTACTTTCAACACATTCAATTAGAGAAAGTCCCTCACATAAGTAATAAGTCGAAGTAGATGCTATGACTACCATCGCCTCTCTTAGACATGCCCCAAACTCATAAAATTCCAAATTTCTAATTGATCAATTAATGATTCCCACTTATGATACTCCTAAGTTAGAAATGGTTTGTGAGATCGTTGGTCCTGATTCCCCCTGGTATCACGACATCTACACCTACCTACATGACCATACCCTTCCACCTAATCTCCCTCACAATCATCACAAATCATTCATCCAACGAGCCTCCCAATTCACCATCCTTGGTGATACCCTCTATCATAGAAGCTTTGACGGAACTTTACTACGATGCTTAAATTACCAAGACGTCGAATCAACACTCCAAGAAGTTCATGCAGGGATTTTCAGTGCCCACACCAATGGTCTGGTCCTCACCAAAACTTACGCACTGCTGGATATTATTGGCCAAACATGGAAAAAGATGCATGCTCCTATGTCTGTAAATGTGTCCCTATCAAAAGCATGTTGACCTCATCCATGCACCATCACAAGCCTTACAACCCATTACCACCCCATGGCCCTTCTCTACCTGGGGTCTAGATCTCATGGGAAAACTAAATCCCACTTCCTCTTATGGTCATAAATTCATCATCACCGCTATAGAGTATTTCACTAAGTGGGTTGAAGCCATGCCGCTCACTTATGTCAAAGGAAAGAAAATATCCAAATTCATCCTCAACCACATCATCTATCACTACGGTGTCCCATCCACACTTATTATGGATAATGACACATCCTTTAAAAATCAAGATGTCCGTGAACTTTGTGAAAAATTCCATATCAAGCTCAAATTTTCTACCCCCTATTATCCACAAGGAAATGGCCAATCTGAAGCATCTAATAAGACCCTCAAGCGCATCCTAGGAAAATAGTCAATCAAGTAGGATGCGATTGACATACACAAATATATCCCACCTTGTGGGCCTATTGCACATCCATCCGCACTCCTACCGGTGCCACGCCATATTCTCTTGTCTTTGGCACAGAAGCAATTTTTCCCATTGAGATCAAAATCCCATCCCTACATGTATCCCTCCAACACCTCATCAATGATGAAGACTACCACATCCATTACCTATAAGAACTTGAGCTCCTTGATGAAAAATGACTCCAAGCCCTTGATCATCTCAAAGCCTATCAAAACGCCTTCGCTGCCATTATGGAAAATGTGTAAAAGACCACAAATTTGAAGTTGACAACCTAGTCCTTAAGGAAAATCAATGTAACACCAATGTTGAATGAGAAAAGAAGGGAAAGTTCAAACCAAATTGGCTCGGACCATATGTTGTCATCACAAAATTCATCTCAGGTGCTTACAAGCTTGCTACTCCAGATGGAGACGAGTTGGACGAGCCCATGAATATCATGCATCTTCATCGCTTCTACACTTAAGTGTTTAACGCTCCAAAAATCCGTCCAATGGTGAAAACCACTCTAGTGGTGCCTAGGGCAAGTACCATGGTGAAAACAAATTTCCGAGCTACGGTAGAAGTTAATCCGATTCTTTGATTACTAGCACTCTACAATTCACAATACACGCACACTAGGGGCATACTACCCCCTTCTCTTCCCTCATATCCCTATCCACAATTTCATCCTAAAACTATCTTATCCACTATCTAGATCCATACTTCTTCCGATCCTCTCTATGTTGCATTGAATTTGTCTTGATTAAGAATATCCTTCCCAATCCCAACTTAGGTTGCCTTACTCATTCCCTACGAAGTAGGTCCCTAGGAGTCTCATTTACATGCCGAGCAACACAACTCTTGCAAGATCCTGAGGCTTTCATTTCTCTCCATCCCCCATTAACATCTATCATCACTCATTCCTCATCACTCTCCTTTTCCCCTACCATCCTAACATGATCAATGTAAAAACCATAATGTAAATAATTGTATAAAATTCAAAAACATTATCCACCGTACATATGATACATTCACATACATAATTTACTATTACTCACATTTATTATTAACACAAATCCATTACATCATAAAACTACCAACTAAACATCATCTCATCACTATTTCATTAATAACATTCATCATTATACCATGTCACATGTACATACATGGAAACGCATCATATATGCATCATATAACATCCATGATAAAATAAATCAAAACCACATCATAAACTATTTCCCATAACATAAAATAACATCATAAGTAAACACATAATTTCCTCATATACATCCACAAACCTACTCTAAAATAAACATCATAAATACATATCCACACATATCATCAACATAACACATCACATTTTAACCATCTAAAAAGTATCCTATACATACATCTACAATCATCATCACATAATCTAACATATACCAAATCCATGACATCAAAATACATCATCAACATCTCAAAAATAATTGACCATCTATCTATATCATCTCCATCATCAAAAACCACATCTACAAATGGCTACATCATATATATAATCTGGCTATAAAAATGAATCGATCATCTGTACATATATCACCATCATGACCATGCAAGGTCATCATAAAAAAATCACTAACATACATATATACATATCTATAGGCACTATGTTGAACTACCTTTATCCTCTCCTACTTGAGGAGGTTTTCAAATGCTCACCGTATTACTGATGTTGTGGACCAGACTGATCACCGCCCCACGATCCCTACTTTGTCCTCTATCTAGCTATATAATTAATATAATGCACATAACTAGGCCGATCATGCATCACCATATCCTCATAATAACGAGCCTCTGCTATCACCGCCTAGTATTGATAGAGTGACACTATCCTCGGAGGACCCATATGTCCTACTCTCCCCGAGGCACTAGGACCTACACCATCCTCGTAGCTCCGAGATACACTCATGTACTACTCCCCGTGCTTCTCTATCCAATGGTCCATACCTCGTCTTTTAAGCATCCCGATCTCTACGATTTTTTTCCCTGTGCCATATAGCACAGTCTCTCTCTGCTCCAATTGGGCTATCTCTGACTCCAACCATACAATGTCACTCTCCCTCTGCCCTACTACCACAATAAATCCATGAAAATATCTCATCCTCATTGCATCTCGCGCCCGTAGGCTAGCTATCTCCGCTACCCGTGCCTCGCACCTCCCTCTCCAACATCTCTATCGGTGTGTGTAAATCTCCTCCTCCATCCCTCCCTCCTACTCCATATCCACCTCCTTCATCTCTCCCACCTACTTTGTTTCCTCTTAACCCCTCTCCACCTCCTCCATCTCTCCCACCTACTACGTCTCCTCCTCTATCCCCATCTCCCTCCCCTCCCAATCCCGAAGATCCCACTATAGCTATTTGTGATGAAAAGAATTGCTCAGTAATGACATGGTAGTAGCGTCCACCTCTATCACCTCTACCTCTAACCTCTCTGGACTCTGAACAAGAGACGACACCGATGGCTACTATCCTGGTGGGCCACCTAAAATAATGACCGGTGGTGCCCTCTGTGCCTCCTCCTCCTATACTGTGGGCTGTGGTTGATGTCAACCAATGCACGTCTGTAGGGAAATCCTCTATAAACCTATCGTCGACCATGCACAAATCTCATCCCTCCTTGTGGCCTCATCAAATGTATTATCCCGATCTTTTCCCACCACTCTATATACCTTGGAGCCACCCCTAGATCCTCTCTCTGCTGATAACAACATCCATGTCACACCGCACCTCATCTAAACTTGCCTAGGCCACCACCTCTGGAATCACACCACCCCACACACCCACCTCATGTGTCGTCCATGCAAATACATGCTGACTGCGTGGGTATACCCCGTACTATACCAAACTACCGTAAAAAAACTCTGTCGCCGTCGATATCTCTCCACTGTGTACGGCCGACCACCAACTATATAATACGGTGACCAAATCCTCCCCAAATGTCGATGATCTCCCTCCCATACCCGATCACCTCGACGATAAGGTATCTATGTAATATTCCTAGATTGTAACGCATCAAACTAACGTTGATACCAAAATAAATATCCTAGATGCTCATGCCTTCCTCCCACCATCCACCACCCATACACTGATGGCTCCCCCACCCCACACTACTATCTAACCCCAATCGGTCTCCCAATAGCTATATGATCATAACTCCATATCTGTAAAAGTGTCCCAACACCAATACTCCCCCACCACCATATACCACC
Source organism: Taxus wallichiana var. yunnanensis (assembly GCA_018340775.1). Taxonomy (NCBI): domain Eukaryota; kingdom Viridiplantae; phylum Streptophyta; class Pinopsida; order Cupressales; family Taxaceae; genus Taxus; species Taxus wallichiana. Next base: position 618,145,785 of record CM031236.1, read on the forward strand.
GGTCAAATCTCGGTATAGCCGCTAGCACTGCTGGAGCCCAGGCAAAAATTGTCTCCTCACGCCACATCGAATGTACTACCTCTGCTAAACCCAAACTGAACCATCTTCCCCACCATCTAGAAATAATATACAACTAATCAGTGAGCACAATAACAATGGTACTGCTCCATCCACCCCTGCCTAAAATACATCCCCAAATCTATCCTGATCCCCTCTCGAGGAGCACCCTCTATATCTGTCAATAACCTCAGGCTATCACTCGGTCTACCTCTCTGCCACACTATAGCCTCTCCCTCTACTGGAAATCGATATATCCGATATACATCCTCTAATGTCACCGTCATCTCACCCATCAGTAAAAAAAAGTGCTAGTCTCTGAATGCCACCACTCCGCCAAGGTCATCGATAGGGAACGATCTGCCCTCATCAACCGACATCCTTTCTACATATAGAAGTCCTAACATATGCAATAGTTCCACATCCTCCTCCTCACCTCTACACCCGTGCCTCCCAATAGATACTGTAATGTTGCCGACCACCGATGCCTCACCTGGACAAGCAATAATACCATCTACACAACATATAATACGTTAGAATCTATCTCTATTTTATCAAAAGAATTTTCCTCACTTTCCATTCCATATTTATTCTAAGTACATCATTCCCCCTCTTGTTATTAAATGCACTACTATACTGCCCATATATGCTAATTTGTAATAAATTCACTAAAAATATCCTATATGCACTAAAACCACATCACACACTTCATTATCCCATATGCGCTACTCTTTTCCCCATATACGCTAAACAATATCATATGCACCATTTCACACACCTATCCCATCCCTATATGCGCTTTCTGACATAATACATGTGCTACACTACATTCTAAAACATGTTTGACATAAATGCGCTACTACTTTTGCCATATGCACCGTAATTAATCATATGCGCTAAACCTAAGCAAATGTACTAAACCTTATGCCATTCTTTCCCAAATGCACTATTTCACATCCCTTCCATCTATCCTCGACATATGTGCTACTATTTAGCGCATATGCACCACTTTAGGACCCGTATGCACTAAACAATGTGTCAAACACACATTTTAGCCCTAAAAACACCTAAAACCTCGAAAAATGTAACAATTAATGCATAAAATAAATTATAAATTCACTCACCGGCTATCCCTTCTCTGTGGCCACGATACTCCCTCACTAGGTCCGCTCGATGATCCACAATACTATTGTATGCCATTTCATACTCTCTCGCTCTCATTTTCAAACTCGACACGGTGAAAATGACTCTCCGTGGTCCCCGAAAGCCTTATATACCCGCCGCGATGGCCCTTAACCTTCCCAAAGCTAGTTCTCTCGCCATGTAGCTCTGTTTTCCCTCTTGTTTCTTCTTATCTTCATCAAATTTCCTCCTCTATCAACCTAAACCTAAAAATTTCAAAAAAATCTAAAAAATTCAAAAAAAAAATCAAAAAATCAAAAAATCAAAAGATTAAAAAAATAAAATAAAAATTTAAAAAAAAAAATTAAAAAAATTAAAAACTAAAAAAATTCAAACAAATCTACAACATTCTAAAATTCACAATACCACTGTAATTTGTACACACACACACACACACACACACACACACACACACACACACACACACACACACACACACACACATATATATATATATGTTTACATTTTTGGGCCGATGATATGAGGCCACTTTTTCCTTTTTTAGCACTTAGCTAATGATACGAGGCCACTTTTTCCTTAACCGATGATATGAGGTCACTTTTTTTGGTCTAATGATATGATGACCCACTTTATCTCGATTTGACTAATACTATAAAGACACATGCATCTAGCAGTTTAAGCATCATGGTCATTATACCTAGGTGCATCTTGCTTTATGCCACATTGCTCATAAATGCTAATGATGATACAATGGACACAATATGACAACACATCTCCCTATTATCTTTGGCACTGCAATCAATCTCCTCAAAATCCATCTCATCCTTCATCCAAATCTAACATCTTCTAATCACCCATGTCATATATCCTCGATGGGGCATCCTCATAATCCACATCCAAAATTCAAAATCATCACCCTTGATCGGGGCATCCCAAAATCTACGTCCTCACAAATATCCCCCTCATCACACATCAAATCCCCTATCTCTTAAATTCCCCTCTCTTTCTTCTAATTCCTTCTAATTCTAGAATTCCTCTACTCTTCTCTCCCCCTCTCTTATTCTTCTACCTTTCTCCATCTTCTTCCTCTCCCTTCACTCTTCTATCTCTCCCTACCTTCTCCTTTTTCTTAGCTTTCTCCTTTTGCCATTCTTCCCTCCTTACCTCTCAATATCTCCTAATATCCTATATCCTCATTCTAATATTTCTCCACCAACTAACTTAACCCTCTTTTCTTTTCGAGTGGCTACCCACCTCATTCCTCCCCGCTACCCACTCGAGGGGCATCATATGACTATCCTATCATCTTCTACTTCTTCTTTGAATGATCATTTCTACACAATAATCCTTTAAAGAGGGGCAAAATGTAGACATGTAAAATGTCGACATAGTCATCTAATAAATAATTCACCAATTATTAAATAATTATCCATCCCCACCACCGACCTTATAATAATTAATTATAAATTTAACTAATTATTATATCATATACAATCACATTCCAATCATTCCATATTCTACACATCCCATCTATACCCTTAGAAATATTAATACAATTATTAATATTTCATTCATTATACTAAATAAACCTCATTAACTATTTTCCTCTAATTTAAAAATACTCACCCACCTACCACCTACTCTATACCTATGTTATGCCTAGCCTCTCCATCTAATCACCCCCACTAAATGTAATTAATCTCACCTAATCACCACTTAATGAGCCCCCAAATCTAGAGACTTCTAATTCTAGAAGTCTCTCCATCTTTCCCTCCTTTTATTCAAATATTTAAATTAAAAATACTATTCTAATAAATTTTAAATTCAATAGAAGATTCTAAGTAAATCTAGAATTTTCTACACCCTCCCCTCTCATTCATTTTCAACCATTGATCTAATCCACCATGGCCAAATCTCAACCATCAATTTCTACTCCTCCAACTATAAATAGAGGTGCCACCCTCCATGGCAAGCATCTAAAAAATTTTGCAAGTATATGCTGCCCAATTTTCTATTAATCCAAACAATCATCCAAGCAATCTACTGAGCTCAATCAAGAAATTTATTAAGGGGAGGTGCTGCTGGAATTTGTCCAAATATCTGAAGCACACATTGCATACATCCAAGAAAGCAAAATCCAAGGAGAAAATCCAAAGCAACAAAGGAGGAGAATTCCACTTGTAGGTAAGTACAGTAAATTGTTTTCCCTTCCTTTTCATCTTGCTCAATTGGAGGTAGATAATTAGTTGTGTTAGATTTTGTATTGGTTTGGTTGCATAATCTTATCATTTGTGCATGCTAACACAATTTCTTATATACAAATATGATTAAGTAGGGAAGCCTAGATGGCACACAGATCTAAATCATTAAGCAATTCATATTGCTCCCAATGGAATGGATGACATAGAAGAGGAAAAGAGCCAGTTGTAGGGAAGTTAGAATTTCCTGATGACATTTGAGATCATAAAACTAGACAAGATATTAGCAAATAACCAAAAACATGCATTCATTTTGATTAGGTTGAATAAAAAATAGTAAAGAGAAAAAAATAACATGAATCTCTAGTGATTTAGGGGAATCGTAGGTGATTCATGTAATCACTAGCGATTATTGTTCAAAGTTACATTAAGTTTTTAAACTGAGCCAAAATTAATGATCTAGATTTAACTTTCACTAAAAACAAAGTGATTGTAACATATAAAGGAACTATAAGCAAGAATGTACCTAATTATAGTGCTTTAAAATGAATAAAATGAAAGATTTTACCTTGTAGAACGTTTGGTATGACTGATAGATGGAAACAGGTGATTGAAGGGAGAGAATAAGTAATTTGAAGATGATTATGATCTTACAAGGTGGGTAGAAGCAAGACCTACAAAGGATTGTAAACTCACTACAACAACAAGGTTTTTGTGGGAAAATATTCTTACCAGGTATGGATGTCCTTTGAGTTTGACAAGTGATAGGGGCACTCATTTCCTAAATGAGACAATCAGGATACTATTAGATGAATTTATGGTCACGCACCATAAGACAACACCATATCACCCTAAAGAAAATGGTATTTCTGAATCCTTCAACAAGATATTGAGCTAGACTTTAACAAAAAATTGTTATGTTGGAAGGAAAGATTGGGATGATAAAGTTTCTTCGTACTTTGGGCATATAGAATAACCTACAAAAGGTTGAATAAAGCCACACCCTTTCAGTTGGTGTTTGGCGCAGAAGTAGTTCTTCCCATGGAATTCATGTTACCTTCTTTGTGTATTGCACACGCGAGAGGTCTAGCTGATGAGAAAACATTGGAAGAAAGAATTGACAAGTTGATACAACTAGATGAGAGGTGCACCACAACACGTTGGAGTAAGAAGCATGAAAAGGATAGGTAGAAAGCATGGTATGACAGGCACATCAAGGAAATAAGCTTAAGGTTGGGCAGACAATACTTCTTTATGATTCAATTTTTTTGCGCCACCTAGTAAATCTTAAGGTGCATTGGTTAGGACCGTATGTTATCACTCATATACTTGAATCAGCTGCTTTCTAGTTAGAGGCACTAGATGGAAAACCATTACCCAGTTACTTTAACGGGAGTAGGCTGAAGCTCTACTATAAATAAGCCTTCTTGGTGTTTGTAATAAGGCAGTATTGCCATTTAGATTAGATTTCCCTTAACGTGTTGCTTTCTTTGTCGATATGCTTTTTCAATTTAGTCCAGTGTTTTGTATAAATAAGTGCTCTTGCGCGCGAGAATTTGATTGTAATTTAAGTGTTTTTATGCACAAAGGATTGCATATACCCTTAGTGTGGGGTGGTTTTCATTCGAAGATGGGTATGCATAAGAAAATACTTGTGCGGTGGTTTCTCTTGTTGGGAAGTGTGGATGGTATGAAAAAGTGCTTCTTAGGAAGAAAATTGCTCCTAAAGAAGATCATAGTTAAAAAAATAAAGGCATAGTGTAACATGAGGTAAGTTGTAGTCATGGAAAATAATTAAAGGAAGGCACAATGGTGAGGTACTTCAATGCATGGGAGTGCACGAAAGGAGGTTTGTAGCCGGGGGTAGAAAGATGTCTTTGGAAGGTTATAAGCCGTGGTGCATGGGTGTATCGTGCGAAAATGTGGCAAAGTGTTCAATTAATGAGAGGATCGGAGGTAGGTGGAGGAGTAATAAATGTGATTACTTTTTAAAAATCTATATAAGGATGTAATGTGGGTTCATTTTTACCTTTACGATTATGAGATTTCGAGTGAGTTGTTTGTGACCGAGCATACGAGACGTGTTGAGGTGCAACGAGCTTTAAAACCAGATCGAGGAGAGTGTTTTATGCACATAATTATATTGCATTCCCATTAGAGAAGGGTTTAAGCGAAGTAGAGGCGTGTGAAGAGGGAATTTAAGCACCGGGGTTTGTGAAGAAGCTAGGGCACGTAATTTTGAGCTAGGGGATGGGAGCTTGGATCATATATCTTGAAAGAAGTAAAAATGCACATTATTTGACATACCATGGCACCAAGGAGAGCACCTGGAGCAGGAACAAAGGGGAAGAAGAAGGTATAAAAAGGGGTAGAGGTGGAAGATGCTCCGAGAAAGAAAGTTTTTTGAAATGCAATACCTAGAGGATGTTATCATGGGACATGACTAGGACTCCCATGTTTGCATAAGAAAGCTCAGCAATTATAATCATCACACATTTGACAACAAGGAAGAGATAGACGCGTTGTTGAACGAAAAAACAATCACATAGTCAACGATATGCCGCTTTATGATGATGCTTTGGAGAGAAGTTCTTGAAGAAGGCGGGAGTTTTACAATCGTATGAACTACCTTTCTTTAGAAAGCTAAGAAACATTATCAATGGCTTATGATCATAGTTCATGAGGAATTCTTCTATTTCACTGGGTGGTGAATGAGGATTACTGTGCCCTTAATTGCGAGCACTTGACAGTCCAAAGGGAACTGGAATAGATATTACCAAAGACTTAACTTACAAAGTATCTATTTTGGCTACCATCGAGGAGTGGTTATGCAAAGGGTCCACGTGGAATGGACATTTACAAGTTAAGGAAGTACCCTATTATACGCACAACCTCGCATCTACCACCAAGCCGGGATGATCAAGAAAGGTGGTCCCAAGTGAACACCATGTGGCTGTACATTACGAAGAAGATATCACGGGGGAGATCTACACTTAGCGAGCTATATTGTAGATACCAATATAGATGAGGCGCACAAAGTGAGAAGATAAACTTTGGCGCAATTTTTCTATCCCTTGTTTTTGTTGAAATTGGAGTGCCCGATGGGCTAAAGAATAAAGTATGGGAATATCCCGTAGAGAAGAAGTATCCGGCGAGAGAGGTTTGAGAAATACTTGTGTGAAGGATCCATTAGTGGCCCATTCAAACAAAGGGTGGAGATTTGGTATGATAGACTTTGTGCAACCTTCGAGGAGGAGTGGAGAATTCTAAAGGATCTTCCTTTTGTGGTTGGGAAGTCGGTACAATTTTTCATGTACCAACATTTTTGCATTATGCGCTTTGCAATGAAAGATAGGACATAGAGTCCCCCTGTGTAAGTTACCTTATGCCTTTACAACATGATTCTTCTAAGCAATAATTCACAGATTTGCCAATGCATGCAAGATGATTTACAATGTAGACAAGGTAGACCTGTGACTACCATACACTGAGAAAGACTTATACATATCTAGGTAGGTCTACATATATTGAAAGATTTCTATCATATGACATAAATATGAGGCTCGTCGGTTTGTCCATTAGTGATAGTGGGGTAGTGCTGGTCTATATCCACTCAAACCAATACTTAAAAATGGCAAGTATGTGGAAAATGAATTTAAGCTACGAGACCCACCTAAGGGAAAAATATAGTTGGGATTATGATGGCTAAAAATACCACTTAGCCATCGGAGGAAGAAGATGAGAAGGAGGAAAGTGGCATTTTAGCATGCATGGGTTAAAGGCATCCCTCAAATAATAAGGAAAGAGAGCGTGAGGTTACTCCTCCCCAGGAGAAAGAAGATGGAGAAGAATTAGAGATAGAAGCACCGAGAATTAGATGCGAAAATAGTCCCTAAGGATTACCAATTTAAGAGGGTGTTCGAAAGATAAGCATGCATAGCGCAGGCCATCACAACCTCCACATGGATCACCTTGGATCTCCCCACCAAAGGAAGTACACGAGAAAAAGAGGAAGAGAAAGTTAAAGCTAAGGGATGATGAAGAGGATGAATCGGTGAAAGTGTGCCTTGGACCCAAGTATAGCCCGAGAATGCTAAAGAACCTCATGATGAGGAGATGAATAATGGTGAGGAAGGGGTTAAGGAAGTAGAAGAAGAGATGGGTGACCCATCCGACATGCCTCACTCTACACAAAAGGGTGAAGTTCCCACTACGATACTAGCGCCCATGTTTCCAAGGGTAGGAGAGCAAAGAAAGGAAAGGTAGGTGAAGACTATGTGACTTCTGCTATGGGGTACATAGAAGACACTAGAAAAATCATTTGTTCTAGGTTCTAAAGCACAGTGGGGCCCAAGGATTTATATGGTTGGGATTTAATGGACCCATAAATAACTAATGCGCGGACAAGGAAGCAATTATCCTGGTCAATGCGGACACACATGGATGAGCCAAATTTTGATGTGTGCAAGGAGTCATGTGTCTCATGCCGAGGTTAAGAATATTCCATAGAATATACACATGACTATGAAGCCACCGGTTATGTCGATGAACAGTGAGAAATGCCTTGGTGAAGGTATCTTCCGAAGTGGCGTGGAGAAATATTGATAAGGCAACCACTATCGAGCACTTCTTGAGGATAACAAGGACAAAACAATAGAGATAAAGCACTTGAAGGTGGAAAAGGAATGGGAAGAGGCAAAGAATGAGGCCTTTGTGAGCATGGCCGAGGAGGTTAGAGACCATATTCTTAAGTTAAGGTCTCACTTAGAATCAAAGGTTCCTCAAAAGTTTCCATCCGTCATGCATTATTTGCGCACTCTAGTAGATTTAGGTTTGAATGAAGAGCACGTTATTATGGCTGCACCAAGAGATTATGTGGAAGACACGACAGAGCAAGGGATAACATTATTAGAAAAATTTCAAGCTATGAATCCTTGCTCCAAACATTGAAGGATAAGCTAAAGAAAGAAGATCTCGGCCTCGAACATGTGTGCAACATCGATGCCATCATTTAGATCAGAACCTTAGTGGAAGATAATGAAGTGATGAAGGCCATGAAAGATGAAACACTTGGGTGTGCGGAAATATTAACACTAGTCAAACAAAATAATGAGGCCCTTACGGTAGCCCAAGATCCACACAAGGATATGATTAATGAATTTGGGAAGATCATCATGTAGAAAATGGACTTTATGGAGGGGATGGTAATGAGTATGACAAATGTAGTTCAATTCCTTGAGAATGAGAAAGAAAATATCACTCGGATGAATTGGATGCTATAATAACATATATCCCGGAGAATACAAGGAGTGTGCTAAGTGATTGGCGAACTTAGAGACTCGAACTCAAAAATGAATATCCGAGTTAGTCCTACCTGAAGAAGAGGGTAATGTGGAATAATACATTCTTTTGTACAGTTCTACGTTCATCCTTTCATTGCTTATTATTTATTCTTAGAGAAATAACAAGGCATTACCCATTAATGGGGCAACAATGTATCTTAGTATCGGGTAATGTTGAGCGAGATAACATATTGCTCTAAGATAAAGGAATATGGAGGATGCGCGCATTGGGGCAATGCACATTTGAAGGCGTGAGAGAATAGCGAATAAACACACACTAGAACACCAAGTTCGGGACTTAGCTGTTCTTCTTGTGGATAAGGGATATTTTTGGAGATAGCGTGTGGAGCACACAAAGAGACGAAGACTTACACTCCACACAATGGTATTTTGGGAACAAGCGGCAGATAAACACCGTGCATAGTTTAAGCTAATAATAGGATTTCTACTTAGAGTTAACTATAGGAAATTTATTGTTAGAACACTTGCATGTTGTGCATCCCTTTGTAAAGGTGCATGACTATTATTAGCATATAACTTATTTTGAGAAGTGCTTGGGCGGTGAAGGGAAAGTCTCCACTGGAACCCCTATATATATGTTTTGATTTGCACAGGTTTAAGAGAGAGATGTGTGTGTGTGTGTGTGTGTGTGTGTGTGTGTGTGTGTGTGAATTATTGTAGAGTTATCTTTTTGGTTTTACTTGTGCGCATGACTCATTGAGATACCATTATAGTGTATGAAGCTTCGTGTTTTTACCTTACTAATGAAATGGATAATATTGGTCGGATAATTGTATTCAACATGGCTGAATCTGGTTATTATATGGTAAACCTTGTTATAGTCATTGTTTGGATAATATTTCATATAATCTAAGATCTAGATCTGGTTTATGCACTATGGATTGTTTATTATTGGCTATGAATATGAATATGTTTAAACATCAACATGCTAACATTTTGCACAATCAACTCTAAAGAGGGACCTAACACCTTTGCGTGCTTCGAGTGAGCGCTCATCTTTGGATGAGTGATGTGTTAGCGCGCTTGGGTCATTTACTATAAGTCCTAGGCTACATCAGTTGTAGGGAGTGAAATTTACTCCTTTACTGATGGGTTTTATGGGTATCATCAAGTGAGGATAGCTAAAGAGGATCAAGAGAAAACCTTTCACCACTGAATGGGGAAGTTTTGTATACATGGTGATGCCCTTTGGATTAAAGAATGTGCTTGCAGTATTTTCATGCATTGTTGTTCAAGCATTCCAAGATTTTATTCACAAGTTTCTGCAGGTTTACTTGGATGATTGGACAGTGTATGTGCTAGTCAAGGATCATTGTGACAATTTGAGATTAATGTTTGAAAGATGCAAGTAGTTGAGCATCTCTTTAAATATTAAGAAGTGCGTGTTCGCTACACCCTTTAGGAATTTTCTAGGACACATTATCTGCAAGAAGGGTGTTTTAGTAGATCTAGCTAAGGTTGTAGTTATATTAGGATTAGAGGATCCTACTAGCTAAAGTGAGGTGCACGAATTCTTGGGCTACACAATTTACTACAGAAAATTTATCAAAGGATATTCTAAGATTTCCACGCCACTAGAGGAGTTATTAAAAGGTAAAGGCAAGTTCTATTGGGGAGAATCACAACAACACACATTTGAGACATTAAAGGAAAGACTTACTACAATGCCTATTCTACATTTTCCTTCATGGAATCTACCTTTTCATGTACATGTGGATTCCTCTAACATGGCCATTGGTGCAGTATTAGCTAAGCCTAGAGAAGGTATTGTAGATCATCCTATTTTCTTCGCTAGCTAGAAGTTGACTCTGGAAGAACAGAATTACACAACTACAGAGTGCAAGGATTTATCTATGATCTATGTGCCACATAAGTTTAGACATTACTTTCTAGTGACACTTTTTTCTATATATATCAAATGGAATTGAAATACTTGGTGAATAAGCCCATTTTATAGGAGTGCATATGTCGGTGGGTCCTATTATTCCAGGAGTTTGACTCTACTATTGTGGTGAAGCCAGGTAAAAGAAATTTTGGTCCTGACCATTTATCAAGGATTCAATAATGAGAGGACACATAAAGTATTTAAGATACAATTCTAGATGCACAAATATTTAGGTTAAACCATGTGCCCTCAGACTTAGAGGATATTGATATCTTTTTACGCACAGGTGTGGCATCAGAAGAAATGAAGGCCTTAGAAAAGAAACAACTTGCTATTTGCATCATGCCTTACATGTTGATCAGTGGGGACTTATACAAGCTAGTCCGAGATGAATTTTGTGCCAATTTTTACTTGAGCATGAGCAAATGGAAATTATGGAGGAGGCTCATGACAGTATTGCAGGTGGGTACTATGAAGGAGATGCCACCACACACAAGATTCTACTAGCTAGATTATGGTGGTAAACATTATACAAGGATTGTAAATAATATTGTAAGGCGTGTGATCACTGTTAGCACCTTGGAAAACTTGGTTAGAGATGAAATTCCTTTGAGGCCTATTGCTAGTGCAAAACCTTTTGAGAAGTGGGAAATCAACTTTTTGGGCCCTATTTCCCTAGCCATGTGCATAACTAGATTGCGCTACATAATTACTTGTACATAGTATCTTAAAAGGTGGGTGGAAGCGACACCTACAAATTATTAAAGAGAAGCTATAATAATAAGATTCTTGTGGGAAAATATTATTACCAGGTATATATGTCCTTTAAGTTTAACAAGTGATAAGGGTACTTACTTTCTCAATGAAACCATCAGGATACTATTAGACGAATTTATGGTTGCTCATCATAAGACAACACCCTATCATCCTCAGGAAGATGGAATTACTGAGGCTTTCAAAAAGATATTGAGCTAAACTTTGACAAAAATTATGATGTTGGAAGAAAATAATGGGATGATAAAGTCTCTCCTACACTTTAGGCATACGGAACAACCTATAAGAGGTTGAATAAAGAAAGACCATTCTAGTTGGTGTTTGGCGCAAAGGTTGTTCTACCCATGGAATTCATGTCACCTTCTTTACATATTGTGTGCACAGGAGGTCTAGATGAAAGAATTAGAAGAACATATTGATAAATTGATACAATTGTATGAGAGGTGCACCATAGCACAAGGGAGTCGAAGTAAGAAAAATCTAGGTAGAAGGTATGGCACGATAGGAACATCAAGGATAAGAAGCTTTAGGTTAGGAAAATGGTACTTTTGTATGATTCAAAGTTTTTGTGCCACCCAAGAAAGCTTAAGGTGCATTAGTTGGGACCGAATGTTATCACTTATATACTTGATTTAGGTGCTTTCCAGTTAGAAGTGCTGAACGAAACAAGATTTTCTGGTTACTTCAATGGGAATAGGCTAAAGCCCTACTATAAATAAGTCTTCTTGGTGTTTGTAATAAGGAAACATTACCACTTATATTAGGTTTCCCTTAATGCATTTCCTTTATATGTATTTCCTTCATCGTTGCTATGCTTTGTCAATTTAGTTCAGTGTTTTTTGTAATAAGCGTACTTGCGTGTTAGAAGCCGATTATAATCTAAGTGTTTTTGTGCACAAAGGACTGCAATACCCTTAGTGTGGGGTGGTTTGCATATATGGTCCATTATAATGTTAAATATAGTTGATTTTCATATGAATATGGGTATGCATAAGGAAAATTTTGTGTAGTTTCTTTTTGGAAGGGTACAAATAGAAATAAATTACTTCTAAACGAAGACCAAAGATGGAAAAATAGATGCACAATATAATACGAGGTAGGTCAGCAGATATGGAAAATACTTGGAAGAAGGCACAATGGTGAAGTAATTTGGCACATATGGGTGCGTAAAAGGAGGTCTAAAGCCAAGAAGTAGAAGGTGCACCTGATTAAGGTTATGATTGTGGTGCGAGAAATGAGCAACGTGGAAACATTGACAAATGATGCATTAATGATGGGATCGGTGGTAGGTGGAGTAATAAATGTGATAACTTTAAAAATCTATATAAGGGTTGTGAGGCCATTTTTACCTTTGTGACTACAAATTCTTGAGCTAGTTGTTTACGAGTTGTAGTGCCCCGCCTCGGGACATCGGAAACCAGGCCACTAAGTCGGATTTTTTTTTGATAGTGAACTAATGATCTTCTTAACCCCTTTTCATTAATATTTAATTCATATTAATTATTAATTTCTAAAGTTTCCTAAATGCTAGCCCAACCAAGCTTACTTATTTCATTTTAATAGTATCAACTGAAATCACAAATTTTATTAAGTTTACACAATTTAGTCTCCCCTCTTTATTTAATTGCCCCATACCCCTTTTTATTTGTTTTCTCACTCCCATAAAATGTTCATGACTTAAGATGTGTAGGAGTAAACATGGGCCCTTGGATCTAATCTAATCCTGGCCCTTGATTTGAAATTTGCCCTAAAGTTTCCCTAACTTTCTCTATGTTTTCTTTTCTTCTCTTTTTTTTTTCATTTCTCTTCTCATTTTGTTTTGTGTTTGTCATTTGCAGGTGTAGGTGGGAAGGGAGCTTGAATACTTTCTTCCATGGAGATCTTGATGGAGAGTCTCCATCTTTGATTCATGTATATTTATATATACAAACAAATCTAATTATATATATATATATATACATATACACGGCTAGGGTTCTTCTTCTTTTTTGTTTAGATAAACACATATTTATTTATATATTATTTTTGTGAAGGAGGGGGTGGATCGATTTGTTTTGAAGCCGTGGGAAAGGGGGAGTCGACCACGCGACAGGGGGGTCATGGGGAGGATTTGGGGCAGGTTCGTGGGGACGGCCGTGGCCGTGGATGGAAGGGGATGGCGGGGTGCGCGCAGCAACAGCGCGGGGCGGAGGACATGCGGCGTGGACGGAGGTCGGGGAAGGGAGAAGTGGGTGGCGCTTGAAGGTTCCACGGAGGTTCTTGCTAAGTGGGCAGCAAAGGCGGATGGGGGAGGGTTTGGCCTCCCAACTAGTCTGTTCTATTTTTTTTTTGTTTAAAAACTTTAAAACCAAACAATGTTTGTTATTTGTTATATATATATATATTATATATATATATATATATATATATATATATATATAAACTTTAAAACCTTTTTTTGTTATCAAATTTCAATTCATTTTTTTGTAATATATTTTAGTTATACTATACACACACACACACATATGTATACAATATAGTTTATTTAGATTATAATATAAAAGGGAATATAATATACTTTATTATATTTTAATGGAAAATATTACCTAGGTAATGTACATAACTATGCTTAGGCATAATATAACTCTATTATAACTATAACCTCATTTTTATATATATGTAGTATTTACAGCATAGGAACAAATTAATTCAAGATGATAATAATAGATTTTGTCTTGTTACTCTAATGCAGAAAAGAGCTAAAAAAATTCAACTATTCATACTAAAAGATTTACCTATTTTGTGGTAAAGAAAAGCACAAGTTTTCCAAATGAGAAGAGAGGAAATTTTTGAATAAACTTAAAGCTTAGAGAGGAAGAATACACATTCATAGTGGATTTCCTAATACAATGAAATTCTTAAGCTTTCACAAAGAAAGGAAGCAAAACTAAGTCCATTATATTCCATAATGCTACTAATAAATTTACAAGAATAAGACATATTGCAAGAAGAATAACATTTCCATACAATAAATCCAAAAGCTCCATATTAGATTTATTTTCTTATCAAATGCCATACTAATTAAAAGTTTTCAGATTTGCACACACAAGCAAGATATCCAAAAATTATGATATTTTCTTTTGAAGGGACATGCTTTCAAAAATCAACTTCTCATTTCAAAAGAAGAGTTATCACAAATTTCATTTACAATGGACTCAAATTCAATGTTCAATATGTGACTCAAATTTACAAGAATGCAAATCACAAAATAAGGGGTTTACAAGAAATACTAGTTTCCACAAGGCCATATCCTTAGAGTTACAAGGGAGATCAAGAAGTCACAAACTCCAACTATCACCAAACTTCCAACTTCAAATTCCTTCAAGGAATCCAAACAAGGAGAAGAAGCTTGTTTTTCCACCCAACCATAGGCATCATTACATGCCTTTCCCAAGGTTGGGATGCATGCTAGTCTCCCCAAGCACATGGGAAAGATGACAACTATCCACAAATATGCACAAGAGTGAGGGTGAACACACAACAATACATCCACACACAATAAGACAAGTATCCAAAACAAGACTCCAAATTTGAAAAGATGAAAAGGAGGAGAACCCAAGTTCTACCTCTAAAAATGGGGAAGAGAAAAGAAAGTTCTCCAAAAGTTTGCAACCATCATTATTTGTACAAAACAAGATCTCCATACCCTCCTTATTTCTCCAATTTCATTCAAGCCCTCCTTATTCCTCCACCCTTTCACCAATCCTTCTTGGAAGGATTTTCAAACCCCAAAGGGGTTTCCTTACCAAGAATGGGGAAGGAGGTTCAAGCCAAATGACCCACCTTCCCCACCTCAAACCATTTGAGGGGAGTAACTAAATCCTACAAGGCTTGCCCATCAAGCCTATAAGGATTGAGAGGGAAAAATTCCCCTCTCTTCCCCACAAACCAAAACTCCATCATGTCATATGATGGAGGGAGCAAAATCAAATAAACAACAAACAAAATCTTCATACAACAACAAATATTCCCAAGAAAACAACTAATATTTAGCATATTATAACAAATACAAAGAAGCTCAAGAAGCCTACCTCAAAGAAAAGCTCTCCAAACTTCAATCTCTTCCACTTCTTGACCCAAGCAAACTCTAGCTCCAAATCCACAAGACTCCAAGCAATAAAAGAGAGAAAGGATCAAATGACTTTTAGCCCTCTTCTCCCAAAATACCCTAAATGATAACAAAACAAATCTTGTGCAACTTTTAACAAGCACACTAATCCATACCTCTTACATGGATGTGACCAAAGGAGAGGCAAAAAGGGAGGGAAAACTCCCTCTAGCCTTGGAAATAAGCCCCCTACCTATTAGGTAGGGTCCAAGGGCTCATTTTCATGTTAAGGGAATTCCCAAACTAAAAAGGGGTCCCTAAAAATGCCCAAAATAACCCAATTTCGGGTTTGGCAAATTTGACACAAGGTTAGAGGGTGTGGGGCCCACCCAAGGGTTCACATGTGACCCTAAACCCTCTAGATTAAGTACATCATTAAACTAATTCAAGACTTAATGCAAGTGGGGTCATTAATTCCCCAAAACAAGTTTACAACACAACTAGACACCCTAAGCAAAATTAATAATTACAAGACATATTACATTACAAATGAGGGTCACCCATGGTGCCCAAAACAATAATTCTAATGCTAAGGCCTCAAGCAATAAACATGGCTAGGACTTAGCCCATGGGCTTGTGCAAAGTTGCGTAGCTAGCCTGAGTCCTACGTTCTCCTGTGACCTATCACCTACACACTCATTGCACACATTAAACGCACTGTCTCGATAAAATATAAATCAAATACTAAATAAAATATCAATGAATTATAAACTAACATATCATCTCTATGGAAACAGTAAATGTGACAACGCACAATTATACACAATCTCACCATAAGTTAGTCATAATGATAAAGTGACATGTATCCAAAGAATCCCAACATGCAACAAACCGAGTATCCATCAATATAGTTACGTTCCCAAAACAACATCATATCAATTAGTATCCATGCCATCATAAGATAATGAAAACAACATAGTAATCAAGCTAGATCAACACTATACGCCTAAATGTCCATACATGCCTAATCAGATCAAATATCCTAATGTAATATCCAAAACATATCAAATCTCTGTCAAAACATGTCTATGAGTAATGAGCAACAAGTAACTGAGCTATAAAAGTGTGGGCACTACACGAGTGAGCTAGCTAAGACAATTGTGATGAGTGGAGAGTTGTGAAATGGTTGGTTTGGTCGATCTGTGCACGAGGAACTATTACGCTCTATTTTTTGAAGTGTTTGAGAAAGGTGAAGGCATGTGGGAAAGGAGATTAATGGCTAGGGTTTGAGTTCGAGTTAGAGAAAATAGAACCAAGTCAGCAGAGCTCGAGGGAGGTAAAAAGAATACATATTTTTTTATTGAAATGACACCCAAGAGAGCACCGAGAGCAATCGTGAAGGAGAAGAAGCAAAAGGAGGTTGAATATGAGGTAGAGGACACTCCTGAGAGTTATTTCTAAAAATGCAATGCTTAGAGGAAATGATCATGGGACATGATTGGGATTCCTACATTTTTCGAAGAAAAGTCTGCGATTATAACCATAGGACAATTGATAACAAAGAGGAGTTGGATGCATTATTAAATAAAAAGAAAAACAAACCGACGTAGATGACATGTCCGTATATGACGATGCTGGGGAGAAGCTCTTGAGAAAGGTTGGGGTTTTATAGTTGTATGAACTTCCTTATTTTAGAAAGATAGAGAAGTTGTATCGGTGCATAATGAGTAGAGTCCGTGAGGAATTTTTCTATTTTGTTGGGAGGCAAATGAGGATCACCATGCCCTTGATTTGCACTTTGATGGGTTTGAAGAGCACAACCAAAAAGGTGAGTAGCAACCTAACTGATAAAGAAGCAATTATAGAAACCAATAAGGAGTTGGGTTATACAAAAGGTGGGTGCAGCATGGATATTTACAAGCTGAGGAAGTATTTGGTTATACAGTAGCCTCACACTTATTGACAAAATTGAACGACTAGGAGAGATGGTCACAGGTGAACACTTTATGGCTACATGTTGCAAATAAAATGTCACAAGGGGAGACCTACAACTTAGCTAGATACATTTCCAAAATGATCATTGAATAAGCATGTAAAGGTGAGAAAATTAGCTTTGGTGGTATTTTACTATCCTTTGTGTTTGTGGAAATTGGAGTGTACTATAGGACGAAGAACCAAATATCTAAGTATCTTACGAAAATAAATCTCTAGCAGAGATTTTTGAAAAGTATCTTTGTCAAGGAACCATGAGTGGATCGTTTAAAAAAGGGTAAAGATGTGGTATACATGACTTTGCGCATGCATTCAAAGAAGAGTGCAAGATACCTAATGAGTTTCCCATGGTGGTAGGTAAGTTGGTTTAGTTTATAGTTTATCAACATTTTTGCATCGCATATTTTGTGATGAAGGACGAGACATGGAGTCCATGGTGAAAAATTCGCTATGCTTTCACCACATGGTTCTTTCAGGCGGTTGTTCATAGAATTTCAAACTCACCCAGTTAATCTACAAAGCCGATAAGATAAACCGTGACTACCACACGCCGCGTGAAGACTTACATCTATCTAGGTAAGTCTACTTATATTGAAAGATACATTTCAGATGATATAACTATGAAGCCTATGATTTTGGCGGTAGGATATAGTGGGGCATCATTGATATACCTTTAGCTTAAGCCTAGGATGGGGAATGGAAAGTATGTAGAAAATGCGTTAAAACCGCCGTGCCCACCTAAGGGGAAGTACAATGTTAGCACATTGGTAGATGAAAGACCTACTTTTCCCATTTAAGAATAATAAGAAGAAAAAATTCATGAAGATAGTGGTGAGTTGGACCATAGGGGAAGAAGACAACCTAAAAATAGAGAAATAAAAGAGCGCGGATAACACCCCCATCATAGGAGTAAGAGGATGAAGTGTTTGAGACAAACACAATGGAAATCAATGTGGAGTAGATAGTTGAAGAGCCATAATTCAAGAGAGTGTTCAAGAGGACAAGGGCTCGGGTTCAAGGTCATCACAACCCTTAAGGAGGTCACCAATTATTTCACCTCGAAGGAAGAGTGTGAGAATAAGATACATGCAAGTTAAAGCTTAAGGACGAGAGGATGATGAGTCTAGAAAAAGTGTGCTGGTACTCCATTATATATCATGAAGATACAAAGGAACGACGAGATGAAGAAATGAGAAATGATGAGGAGGGGTTGAAAGAAATAGAAGAGGAGAAGGAAGAGCCATCCGGCATGCCCCATACTACATAAGAAGGTGAAAGACCAACTCGAGATTTAGGTGCCAGGACTCCTAAGGGAAAAATAATAAGGAGAAATACAGTGAAGACTATGTGACTCATGCAACTAGGTATGTTGATGATACCGACAAGATCATACACTAACGGTTCCAACGTACTATGGAAACTAAGGACCTGTATGGTTGTGAGTTGATGGATGCAGAGATGGCTAACACACGCACACGGAAAAAATTTTCATGGTTAATGGACTCATATGCATGAGCCTGATTTTGACATGTGCAAAGAATCATGTGTCTTACATAGAATGAATAAATCACCCCACATCCAACACATGAATGTTAAGCCAACTGCTATGTCGACGAGCAAGTGAACAATTCCCTAGTAAAGGTATATGCGAGGGTGCATGCGGGAACATAGACAAAGCAAAAACCATTATTTAGTTGTTGGAAGATAACAAGGATAAGGATACAAAAATGAAGTGCATCACAATAGAAAAAGAAAAGGCTGAGGAAAAGAAAAAAACATTGATTGGTATGGTTGAGGAGATTGGCAATTATATCCTTAAGGTAAGGCCACATATGGAAACTCAAGTTCTAGAAAAATTTCCTTCAGTAATGCACTATATACGCGCACTTATAAAACTTGTCATAGATGAAGGGCCCATGTGTATTCCCGCACCAAAATAATATGTAGAGGAATTGACAAAGGAAAAATCCATAATTTCAAGTTATGGATCATTATTCAAGCCTTGAGAGATGAATTGAAGAAATCAAATCAAAGCTTTGAACATGTACACAACATCGATGCAATTGTTAGGACAAGGACAATTACGAAGATAATGAAGTCCTCAAGGCCACGAAGGATGAAACACTTGGGCGTGTGGAGATACTTGTTTTAGTATAAGAGAAGTGCAAAGCACTTACAAACACCCAAGAACCACATGAAAATAGGCTAAAAGAGATAGGAAAACAAATTACTGGGAAGATGGACTATATGGAAGGCATGATTTCTAGTATGGAAAACATTTGTAGAGTCTTGCGCAGAATGAAAAGGAGAAAATAAATCATGATGAAATGGATGCCATAGTGAACGTCATCCTAGCTAAGATAGGAGAGGTGCTAAGTGATTGGCAGACATTAGAGGCATAAATTAAGATTGAATATCTAGAATTGATCCTGCTTGTAGAGGAGCGAGCATTGAGTGACACTTCATTCTTTTGATAAAGTAATTTTTATTCTTTTATTTATTATTCATTGATTCTTGAAGAGATAAGATTAGTTTTCCATTTCCGGGACAACAATGCAGTTAGTGTGGGGTAGTGTTGAGTTCATGGAAAATATCTCAGGTATGAGAACACACCAGGATTGGGCACACGGGAACAAGGTGCACTTGAAGGTGCGGAGGTATGGTAAAACAAAAAGTGCACCATAAAAATTTGAATTTAGGACTTAGCCGTTTTGCAAGTGTAGGCTATTTTTGGACATGGAGTGTGGAGCATGCAAGGTATGGAGACTTTTAGATCATGCCAAGGCTATTTTGGGAGTTGTAGCAGTTCGAGCGCATGAAATGTCTTAGTCTAATAATAGGATCTATTCTTCGAGTTAACTTTGGAAGATTTATTTTTAGTACTTGCATGCTTTTATATCCCTTTGTAAAGGCGCATGGCTATTATTAACATGTAGCCTAGTTTTAAAAGGTGCATGGGCGGTGAAGGGAAACTCCCCACCCTTATATATATGTATTTATTTGAGCAGATTAGACATCCCATTTTGATTGTAAAGTTATGATGCTGGTTTTGTTCATGCGCATGACTCATGGTGATACTATTGTAATGTATGAAGCTTATTTGTTTTACAATATTTAATACAATGGATCATATTGGCTGGATATTGGTGTTAGACATGACTGAATATGGTTCTTGCATGGTAAATATCATTATAGTCATTGTTTAGTCTATCTTTCATATGGTTTAGATCTAGATCTGGTTTATGCACTGTGGATTGTTTACTATCTGTTATGAATCTGGATATATATGTGCACAATCATGCTAAAATTCTAGACAAGAAACTCTAAAGAGGGACCTAGTACTTTTACACGCTTCAGGTGAGTGCTCAGTTCAGGTTGAGTGATGTGCCAACACACCTTGGGTATTTATAGTGAATTCTAGGCTACATTAGTATCAATTTTTATCATGAAATTTTAATAGGAGCTTGGTGTAATTTTTTAATAATATCCTTTAGCATTACGGTAGATGGTGAAGGTGGTGCAACTAGGATGGAAATCTTAGTTTTAGGTGACATTGTTTGACCCATTTTTTAGGAGCTATGGGGATAAATAGTTTGGGTTTATCTGATGGAGGAGTTATTTCTGGTGGTGGAGGTATAGCTATGAAGTTTTTACCCTTCTTAGGTTCGAGTAAATTTGTGTCATAATTCTGTGAATGAGTAATGATATGTATGGAATCGACTTGATGAGAAGGATATTTAGACATGGGTTATTTATATTTAGACAAGGACAAAGACGATGCTTGATGTTGATGTTGCATGTGATTCAAAAGGAAGGGAAGTTGGATTTCCCGACTTTTGTGCAATCAGGTGAAAGGCTTTACAATTCTCAATGGAATGACCTCATGTTCTATGATAATCACACAAGACGTTAAAATCATACCAAGCGGGTTTCCATCCTCATGGATCTGATGGTTTTGGTGGTGGTAATGATATGAGTGACTTTTGAAGAAGGTAATTTAGAATGGTTGCATAACGTCCTTTAATGTTGATGCAGAAGGTGACGGAATTTTAGGTATCTTATCTTCTAGTGGCAATAAGACATTGATTGTAGGTTATTGAGTTGTTTATTGTTGATGAGTCCTAGATAGTATAGTAAATGGATGACAAGGACCTAATGGGGAAGATTGATAATTAGACCTTGGACGGGGAATGACAAGATGATTATCGGGAGTTGAAATGATATTTCTAGGTAGAGGCAGAGGAGAGGTCGAGGACCGCCAAATCAATATGATTCAGCGAAGGTATAAGAAGGACTTTTGAAAACTTTGACAATACCTTGTTTATATAGTCTTTTCATGGTTTTGGAGGATTTGGGTATAGATGTAGAGACAGTTGTTGGTTATGGAAGCGGGGTTTAAATGATGTGGTTAATGAGATCTACATGATTTGTGGGTTTTGTAGGTTTCAAATTGTTTGGTCTTGGGGGACGAATATGGCTCATGGTTGGTTTAGGTGGAGGTGGTTGTGTCATGAATGTTTCAATAGGTACCATAGTTATATTTAAGAACCATGACATAAACATAGATATAGATTCAACAGTGATAGGTGAAAAGGATGGGGAAATAGTTTCAGTAGAATTTTTGACAGACTTGAGAATTTAGTTGACATAAATTTAGGTTTGGTGGGTATAATAGATATGGATGCTAGTTCATTAGGGGTGGATGTTAGTTCAGGAAGTGTAGGTGTTGGTTCAGGAAGTGTGGGTGTTGGTTTAGTAGATGTAGGTGTGAATTCAATAGATGTTGGTTCAAGAGATGCAGATGCGGATGTTGGTTCAAGAATGGGTAATGTTTTAGTAATGGTGTTAATGGTGTGGTGAGCATGAACAACATTTTTTGTGGTTGATCAGTGGATGGGGGATGATTTGGAAAGGGTTGTTTAAATATGTCAAGGTTTTTATTTGGGGGTGCATTGGGATTATCCAAATGAAGTTCACCCTTATCAATCAAATCTTGAAGGACATTGTAGAACGTATGACACCTTTCAATGTCATGTCCTTTGACCCTATGGTATTTACAATAGTCATTATCTCGATACCAAGAGGGCTTAGATATAGATGTATCGATAGGTTGAATGGGTGGGAGAGTTATTGTATTTACAAAGTGATCAGTTTGTCAAAAACTACACTATAGGTCTCTCCTATTGTTGTGTAACTACGTTGCGGATGAGAATGTTTGGTAACATGACTTTCCTTGGGAGTGGATTTAACTACTACAAGGTTGGTAGAATATTTGGACTTTTCAGGACTGGTAGATGACTTAGATGGGAACTCAGTTCATGGTTTCTTACAACAAAGCTTAACTCAACCATCCTCTAAATCTCACAGTTCCAATTTATAGGCCATAGTAAAGGATTCATTGAAGGTTTGGAATGATTGAATTTGTAATGTTGATGAAATATGTTTGGCGCATGATCGACAAAAACTTCGATCAATTCAGCTTGTGGTAATGAAAAGGATAATTGATTGATTGTACCCCTCCAATAAGCAAAAAAATCAACAATGGATTCATCCTCAAATTGTTTGATAGCATAAAGGTCATTAATAGTGAATTTTTGGGCTATGTTTATGGAAAAATGCTCTAAGAATAATTTTATAAGTTGTGTGAAGGAGAAAAGGGAATATTGTAGAATGCTATTGTACCAATCCAAAGTAGGTCCGATGAGGGACATAGGAAAAGTCCTCAACATGAGGTCTTGGTCATGAGCTATTAGATAACATGCATGATGAAAAGATCAAATATGCTATTGAGGATCTTCCTTTCTATAGAATTTAATAAATTTTTGAAGTTCCCAATGAGGTGGATATGCTTTTTACAGGAATTAGGGATGAATAGGTTTATTACAGATTTGATCGTAAGAGAGCACATTTTGGGTGTAGATGAAATGACTTCCAAACTGGATATATGACTCATGAGGGCTTAAAGGGGATTAGTTTGTGCTGGTTGTTGTGAGGATTAACAAAGTTGCAGTGAAAATTGACTAGGTTGTGAGTACATATGGTATTGTTGAGGGATGTTTTGTTGGTAAGGAATGTTCTATTGAGGAACATTTTACTGATAAGGAATATTTTGTTGCAGATATTTTGTTGTGGGATATTATAAGTAAGTGGAATATTTTGTTGAAGTGGAATATTCTACTAAGGAATGCTTTGTTGAGGAATATACTTGTTGAGAAGGAATACTTTGTTGTAAATGGATAGTCTGTTGAGGAATATACTACTTGAGAAGGAATAATCTGTTGTAAAGGGATATTTTGTTGTGGGATGTATTGTTGTGATGGAATATTATAAGTAGGAATGTTTTGTTATGGTATATTTTGTTGTGGAATGTTCTATTGTGGAATGTACTATTGAGATGTTAAAGGTTGTGAAGGTTGTATATATTGATAAGGGTGTTGGGTAGATGTAACAATAAAGAGTTTTGAATCGGTAAGTGGATGTTGAAAAGGTGTAGTAGAGCCAAGAAAAGATGGTGCTTGTTGTGGAATGTTTTGAGCAGGAGAAAATTGTGGTATGGAGATTAATGGTTGTGATGATTGTGGTATGTATTGTGAAATAGGATGAGTGGTGGTGATAACACTAGTATTGATTAAAGGAATTGATGCTAGAATGGACATGGTGATATTCTCAATTCGATAGTGGATGAGACATGACAATAGAAGTGAAAACATAACTCATTGGAAGTGTTTGGGTAACTGAGGATGCTAGAGGGGTAGATAATGAAGTACTAGTATTACTTTGTGGAGGTGTTGAACCAGTAGAAGGCTCAAGTGACAATGTATGTTGTTGAGCAGTTGTATCTTGAGAGGAAACCATATGAAGACTAAGAATAGGAATGGAAGATGAATATTATGATGTTTTAGTTTGAATCAGAGGCATATATGAATGTATTTGTTGAATGATAGGTTGGTAGTTTGGATCAATAAGATGTGAAATCCCAGATGAAGGATCAAGGACATATGGTGGTGGTTCGGATTCGATTGTTGGTTTGAATCAATGGGGGTGAAGAACTGGATAAAGGATCGGGGATATTCGAGGTTGGTTTGGGTTCAAGTTGTTGTGAAGAACCAGATAAAGGATTTGGAATGTTTGAAGATGGTTCAAATTCAAGTTGTTGTAAAGGACAAAACAAAGGATCCAAAATGTTTGGGGGTGGTTTAGATGTGAATGGGTGGAGTTGAACACCACTAGCTACGAGATAGGAATTAAAAAAATGGGTTTTTGATGCAGCCTATAATTTACTAGATAACACCCTAGTCACGCTGGCACATCACTCAACCTAGACTGAGCGCTCACCCTAAGCGCATAAAGGTACCAGGTCCCTCTTTAGGGTTGCTGTAGTAGGATGTTAGCATGATGAAGAAAGAAACATATAGATCCATAACCAATCCATCATTCTACAATGCATACCATATTCCGACTTATGGAAGAACAAGCTTTAAACAATAATCATGATTGAATCAATAACATGCACTAGTCAATTACACACAGGAATGACACTTAGATTCAACCAATATCTTCCATTTATATATAAACACAAAATCTCCTTACAATAGTGGCATTCTATACTATGCATACATGGATCTCGTATAGTAATCCAGCTTGTATATCTCTATATCTCCCTCTATACACTCTCCATGTATCTATATATATAGGGTGGGAACTTTCCCTTCACCGCTTATCTATTTCGTAAAATAGGCCACATGCTCTTAATAGCCACACGCCATTTATAGGCATAGCCACACATGCAAGTGTGCTATCTATAAACCTCTTACGATTAATCGGTGTGTCAATCCTATTCTTAGCTTATCTCAATGTAAAATTCTTTGATTTGATCCTCTAAAGATAGACAATGTGTGGCGTGCATGTCTCTACATTGTTGGTGTGTTCTGCACGCCATCTTCTAAAAATAGGTCTCCAAGCTCAAAATCAGCTAAGTCTTGAATGATGAACTTTCCCTCCGCATGCAAGTTCTTCCTGTCCCTCCATGCCCTTGATCCTATCTTTCTCTCCCGTGCGGACTTCTTGATCTCTAACAAATATTCTCTAATCAAAATTACCCCACACTAATCTCATTGTCGTCCCGACAATGGTTATCTCCAAAAATTAAAGTAAAGAATAGAATAATGGAAAGAATAAGAATGAAAGAATGTAGATAAAGAAAGAAGTTTTTATGAGGCTATGAGGTAGCCTCCTCTGCATCAGTTTGAAGTATCAAATCTAGATACTCCTCCTTTATTCCGGCCTCCAAGGTCTCGCCATTCGATTAGTGCTTGTTTTTCTTTCTCTGGAATATCCATTGTAATGGATTCCAACTCATCCTCGTAATATCTCCTTTTTCATTTTGTAGAACTAACACAATGCTGGACATAGAGGTCATTCTTCCTTCTAGAAGATCCATCTTATGCGTAATGAGCTTCCCAAGCTCTTCCAGCCAAGTTTTATGCGGCTCTTGTCTTTGCTTGCCAGGCCTCGCGCTTATGCTTAACTATTACCAATATTTCTGCACAGCCCAATGTCTCTTCCTTCATGGCTTTATGGACCTCATTGTTTTCTTCCAGGGTCTTCATATTGATAAGCACCTCTAGGGTTGTGTAGATGTTCAAAGCCTGGTCTGCTTTCTTCAATACTTCTTGTAGCACTTGTAGCAACCCTTCATATGATGCAATATTTCACATCACTAATGCTTTCTCTCACTCTGCCTCTTGTTCTAAATTCCTTGGTGCTGGCATGCACAGAGGTTCATCTTCAAGCACTAGGTCCACCAAATTTCCTACATAATGTATCGCTGAGGGAAATGTCTATGGTACCTTGGTTTCCAAGTGTGGCCTAGCTCTTATAACATTGTCCCCAATCTCCTTTGTGAAGCTAATAAATACTTTGTTCTTATTCTATGCCAAGTCCCTCTCTTGTGTTATGCGCATTATCTAAGCATCCTTTGTCTTCAGCTCCTTGTGCAGTGCTCTGATTGTTGCAGCTTTGTCCATGTTTCTTCTAGCAACTTCAGTAGAAATCTTCACCACTGCGTTGCTGACCTACTCATCCAACATGCCAAAGTAGGCTTTACTTGTCATGTTTCTAGCTTGGGGTGCCTTCTTCAACCGTCTTGAAATGCATGACTCTTCACATACATCAAAGTTAGGATCATCCATGTGGGTGTGCATTGACCATGATAGTTGCTTTTGAGTGCGCATAGTCGCCATATCCTCATCCATTAGCTCCCAACCAAATAAATCCTTCGTGCTATTGTGCTCTGGAAGCGGATGCGGATAATTTTACGTGCGTCCTCTACATACCCCATGGCTTACGGAATGTGCTCTCCACTCGTCCTCTTTGATCTAAGACCCTTGGGAATTGTAGCTTCAAGGTTAGGAGCCATTCCCATTACATCCTGAGTAGTTGCATGTGCAGATCCAGAGATTTCCTTTTCTATTTCTTCTCCATCCTTCATCTCTTCATCTTTCTGCTCTTCCTCATTCTATGGCTTGTCTTTTTTCTTGAGTCAGGTAGGAGATGCACACCCTCTCTCTTCTGATTCCTCCACTTCTGTATCCAACTTCAACTTTATTCTCTTCTTTGGTTTAGTGGTCTCCTTGTGTGGAGAGAGATGAGGTGATTTCCATACCGTTTGTGGGGTTCCACCTTGAGTCCTTGTGTGTCTAAATACTTTCTTAAATCTAGGCTCCCCTTGTTCAACCTCCGTATCTTCCTCTTTTTCCTGTCCTTGTGGTGGAGTGGACACCTGCCATGACTCTTCTCTATCATATGGTTGCTTTCTTTTGTGCTCCAAGCCTCCACTATCTTCACGCTCCTCTTCACCTTCTACTTCAATAACTTCTATGGGCATTTTCGCTGGTACATTTTCTATTGTGTGCTTACCCTTTCGGTGGCCCTGGAGTGCGAATTAATTTTCTACATACTTATTGTTCTCCATCTTGGGCTTCATTGAAGATACACCAATGCTGCCCCTACATCTACTACAAATTACTTATTGGCTTAATATTAAACACCTCCAAAATGATTCTCTCGGTGTAGACACTTCTTTAAGGATACAAATACTTCTTCCTCAACATATGGTAGTCACAAATCTACCTTATCTAGCATTGAATACCAGTCGGTGCGTGTCTATAAATATGTGAACATATGCTTGGAATTACCTTATAGTGAATGTGTAAGGAAATTTACACCAAGGGCTCCAAACTCCATATCTCATTGGGAAGCACATGATGCAGAAATGCTGATATACAACAAACTGGACATGTTTCCCTACTACTGATGGTAGGTCCTTTGGAATGTGCCACTCTTCTCCAAATGCCGCATAGAATCTGTCGTACCATTTCTCTCGCCCTTTGCTTGACATCATCTATCATGGCCCGTTTACATAGGTACTTACTGAACCTTTCAAGTGAGTTGACTTATTCTCCATTGGGTATTCCCATACCTTTTCCTTTAGCTCATCTAGTACTCCAATTTCCATGAATACTAGTGATAGTAGAACAACCCCAAAGCTGATCTTCTCTCCTGTGCGCGCTTCCTCGACTATTTGTTCTGCAATGTAGCCTGCAATATTGTAGATTTCCCCTTCTGACATCTTACCCTCAACGTGTAACCACATAGTATTTACCTGTGATCACCACTCCGATCATTCAAATTCATAACAAGGTGTGTCTTTGCTACTTGCACAACTAGACAGCTTCTTCAATTTTTCTATATCCATACCGCGTGGACCCTTCAGGTACCCCAACTCCTATGTAGTCTTTAAGATTGTGGCTTTATCTGTGAGATCACTCTTTATGTCCTTTCTGTGGCCTTCAAACTCATGGCGATGAGATAAGAGCGGATGAAATTCTAAATTTGCGTCCCGCAAAGTAGAAGAAGTCCTCATGCACTCGATCATGAGCCACCGATACAAGGGCTCATATTTCTCAAAATATGGAAGCTCATATAATTGGTAGAACCCAATTCTCTTCGGTAGCTTCTTACCTGCATCATCATAAATCAGCATGTCATCCATCGTACGCTTGTTTGTTCTCGCAGTGAGCAGGGAATCGAGATCCTTCTTGTTCTCTCGAGGTACCGTGATTGTATTCACTCACTTTGATTTTTCTGATAGGTGAATCCCATTCCTGGCTGACGATGACTCCTTCTGGATATTGCAATTCTAAAAATCACTTTCAGGTGCCATCTCTTCTTCCTCGACCACCTTCTTCTTTCCTTTTTCTCCTACTGCAGCTACCTTCTTAGGTGCCATTTTATCTTGCAAATGTCTCCTCTTTTTAACGCTGCAATTTGTGAATCAAACCCTAGCTCGATTCAATTGTGCCCTAGGTGGAAAATTTGTGCCCTAACTCCTCTCTGTCTCCTTGCTTCACTTAAACCCTTCACCACCGGGGATGCAAGCTTCTTTTTGCATAGATCTATTTATCATGCTTTGTTTCACACCCTTCGCACCTTAACCCAATCACTCGGCTCTTCGCACTTAGCTCTTTTCTCAATTTCTCTTAATCACAATGGTAAAAATGTATTCACATCCCATCCTTATATAGATTTTTCAAATTTTGATGCATTTATTGCTCCTTCACCTACCAAATATCCTCTCATTCATTGACCAAATTTGTTCGTTCCACGTGGTACATCTTCACACCCCAACTATAACCTTCTAGCATGCCTTCCTACCCTCTGGTCACATACTTCTCTTCAATGCATGCCCTTGTGCCCGAGTACCTTGTCACTGTACCTTCTCCTAGTAGTTATCATGGCCTTTGCTTACCTTGCATCATACTGTCCCTTCTTTCATCTCCATCCTCGGTCACTTCGAGAAGAAATCTTCGTTTGAATTAAAGCACACCCGTGTGCGTTTTATTCCTTTCACCTTTCAATTCCCACAGTATTTTAGTTGGATAACTACAACCACCCCACACTAAAAGTATGTGCAGTCCTCTGATGCATAAACATTCTTCACATAGTAATTAGCTTCATGCGCGCAAGCGCTTATTACATAAGAACAATAACTAAATTGACAAAGCATAATGACAATGAATGAAATACATTAAGGAAATATAGAATTGAAAACCTAATCTAAATGGAAATACTTCCTTATTACAAACACCAAGAAGACTTATTTATAGTAGGGCTTTAGCCTACTCCCGTTAAAGTAACTGGGTAGCCATGTTCCATCAAGTGCTTCTAACTGGAAAGAACTTGATTCAAGTTTGTAAGTGATGACATACAGATCCAACCAATGTACTTTGAGCTTTCCTAGATGGCGCAAGAACTTAGAGTCATAAAGAAGTACCATTTGTCCAATCCCAAACTTCTTATCCCTTATGTTTCGTCATGCCATGATTTCGCTAGATTTTTCCTACTTCGACTCCATCGTGCTATTGCTTGTCGATCATCCAGTTGATTCATATTCTCGATACACTCTTCTAAAGACCTGATCATCATCTATACCTCCAATGTGCATAATGCACAAAGAAGGTAAAATAAATTCTATAGGGAGAATGAATTTTGCGCCAAACACCAATTGAAATGATGTGGCTTTATTCAATCTCTTATAAGTTGTTCTATATGCCCAAAGAACAACTGACACTTTATCATCCCAATCCTTTCTCCCAACATCCCATTTTTTTTTTCAAAGTTTGGCTCAAAATCTTGTTGAAAGCCTCAGCAGTTCCATTTGCCTGAGGATGATAGGGTGTAGTTTTATGGTGTGCAACCATAAACTCATATAATAGGATCCTGATTATCTCGTTCAAAAAGTGTGTACACCTATCACTTGTCAAGCTTAAAGGACATCCATATCTTGTAAGAACATTTTCCCATAGAAACCTAGTTGTCTTTGTATAGTCCCTTACAAAAGTCGCTGCTTGTGCCCACCATGTGAGATAATCTATACAAGTAATGATATAACTCAACCCGAGTCCCACACGCGGTGGAGAAATAGGTCCTACAAAGTCAATGGCCCATTTCTCAAATGGTTTGGCACTAGTAATTGGTCTCAAAGGCATCTGCATCTCTTTTCCTGGGTTTCTAGGTGCTTGACAATGATCACACACCTTATAATAGTCTTTACAGTCTTTATACAATGTCTACCACCATAATCCAACAAGTAGAATCTTTCAGGTAGTCACATCACCTACATAGTGGCCACCTGTAATACCACCATGGGATTCTTCCATAATATCCGTGAACTCATCTTCTAATACACAATAGCGTAATACTTCATCTCGTGCCTAACTTGAGAGGCCACCACCGATTAACATAAATGGTGCTGTGCGTAGAGCAAGTTGTTTCTTTTCTAATGCCTTCGTTCCTTCTAGCGCCACACCAAATCCCGTAAAAATACAACAATGTCTTGTAATTCTGATGGCGTGCATTATAACCTATATAACTATGCATCCGGCATGGAATCTTCAATAGTCCATGCCTCCTCTCCTGAGTGAATTCTAGACAAGTGGTCTGGTCCAGAATTGCTTTTCCCTGGCTTCACCACAACCGTGAAATCAAACTCTTGAAATAGGAGTACCCATTTGCATATGCACCCTTGTAAGATGGGCTTGTTTACTAAGTACTTTAATGCCATGTGATCTGTATAAAAAAATGGTGTTGCTATCAATTAATATAAAAACTTGTGCAATTCATAGATCATTGACAAATCTTCGTGCTCTGTAGTTGTATAATTCCTTTCAGCAGAGTCAACTTCCTACTAGCAAAACAAATTGAATGATCTATAATACCTTCGCTAGGTTGAGCTAACACAATGCCAATGGCCATGCCAGAAGTGTCCACATGCACATGAAATGGTTTATCCCATGAGGGAAAATGTAGAATGGGTGTGGTAGTAAGTTTCTCTTTTAATATCTCAAACATGCACTGCTACGGTTCTCCCCAATAAAATGTACCTTTCCCTTTTAGTAATTCTTCCAAGGGTGTAAAATTTTTGGCATACCCTTTGATGAACTTTCAATAGTAACCTGTATGACCTAAAAATCCACACACCTCACTTTTATTGGTAGCAACTTCCAGGCCTAGAATGACTGCAACCTTAGCTGGATCAACCAACAAACCTTCCTTACAGATTATATGTCCTAACCATATCCCAAATGGTGTAGAAAATATGCACTTCTTGATGTTCAAGAAGATACTCAATTGTTTGCACCGTTCAAATATTAAGTGCAGATTGTCACAATGATCTTTCACAAGCCCATATCTTTGTTAAATCATCTAGGTAGACCTGTAAGAAGTTGTGAATAAAGTCTTTGAATGCCTGAACAACTATACGTGAGAATACAATAGGTGCATTTTTCAATCTAAAAGGCATCACAGTATAGGCAAAGCTACCCCATTCAGTAGTAAATGTTGTCTTTTCTTGATCCTCCTGAGCAATCCTAACCTGATGATACCCGAAAACCCATATGTGAAAGAATATATTTTGTGCCCTACCACTCCTTCTAGTATTTCCTCAGTGAATGGCATAGGGAATGGATCTGTGACACATATAAAATTTAGCTCCCTATATTCCACACATATTCTAATTCATCCATCCTTCTTGATATTGATCACCATTGGACTAACCCATTCTGACTCATCAAGGGGCTTGATAATTCCAGATTTCAACATTTTATCAATTTCTTCTTTTACCTTTCCGCAAAAATTAGGATTCATTCTTTAAGGTCTCTTTCTCATGGAGTGTGCACCTTCCTTAAGCTTTATATTCATTTCCCAAGTGATTTATGCACTCCTTTAAGTTCACGATACCCTCGAGGGAATAAGTCCCGATAATCCTTGAGTAACTCAACGATACCTCCAAGTCTCACTCCGTAGTCTCCCATGATGGCCTCCTTAGGCTCGCTTTCGAACCTATATTCACCTTCTTTTTCTTCATGGGTTCATGATAGGATCTTGTATCCTTGTCTATACTTGTCCAATACCTTTCACACCCCTTGTGAATGTTCAATATCTAGGTTCTCAACTTCCTCATCATCCACGATGTAAACCATATTTCCTTTCTCTTTCTCAAGGAAAACATGTTCAAGTAGTATGGAGTCCATTTCTTCTTCCTTTTCAAAATGTGCTCCGGACTCTGCCTCACTAAATAATTCCTGAATATGCTCTTCGGATTTTGCACTATCTCCCATAGTTAAGTGTTTGACAAATTTTAATGCCTTTTCTATTAGAGGTTTTGAAGAAAAGTAGTCAAAGGTCTTGATCATTCCTACTTGTCCAAATTTTTCCAGCCTCCCGAGTCTCTCGATGTAGTTTTACATATACATACCGGAGGTGTGCACATCCTTGTAGTGTAGAGTACAATCTATGCACCCAGAGTGAAGGTGGTAATGCTTCCTGTCCTGCTGTCCAAAGTCTCTCACACTGCTGAATGTGATGTTGAATAGGTTGATCACCATGATAAGTGTAGATCTGCATAGGTGCATTGTTCCTTACAAACCTAATAAATAAGGTGACTCCAATCTCTTCCCATGTTAAAATATTATCTCTATGGACTACCCACCAAAGGTCTGCTGTCTTTTCTCATGTGCAAGGTATATACTAACATATCTCTTCTCTTAATTTGATCTATCCATCGTGTTTCCATGGATTTATAAAATACAGGAATATCTTCTCGCCCTTGTATACCAAGTACTCGTGCTACCTATCCATTGAACTGAATGAATTCCATTCTTGCATGCAACCACACTTTTCACCTCACGCTCTACTAGTTCATACGTTTCATGAGCCCAATTGTCACAAACAATACTCATAGTATCACTAATAGAATGAGAATCCTCCCACTGTAGGATGACTTCTTTTGATGGCTCATTGACCTCTCGGTCTGAATAACATGTACATAAATTCTATTCAAGTCCTCCTCACTTAGAGGCTCAACATATGATGTAGAATTTGCATATATTAGAGGTATCACAACTCTTTCCTCCTTATTCTCAAAGCTGATATATCCCTTATTGAATCTCAAGTCAATATTATTCACATAACTCCAAGGGCATCCAAGCAAGGTTGGAAAATTATCTAATTCTGCAATTGCACGATACCTCAAAATCCCCATGAACTTGGCCCCTTGTATGGTTATAGACAAATCCTTCAAAACTCCTATGGGAGTTGCCTTAGTCTAGTTTGACATAAACAACACATTAGATGATGGCTACAATGGTGGCCTCCCCATCTAATAGTACAATGATTTACAATGAATAATACTCCTACAATACTCATTCATTCCAGATCATACAATATATAATGAGATGCAATTCCTATATTCTAGGAAGTTGCTCCAACAATCTACCTATATCCGTGATATTGTTGTAACTCACAACAATATCACAACTATCAAATAATACAACCAAATGTGTGAATAATTACTCACGTAATTATTCTCTCTATAATAATGGAGCACTAATAAATTATATTTCCTAACATTCCCCCCTTAGTGTGAACATGGGGAAAACCTGCCTTTGTACTTGCACCTGCTCATGATCTGGTGATTTTCACAGGATGATCACAAACCTCAGGGATGGTTTTACAAACGGTTGACCAAAAACCGAGAATGGTGGTTTTGCAATTGGTTTACCACAAACCACAAAGTGATGGTTTTTGCAAATGGATTACCAACAACCAAGAATGGTGGTTTTGCTATTGGTTTACCACAAACCACAAATGAAGGTTTTCAAGTGGTTTACCTACAACCACATCATGATATGCCAAGTACTATTATCAGCCCTCATCACATCTCACTGTAGGGAATAACATAGGAAATTCTGTTGAAATCTGTTGCTCATACATACATAGGAAAAATTGACATAATGGAAATGGAACATTGGATCATGTTCCCCCCCTCAATGTGAAATTTCCACTTATTCAATCACGAACACTACAAACAGGAACACTGATACTGGAACTCAAAAACATGACAAGAAGCACACGACACAAGCTGAAAGCAAATACACCACAAAAATGTCACCAAACCATCTGTGTGGCCCCGTCGTTGGCGACTGACGAGAGGTCGCTGAATGACCTCCAACCTCCGATGCCTCCTGCCTCCGGTTTCATGCTCAGAACAAGAAGTCTTCAGAACCACTGTCTTCATTTACTTGTTCTTCCTCATTCTCTGATCTTTCTTCAGTAATAAAGTTGGCCTCAATTCCTTTGAGTTTTCCACTAAGTATATCTTGAGCTCGAGCTCTACAAAATGAAGTCTGTATGCCCCTTTTTCTTACAGTAGAAACATTCTCTTTCCTCTTTATATTTAGAAAATTTTTTGTACTTCCTTTTTACATACATTGTTGTTTCTTCTTCTACATCTTCTTTGGTCCATTTTTCCTCAGCTAGGAGAGCTGATATCATATCTTCCAATGAGTTAGAAGGTATCTGACCAAGATTGAAAACAACATTATTGTATTTGGGTGGTAAACTATTCAGCAGAATAGCTTTTTCATCCTCGTCGTCTACTGGAGCTTTTACTTCTGCAAGTTGTCTCAAAAGAGATCATAAATTGTTGATGTGACTAGACATTGTATCTCCATCACTCATTTTGAGTTTGAACAACTGAAGTTTTAGAGAAAACTTTACATTGACTACTTTTGAACCAAATAATTTGCTCAGATTATCCCAGATGTCCTTCGAGTTTTTATCTAGATCAACATAATGTAATTCAGAGTCCGAAAGGGCAAGGCCAATAATGGCTTTGGCTTTATCATCCCGTGTTTCCCATTCTGCCAATCTGGTCGGATCGAAGGTCTTTGGTTCTTTTCCATCTACTATCCTCCAAAGATTTTTGTTCATCAACTGCATCTGGATCTTGACTTTCCATGTGTGAAAATTGAGCCCATTGAATTTTTCCAGTGGGACTTCCATTGTGAGATGGAGACAAAGACAAAAAATAACAACGTTTTTGATGGCACAACTTAACTATTGACACTTTTTGATATTTAGACAAAAAATAAAAATAAAAATAAAATGAGATTACTTTTTAAATAATAAAGAATAAAAATAAAAAAAGAGTTGACTTACGATAAGCAACTTCCACTATTATATCCTATTACAGTGATACTGAAAATAACTCTAGACTTTAATATTTTTACTATAATAGACGAGACACTTTGATGGACATATAGTGTCAATTTTGACTCTTGAAATCATTTTTTTACAACTTAATCTATAGGTATGCTTGAAGTGTCTAAAAACAAAAATACAATGAGTCTCAACTATTAATTTAGGGACAATTATAAAATCTTAACACTATGGACAAAAAAAAAAATAAAAATAAAAATTAAAAAACAAAACTCACGTGGAAGGAACTTTGGTGGAAGATGCAGAAACTGTAGAGAAACGTGTAGTATATAGATCAAAGATCAATGACCAATAAAGAAGCATGCACAGATTTGGACGTATGATAGAAGAATAACAGATGCAAATCTGATCATGGATCGCATAGAAGAGGACGTTTTGGCATCTGAAGGTACAGATTCGATGAGTTTGCAGCAACTGAGCGCACTTTTGATTTGACTGATTTGTCTTCCCTGAAAGACATCCATTATGAAGTTGAAACTCGAGATCTCTTGCACCCTTTATCCAAGATAGAACATGCTGTTTGAAGAAGGCACACACGTGGAAGATATTTTTCTACAGAGGATACCGAGAGAAAATTTATCTTTGCTGGCGCCATTGGAGATTTGGAGAATAATGTGTGGCAGATCCAAATCGCATATATGTGAACTCTGTCGCTGAAGTACCAGACTGCTCAGTGACAGAAGGTTCTTCCAGATCACAGGCTAAAACTACATGCCGACTGCAATCTACAAATCAAATTGATTCTTCATCAGAGGAACATGATAAGCTATACATGGGTACCAAATAATAGGTACAATAGATTTACAATGAATAATACTCCTACAATACTCATTCATTCCGAATCATACAATATATAATGAGATGCAATTCCTATATTCTAGGAAGTTGCTCCAACAATCTACTTATATCCGTGATATTGTTGTAACTCACAACAATATCACAACTATCAAATAATACAACCAATTGTGTGAATAATTACTCACGTAATTATTCTCTCTATAATAATGGAGCACTAATTAATTATATTTCCTAACAAGGGCGTCCGTGCAAGGTTGGAAAATTATCTAATTCTACAATTGCTGATACCTTAAAATCCCCAGTGAACTTGGCCCCTTGTATGGTTATAGACAATCCTTCAAAACTCCTATGGGAGTTGCCTTAGTCTGGTTTGACATAAACAACACATTAGATGATGGCTACAATGGTGGCCTCCCCATCTGCACCCATGTATCTAATGTAAGCACATTTACTTTTGCACTGTATCAATCAATATGTTGCTCGAAGCCACCCATCAACAACAACATTTAAAGTTATTTCCTTTTCATAGTCAATGCTATTAGGGGGGAATATTTGCATGCGAATCTGCTATCTAGGTATCAATACTTACGTGCAGAGTATTTCCTTTTAACCAACTTCCTAATAGTGGAATGATGTTCTCTGGCGCAACATTTTGTACACTTCTCTTAGATCATTGATATCATTTTAGACCGCCTCGATGCTTTCTTCGCTCCTTTAAGTACTATATCTCACCACGTAAATTCCTTAGCACTTCCATGGTATCTGGTAAAATTCCTTCGATGAGTAGGATCTGGGTACCTTGCTGCAAAACCTCCTCCTTGGTGATCGTAGGCTTCTAGTGTAATGCCTCTCTTGCACGTGCCTCTTCAGCTTGACTAGTAATCTTCACTGTCAATGCCTCGTATTTCTCTGCTATCTTGGGCATCCACTGATCTTCTACCACGTGCTAGATTCTAACCGTCCCAGTGCCTTTGTTTTCTTGCTTATCCTACTCACTCGAGATGCTCATATAAGTCTCGGGCACTCTTAATAGCCACGGTTCTTCCTATAGAAAGAACATGTAATGTTCTAAGGACATTCACACCTATAGTGGTCAGGAGATCTGCATGTATAACATGTTCCATAAGGGAGCTCACCTCTTTCTCCACCATGACCTCGTCCTCCATATCCACCACGATATCCGCGTCCCCTTTCACGACCTCCTTGAAACGGCCCTCATTCCTTTCATAGTGCGTTTGATTATGATCCCGATCTTGGTGCTCTTTCTTACCTCCTTAGAATTATCTCACACAATTTTCTGTCATTGTACCCCAATGTACATGGCATCCTGGATTTGACCAATCAATTAACAATTCTAAGTATCATGAGTCGTGGACCTGCAAATTTTGCAAAAGATGGATACATTCTTCCTTATTACGCGTTGTAACAAAGGAAAGTGACTAGCATCATGATTCAAATGAAAGATCTCACAGTTTAATAGTAATGAGTGTACTATTCTGTGAGGACAACTATCCTTGCTGTGACCTTCTACTTCACAATCTGTACACCGAATTCTTGAGTGTGTATCATGGGTTGAATTCATTGATAGATTCTCTAACTGTTTGTCCATAGTTGCAATCTATGCCTCTAAGAATGGACTAATGCTAGTGTCAATGCTCCCAATCGCCTCGGCACCCAAAGCTACTTCCGAGTGCTTCACGTGGATTAATGTATGTCTTATGTGACAACGCTCTTACGAATGGTGTAATCAATCCTCCAACGAACCATTATGCATGTCTTTGGCTAGCATGCATATCATAAGATAGCTTAGATAGAAGTGTCTTAAAATGGGCATCATACTCACATATAATATCAATAGCTTCTTCTTGATATCTTTGAGCACGCCGATAATTTTCTGCTCAAATTATGGGATACAGAACTCCTTCAAGAAAGCATCCTTCAATGCTGCATAATCCACACAAGTTTGATTAGGGTCAAACTTCCTATACTAGCTGTGTGCCCGCCTTTGCAAGGTAGTAGAGAATTGACTTGCCTTACACTCAGCAGCTGTGATCCCTTTAGCATGCCACAAGATTTCACACATATGCACATGCTCAACAACATCCTCTATGCCTATATACACTAGAAGACGAAGAGACATCTCCATATAAATATTATGTGGCTGCTGCGGGTCTTGACCACCTGATCCAGAACCTCCTGTGTTTTCTCTGCCTCCAGAACCACCAGATCCACTGGAACTAGAACCACCTATACCTCATGTTCCTCCACCTGTAGCTGGAATAGGACCTGTAGTTGTACTCCCCCATGTGCCGACAATAGTACTATACTGAACCCCTATAGTCTGTGAGGTAGTTCCACTTCCAGAGGTGAACCCAACATTCTACGTGCTCACATTCTATGTGGATGATGTACCTCAAAACACACCTCCGAATAACATTGAAGCCATCTTTCTTGCCATTGATGTACTTGCTCCTTGACTTACTCATGCTCTCCTACTTCCCAAGTTAGCTTGCTAGTTACACTGTCAGTACTTGAGATCTTTGGAAAACCAAGCGCAAGGGCTAGGTCACCAGGTGGATTAAGATGCGCGCCCATAGCCTAGGTAGTCTCTGTTGGCACACTTTTGTGTGAGGCCAAGGGGGATCTATGTCATGCTTTCTAAGATGGGGGAGTTCCTGATGCTTTGGCTCCATGTCTTCTACGTGAGCTACAAATCCTTCACAAGCCATCTCTCTCCTCAATGCCATACTTTATGCAACGGTGCACAATTGCTTCTCTATCTCCCTCTTGCGTGCCTCATTATACTTAAGCCACCTCTCCTCTCTCTGCCTCTCTACCACTAGGTCTGCCATCTTTCACCAAACCTGTTCCTACCCTCACGCATGGTGAAGTTTAGTTAGCCATCGGTTTACTCTCTAGGTTTAAAGTTACCATCAAGATCTTGATCACTAGTGGAATGCCTTGTAGATATGTTCCTCTTGGATACCGTAAAAATTGGAATTCAGCTACCTCCGAGAAAGAATACGTTGAAATTGAATATTCCATAATATAACTGTTTAGAACACCATGAAACCACGTATCCACAACGCATGATTCCAGATCAAATCAGCATCATAAAGGGCCTAAAATTCTTCATGTGTCTAGACAAGTGTGTGATACCTCCAATTCCACTGAGATGCATAAGTAGTAAGCCACTCATATAGTTCTACTGGAAAGATGGTGAAAAATCTCTCATATAAGCTGTCATATAGATTTTGTTCTACCCAAGTGCATGCGTTAAACTCAGATCCACTGCTGAACCACTGTGCATATTCTTCCTCCAAATCATGTATCCACTCCTCAATACTTGCTAGAGTTAACCGGTATGTCTTCATCGCGAACCATCTTGAAAACAACTGAAAAAGAGGTCCCAAAGAACGGAACCAATGATGTAGCCTAGAATTTACCAGATAACACCCTAGTCACCCTGACACATCACTCAGCCTAAACTAAGCACTCACCTAAAGCACACAAAGGTACCGGGTCCCTCTTTAGAGTTGCTGTAGCAAGATGTTAGTGTGATGAAGAAAGAAACATATAGATCCATAACTAATCCATCATTCTACAATGCATACCATATTCAGACTTATGGAAGAACAAAATTTAAACAGTAATCATGATTAAATCAATAACATGCACCATTTAATTACACATAGGAATGACACTTAGATTCAGCCAATATCTTCCATTTATTAATAAACACAAAAGCTCCTTACAATAGTGGCATTCTATACTATGCATGCATGGATATGGTATAGTAATCCAGTCATATATCTCTATATCTCCCTCTCTCTACACACACACACACACACACTCTCTCTCTCTCTCTCTCTATATATATATATATAGGGTGGGAACTTGCCCTTTACCGCTTATCTATTCTAGAAATAGGCCACATGCTATTAATAGCCACGTGCCATTTACATGCATAGCCACAAATGCAAGTGTGCTATCTATAGACCTCTTGTAGTTAATTGGAGTGTCAATCCTATTCTTAGCTTGTCTCCATGCAAAATGATTCTATTCGATCCTCTAAAGATAGAAAATGTGTGGCATGCATGTATCTACATCGTTGGTGTGTTCCGCATGCCATCTTCTAAAAATAGGTACTCATGCTCAAATTTGGCTAAGTCTTGAATGCTGAAATTGCCCTCTGTGCGTGGGCTCTTCCTGTCCCTCCACACCATTGATCCCGACTTTCTCTCCCATGCGGACTTCTTGATCTCTAACAACAGTATTCTTTGATCAACAATTTTGAATCCAACATTTCTTTGAAGACATGATCTCCCTTTTTGAAGAAGGCGGGTTCAAAAGATTATAATTGCGAGCTAGGGGAGTATGGTTGTTTGGTTTCTTCTTGTTTAGATTTGTGGAAAATTTAAATGTGAAAATGACGTGAGTAATCTAAGAATCATTGTCTCATTTCCTCATTAACTTGTTCTTCTATTTCATTCCAAGTTCGTTGAGCATCAGATAGAGGAGTAGACATAATTGGTTGAGAAAATGGTATTTGGTGTTGTAACGGTGTAGAGAAAGATGAGGATAAAGGAATGTGATATTATAATGGTGTAGATAAGGGAGTAGATAATGGGGTAGACAATAGTTAGATAACGGAATTTTTTGGTGCAAGGGTGTGGATAAGGGATAAGAAATATTTTCAAAAGCTTGATTACGGGCTTGTTGTCTAGTTTGTACCATTGTAAAAAAACACAAAAAGGAACATAATCACCTAAATCAAAATTACTAAAGGGGTGAATTACGAACAACAAAAAAAACAAACAAAATGGATGTTGAGATTTTCTAGACTTGATTACAAAAAAGTGAAATATGTAAAATGGTTAATGAGGGTCTTAAGAAGTGACAAGCTATGGTGGTTTGGTGTGTTTAAGGACAAAGTCCTCGATATACCCAAAGATATGTGAGGTCCAACTCTGCTCGCTACCGATATGGGTGTGGTATTGGGGCCTACCCCCTCACTTCACGGTCCCACAACAATAAGGGTGTTAGGTGCTTTGCCAATATATACCGACAGATAGATGATTATACTCGGCCAGAACACCGAGTCAACTTCTCCTCTTGGTGATCAAATCCAAGTAGGTATCCACCTGGGTAGGAATTATTTTAAATGCGTTTTGTGTTTAAGTGGTTTGGTTGTGTGTGGGGGAAAGAAAAGTGAATGCAAAAATTA
Source organism: Taxus wallichiana var. yunnanensis (assembly GCA_018340775.1). Classification (NCBI taxonomy): domain Eukaryota; kingdom Viridiplantae; phylum Streptophyta; class Pinopsida; order Cupressales; family Taxaceae; genus Taxus; species Taxus wallichiana. Next base: position 618,187,429 of record CM031236.1, read on the forward strand.
CCTTCTTAATTAATTCTATGTGAAATAGGAAGGATGAACTGTTCATTTTAAAACTCAAATTGAAATGTTGTATTCGGTGAAGAAAATCAAGCAAAATGGAATCTTTGGAAAAAAATAGGAAAGTTTTAGGACTCACCGTTAAACGCTCCTATTTTTAAACATTTTTAAGCAAGTAATTCAACAATCTAGAAAATGAGCTTCTCCATAAGCAAGACCTACAAACAAAGGTTAGGAGAAATAGAAAGTAGAAAGCAACAAACAAGGAGTAAAAAGCAAACTATAGGGTAATAAAAAAGTATAAAAATTATTGGTGATTTATCCAAATGTAGGTGATTAGCTAAATCGCAGAGCGATTATCACTTAGAGAATCAAAAAATAAAAAAGATGATATTTTATTGATAAAATGAAACAAAAAGAAAAGGGATAGTGTCCCACCAGAGTGCTAAGATGTTAGAAATAAATTTTACCTCTTCAACTTAACCTAATAAGAAAGGGATTAAAACTATCCTAAATTTAGTATGGCGGGGGTTTAGAGGTACTCGCAGATGTGGATGGATGATGTTTGATTGTTTCTCTTTGTATAAGAAATAATATGAGCTCCTATCCTGTGAATAAATTTGTGATCACAGACACTACACAAGATATTTATTAGTAAAAATATTAAGTGGATTAATTTCTGGAAAAGGCCAGTCCCTGGAAGTCAAAGGAATTCCTTACAAGGATGTCAATCCACTATTTATACAATCAAGTGATTTTGGAAACAAACCATGATATATGATGGATAAATAATAAATGTTTTGACAAATTCAGATTTTATTACAAACATGTATTTGATAATGAAATATGAGATATATGAGCTATGGCTCAAATTCGAGAATCTAAATAAGTTTGAATTCTTAGATGAAGGTGAATCCTCCTCTTCAGTAAGCTCAAGGTCTTCAAGGTAATCTAAATTCTCATAGTCATTGTAATATTCCTTAAAGAAGTTTGAAATATATTCTGTATCTTCTTTTTCCATGTCGAACTGGAATAGGAATATAAGTATTTCAAATCGCCTTTGATCTTCAAATTCAGTCTCAGAGCTCAATTCTTCTAATTTAGCTTCATATTGATACTCAAACTAGGAAAAATCTGCTCGGATACATAAGACCTCAAAATAAGCCTCCCAAAACTCATTTGTGGCATCACGAATCCTCTGAGTGGATTCAAAAATGGTTTACAATTGATCCAATGGGGTGGAATGAATGGTACACAACTCAAGGTCATGTAGAACATTGTATTGTTCCTAATGTAAGGGATGACATATGATAGGTAAAGAGTTGATGCTAGTTATTTCATGACCTTGACCACCTAGTGCCATCTAAACAAGCCATTTTTGATAATATGTTAGCAGAAAAGGAGATACAATGCAATTGATAAATGAAATTTGAGTAATGTTGCAAGGAGACAGAGAAGACATAAATTGCAAGCGATTCTAGGAATCGTAGGAGATTCTAGGAATCACAAGTGATTCTAGAGGATAATAAACAAACTGATAAAACATGATATTTAGCCAATTATTGATGAAAACATGATATTCCAAAGACTTAAATTATAACACGAGATGAAGAGATTAACAGATGAATATACCTGAATATATAAATGATAATGTAAAATGATAACTAACCTTGATTGGAGATGATTGATAAAACTTATAGCTAGATGGTGATTTGTAGTTACGTTGATACAATATAGCAATAATGAACTTTATCGATAACTCGAGCTCGAAAATATGAGAAGATGATCCCAAAAAGAGACTAGAAAATGGGTTTAAATAATCACTAGCGATTTACCAAATCACCGGTAATTTCGGCTAGTTTGGGTTTGTTTAGTAAATTTTTGGAACAATTTGCTAATTTGATATTTTTGTTCATATTTTCGAGGGAGATGATGTGAGGTGGTTGAGAACGTGTCAAGGAAGGGATGTAATTAGTTAAATATCATCTAATTTGGCTTAAGTTTGTTTAGGATAGGTGTTAGGTGGTTTGATTAGGATTTATCAAATGTACAAATATAAGATTATTGTGATAATGATGATAAATACATAAGATTTTGTTAAGATAATGGTGAGTGTATAAATGCCTATGATAGGTGTGTCGGGATAAGGGAGTTAGAAGTTATTTTAAATAGATTTTAGGGAATAAATAAACTTAAGTGGATTAGAATAATTTAGAAAATACATAATATTATGGAGTTTGATAATTGTGTGTATTTAATTAATTAAATAAGAATGGGGAGGTATGGGATATTGATGTAATTAATCTAATGTAGTGATGTATTACAAATGTGAACGGGCTAATTAAGTGAAGATGGGGGAGTGTAAATTTTCGGTGTCTACATCTTCATTTTTATTCTATTATCCCAAAGAGCATTTCTCAATGAAGTATGCCACTTGAATCTGGTTGATATCCACCATTCTTTTCATGATCCTAATCAATTTCTTGTTAGTGGATTCTGCCAAACCATTACCTTGAGGGTAGTAGTTGGAAGAAGTCTTCAAATAAATTCCAAGTCCAAGAGCCCAATTAGAAATTTTAGATCCTAAGAAAGCTTTTGCATTATCATAGATGATAGTTTGAGGAATACCAAACCTTGTCACAATGTCCTCAAGGAAATCCAATATAACTGATTCAATTGCTTCCTTGAGTGGCACAACTTCTGTCCACTTGGTAAAGTAATCTATTGATGTCAAAACCCATTTGTGACCAATAATAGATGGATAATGGATCATGCCAATGAAATCAAGACCCCATTGGGAAAATGAATAATCTGCTTGAATTGGATGAAGTGGAAGGGAAACCAACCTCTTCTTACCAGTGAAGAAAACACATTCCCTACATTTTTTGACCCATTTGTGAGAATCAACAAACAATGTGGGCCAAAAGTAACTTACTTTTATAATTTTCATTGCAGTGGATTTGGCAGAGAAATGTCCACCAGAGAAACCATCATGGAATTCTATCAAAATATTTTCTACTTGTTCACCTTTAATGCATCTCAACAAAACTCCATCAATGTTTCTTTTGAATAAAATCCCATCAATTAGTGCATAAGGAATGGACTGTAGCCTCAGATGTATTTTTTTGGTCTTGTTTAGGCTAAGAGAATATGCACTAGTAGACAAGAAGGTATTCATATCACCAATCCAACTATGATTATTAACTGTATTTCCTTCATCTTGCTGAATTTCGAGTTATGTGGAAGTTCCTCATTCATGAAGAAGGAGGTTTCTTGATCATTTTGAGCATCCAAAGAAAGCTGCTCACAAAGTGCTCTACCTCTTACCAATTTTTGGCCTTGATAGTCACATCATATTCCATTATTTTGGTCACCCATCCAAATCTTTTTCTCACTGATTTCTACTCCCATAATGAAGTATCTCACCTTTGGAATGTGAGACTAAAACTTTGATATGATTAGTGGAAAACATACTCTTGAATTTCTTTAGAGATCTCATGATAGAAAATACATATTTTTCAATGTGATTGTACCTCAATTCATAATCCTTCAACATTTGAATGAATAAAGCCATTGGTTGTTCTAATCCTTGATCATTTTACTGAGTCAAAATAACATCAATACTAGATTTAACTCCATATGAATATAAGATATAAGATGAATATATGGTTAGGATTGATAGGTGTAGGAGCTCAAGAAATTTCTTCTTTAATCTTGCAAAATCATTCCTTCCCTTAGAATGTCAATTTAAAAATGAATCCTTCTTCAACATTAGAGTGATAGGATTGACTAATCCTAAAAAATTAGGAATGAATATCATAACAAAGTTAATATTTCAAGCAATGCTTTCTTGTGAGTTGGAAAGGAGAGAAACAAGATGGATGATTTTCTTTCTAGGTTAATGGAAATACCATATTTTGAAATAATATGCCCCAAAATCTTATCCCCTAGAGACTTCAAAGTTACATTTATTGGGGTTAAGAGGCACCCCATATTCCCGACATCTCTCAAATACCTTATCAAGATGGCTAATATGATATTTAATTTTCTTTGAGAAAATGGTAATATCATCTAGATAGAAAAGGATAAATTGATTGGTATACCCATTGAAAGTAATGTCCATTGCTATTTCAAATGTAACACTGCATTTGATAAACCAAAAGGCATTTTTTGATATGTATATGTTCCCCATTTGGTTGTAAATGTAGTCTTGAACTGATCCTTCTCCCTAACCTTGATCTGATTGAAACCTAAGTATCCATCAAGCATAGAGAACCTTTTAGCTCCTGCTACAATTTGTAGAATTTTCTCCATAGAAGGTAGAGGATATTGATACTTTAAGGAGGCCTTGTTAAAATATCTAAAATCAACAATAAGTCTAATTTCTTTGTTCTTTTCCTCGGTAGAATGAGATTTTCCACCCAAGTAGATTATTTGATAGGAAAAATTATTATTTCCTCAATCAGTTTGCATATCTCCTTCCTCATGAGAGGCTCTATCCTAGGATTGACATGTATTTATTTTTTTCCGATTGGATTGATATTCGATCAAGATCAATAGAATGTTGGACAATGTTTGGATCAAACCCCTTAAGGTCTTCATAATCCCATGAGAATACATCATTGAATTTTTGACACAAGGAAATAAAATCTTGCTTCTCATTCTCATCACATACCTTTCCAAGTAGAAGCTCCTTTCCTTGTGTAATGCTAACTGATTAACATTCTTCCTGCCTTGCTGTTATGTTTTTCTCTTCTCCTCTGAATTCATCACCAGGATTGAAAATATGATCTAAGGTTACGAATGCTTTTAGAAACTTGTTTATATTCAAATAAATAATTTGGTCACCATAGTTTTCATGCAAATTAGATTGCATTCTTGAGGAAAATTCAACTTCATTATGGATAAATTAGATAATTTTTTCATCGTTATAAAATAATTTCCAGTTGGTTTCATTATCTAGAATAGATGTCTTGACCACAACCTTGATATGTTGCAAATTTTATTTAACAATATCCTCAGTAGGTGAAAATTGTGAACCAAGGGCTTCCATCTGATCTGATTCTTTGTTCAATTTCCTTGGCACCAATTGCATATTAAAAACATTAAAACTCTCCAAAAGATCCCAAACTCTATTTATTATTTGTGGGAAACTTCCTCTAACTTTGTGGATTACCAATTTAGTATCCCTAAATATTTTCAATGTTTTGGTTTTCCTCTTTTCAACAATTAGAAGAACAATTGCCAATGTCTCATATTCTGCTACATTATTAGAACATGCAAACTACAATCTATGGGAAAAGAATAATTTCTCATTCATTAGAGAAATTAATACAACACCTGCCCCAACTCCATTTCTGCTTCTAGAACCATCAAAGAACATCTTCCATAATCCAAAAGCACTATCCTTTTCTTTCTTAAGTGGTGCAGGTAAAGTAGACCCTTCTTCAAGAATGCAAGTAGGTTCCAAGTACAATTTCCAAAGTTATATCATAAGGGTAAAACTCATAGTTTTCCTTGGCCCATTCATCTAATAAAAGGTTAGGAATTGAAGGAGGAATATGATACTCTTCAAAACCGATTCTTGTTCATGGTCTTCTTGTGTTGGGAAATTTGATTGGGAAGGGTGGGATCATAAAACTCAACATGATAGGAAAATATAGGATCAACTTATATGGTAAATCTTGTACCATATCTAGTTCTTAGGAGCATATGAGACCAATTTGAAGACAAATAGCCACCTACTTTGGCCATGAAATCTCTTGATAGGAAAATGAAAAACAAGGGAGGAAATTCAATTACTAATACATCATGAGTTATGGTTAAACTCGGACAAGCATGAAGGGTTAACTCAAGATATTTTATCACTCCTAAGATGCTAACGGTTGAACCATCAAGTTGTAAAACACCTTTAGAAATAGGGTTGTACTTAAGACCTAGGATATCAACAATCTTCTTAGGCATTACAGAAGTACTAGCCCCTGAATCAATCATGCAATTATGAACCAAATTTTTGCCCACAATTAAGGACATATAAAAGGGGGTCTTGAAAACTTTTTTTACCTTATCTTCCTTTTCCTAACACAAATTGATAGTAGCGTGAGTGTTTTGAACAATTGAATCAACTTGAGGAAGCTGGTTAAGAGTTTCATGCAGAGGTCCCTTTGTGATGGAATAGCTAGAGCATCCCACATTGTCACATTAACATTTTTCTTCATCTTCTCAACAATGTTGAAAGGAAGGCCCATGGACTTATGCATTTGAGGTACAATATTCTCTTTCCTTGATTGCTGCAACATTGGGATAGGAATCTTTGGTTGGGAAGCAACTTCCTTATTTGAAAAATTCTGCTAGGAACCTCAGAGAATCTATTTTTACTTGATTTCATCCCAACTTCCCTTTCCTTGTTGATAGCATTTCCTTGATTAGAAGAAGATGAAGGTTAAAAATCCATCCTCTTCTTAAACCTTGTGTTATCAGCAACATGAGTATGAGGCCCGATGGAACTGCCAACTTGTTTGATTTTTGCACAAAACTCATCAAACCAAGAACATGATATTGGTATTAGGGTTAGCATTTTGAACTCCTTCCGATTAGGATTGTCTACTTCTATAAATGGTTTTGATTATGCTAAAATGGAATATTCTAGCCCAATCTAGATGATATAGGAGAAATAAAATAAATGAATAATGAAATATAGAACGCAACCTAAGTGACTAAGCTATGAAAATATAAAAACGTAATATGCAAAGAGGGTCGAAAAAGCCTTAGCTGATTCATTGAGGTTGCATGACTGGGTCACAAATGATACTTGAGAACAAGAGGAGGAAAATATCACATAGGAGCCTAAAAAAATGCAAATACGAGTTGTCTAGATGGACCGGGGCACTGGAAAAGGGGTTAGGGAACCTTGAGTTCCTTGGTTTGCAATCTGGGTGCCCCTGGTCTTTGAAAAATATATATAAACCTCCTCAGAGGAGTCACAAGATATTTTCCTATGTTTGTCTTTAGTCATGTGTATGTCCCTATAGACCTATAATAAACAAATCACTTGCAAAAACACAAGCAAATCATTAAAACCCTAAAAAATAAATATGCATATGAAGGGGTCAAAATGTCCTTAGTGACCACAATGGTGGAATTACTAACTAAGTGTTGCACTACATATTAATCCCAATGTAGTTGTGTGTGTGTGTGTGTGTGTGTGTGTGTGTGTGTGTGTGTGTGTGTGTGTGTGTGTGTGTGTGTGTGTGTGTGTGTGTGTGTGTGTGTGTGTGTGTGTGTGTGTGCATGTGTGTGCGTGTAAATTGTGCCCTAGGTTCTCTTATGCATGCCACACTTTGTGAGTAGCGAGTAATAACTAGATGTAGAATGTAAATAATGTGTGCATGGAATAGAATAAAATCCCCTCTTATGAAGTGTGATGTAGATGAGCTAGCCTTTTTCCCTTGTGATGGAGCTAAATAGATGAAAGTGGAGAAAGAGAAACCTTGATGGATGTAACCTTAGGTGTAGATAGTAATGCTTAGTTCTTGGTCCCTTATTATGATCACATAGCTTCATATTTATATGATTACCTTTCTTGAATTTCATAAATAACCTCGAAAAGACAGACTACTACTAAAAATATAAAGTCCTCAAATGGCTAGAAAGGACCCAAAAAGTGAGATCAAAGTGTAAAGGGGATAGGGGCATCCAGAGGACGAGGGCGCATGGCCCTAACGTCCTAGTTGGGATCTCTGTCTAGCATGACAAATGACAAGATGAAATGATAGGCGAGAAAGTATAAGCTGTAAGCACAGAAGCGAAGCATAAAGCGAAGTAAAGTGGCCGAAGACATGGGTAAATTACTAGTTTTTGCACTCAAGTATCACATGAATAGTAGTATGTAACTGGGACTAAATAATTACCCAAAGTGTGTGATTTAGTGTCTACATTTTCCCCCACTATATTTTGGTGAGCATAATGCTCGGTAACATAAAGTAGATAGAAATACGTACCTAATATCCATGTAGAGTGATGCGGAGGCATGTCGAAGGACTAGATAATGCGTGGAGTGACAAAAATGGTGTGAAGAGACTAAATATGCAACATTATAAAAGTGGTGAGAGTGAACATAGGGAAAAATTACATGTGTAGATACCGGTGTGATGTACCTGCATGTTAGTGTCGATGTGTGTGATGTCGAGTGATGTTGACTGTTTTCTTCTCATACAGACATACCTGTAAAAGAGAAGATGATCAAGTAGTCAAATACACATGTATATGTATAAAAACATGTATGTATGTAAAAAGTGTTTAATGAAAATAAAAAAATGAAAAAGGAACATGTGTACCTAATCCATGATGAGAAAAAGGGTGTAGAAAAGATCTTGTTGATGTCGTGTGAGTTTTTGGGTGATCTCATGCCACTAGCCAAAGAAGTGTAGGGAGGAAAGTTTGATTTATCCTAAAACCTGTAACTGCTTCCCAAAACTAAAGAGATCTCTGTATTGTCTAGTTTTTTGGGCGATCCGATGCTACTAGATAAAGTAGTGTAGAGAGAAAATTTTGGTTTATCCTATAAACTATAATTACTTCCCATAATGCTAAGGAAAATATGCCCTATAAAAGCCACTTTGTGTATGGAGTTCTATAGATTGTGCTTAAACCACTCTCTCTCAAACTTCCCCACTGGTTATAGGTGCTCCGGTAAGGTATCATTGTACTAAGGACCCAAGTCTAATTTTGAGGCCTAAACTATGCTAAAATGTCTTGGTACTTATTGTGTTGTCTTTGTGTATACCCTATAATGATGCCCCCTTTTTGGAGGAGCATGCAACATCTCTATAGGAGGATGTGACCCCAAATAGAGAACCGATCGATAAAACTATGCCTTGTAGGGGAGGGGATGTGCTTGTAAAACCAAGGAAGATACAAAAAAATGGCTGGGAGACAAATGTTAGTACAAATAAAGATAAACATGCATGTATAAGATGAAATGTAAGCTAAACAAATAATATGTAAGCTAGAACACACTATAAGACAATATAGGCCACAAAAAGTGGGTTGTAAACATGGGACATCACTCACAATGTCGCAAGACACTCAAGGCCGTATACAAACAAACAAGTGTGCACACAAAATAAAGGGCAAGGCTTGCATACAATGAAAAACATAGATAAAAAGTAAAAACAAACAAATAGCCATGGTAGCAAGTAATCCTGCAAAAAAATGTTGCACATGAAGTACCCATTAGCATGTGAGAAAGATAAAGTGTATGTAAAAGTGTGTATAACCGATAAAGTAGTGTGGTATGAAACAAAATGAAACAATATCACTTGTAGTGTACAAAAGTGGATGCCCCTAGGATCCATTGTTGGAATGGTATTCTGCCAAGAATCCATGTTGTGTGTAGAATCTCTATATCTATGATCACAACTAAAAAAGCAAGTTACTACACATTTGTGTATGGTAAATATAATGACATATAAGAAATCTATCTAGCATGACTAATAAAGTGAACATGTACAAGTAGATGCAAACAAGAGTAGATGCAACCAAGATATGTAAAATGTTGTGGATAAATGGGATGGAATGCATTATGAATGATATGATCCGCGTTCCCCCTAAGTGAATGGAATTATATGCAGCGAGCTTTATTTGTTTATTCACCCTTAATAGTCAAGAATGACATGTAAATGAGAGTGCATCATTAGGAATTGGTCAAATTATGTGTTGTAACGTCATGTAGTGAATGTGTAGCGATGAAATGTGATAGAGATGTGAACTGTGAATGTACATGATGATGTAGCCTAAGTGTATATCATGACAAAATGATTGAATGAGTGACTATTTAGCCTAAAGTATATGCCACTAAATGATAAGTAGAAGGGAGTGATGATTTAGCCTATGATGTATATCACTAATATAGGAATTTATAATGATAGAAAGTTGAATGATGGATGCATGAATGTGATGAGCTCTATTGGTGATGTATACCCTCAAAAATCCAAAGATGGATGTGTGAGGTGAAGTACATCATAGGGTAGTGAGTGCAACACGTAAGAGTAGATGTGTAAGAGATGAGAATCCATCATGTGATGTGTGATATGTAATGTAGGTTGTAATGTAATATGCGTAGATGTGTGTAAGATGTAGGATGTAATATGTAAGATGATGTGTATATGCCAAAATTATATGATGTGTGAAGATGTGCGGTGCACAAATATAGATGCGTAAGATGCGTAAGATGTGTAGTAGATGTAGTGATGAGATAATGTCATATGGTGAATAGAAAACAAAATGTGTAATAAAAATGTGTTATGTCTATTAAGTAGTGTGTGGGGTTCATATGTATAGGATGCCTTCAATAGTCAAGTGTGAATCAAAGCACAAGAGTGTATCACCGGTGATGAGATGAAAAATTCACCTACTAAAGATTAAGAGGCTGCATAGTGGTGGAAGCAACATCAGGACCACGTGATAGTGGTGGAATTTGAAATGTGTCTTGACCATTATTAGGAGTATTTTCTTTGACAAAAGTGATTGGATGCGAAATGTTAGAGTAGTTATTTACCCGAGCTCATGTTCACCTAGGTACTTTATTTACCTTTATTGTATTTATCCTCACCCACTTATGTGTGTGGATATTTCTTTTATCTTATTTAGACATTAGGAGATATTATCTAGTTGTTAGGTATAGTTCTTTCCTTGATCTATGATATTGACTAGTTCTTTCCTTGATCTATGGTATTGACTAGATCCTTGATGTCTAGTTCTCTCCTAAATCTATGGTCTTGACTAGTTCTTTGATGACTAGTTATTTCCTTGATTTATGGTATTGACTAGATCCTTGATGTCTAGTTCTCTCCTAAATCTATGGTCTTGACTAGTTCTTTGATGACTATTTATTTCCTTGATTTATGGCTTGATCTACGACCTTGACTGGTTCTTAGATTGTTATTCCTTGCCTATTTAAGCAAGGCACATTCTCATTGTATTGCATTGAGTTCCATAATAATATATGATATTACTGCTCATTTGTTTGCAAAGGTTTAATGTAAAGTTATTCTGGCAAATTACTTTCATCTTATTGATCGTGGTGTTTGATTAGCATCTGTGTTCTTGGCTTGGTATGATCTGGTTATTGTTCCTTTCACAAAAGTGGAGTAGGATGGGGAGGAATAATGAATGACGGTAGCTTACTTGGTAATGCTATGGAAGGTTTGATTGGAGGCCAAGTTAAACCGAGCTTTATAGGAGGTTGCTTAGATTGGCTTGGTAATAATGTGGACAACTTATGAGGAGGCGGTGATGGAGAAAAAATATTTAGAGGTTCTTGCTTAGTTTGACTTGGTAATGTCATAAATAACTTGAGTGGAGGAGTAGGACCATCCGTAAGAGGATATTGAGTGGATTGAATAACATGATGTTCATTAGATGTAGAAGGATAAGATTTAGGAGCCCATATGGATATAGCATTTGTAAATGGGAATACAATAGAATTTTGTGTAGTGAATGAGATAAAGACCTGATGCTAAAGGTGTTTAATTCTTCATTGTAAAGTGTAGCAATCATTGTCATTATCTCCGGTGATTCAAGTGATAATTGCAATATGGAAAAATTTGATAATTTTCTATCTAATAAGGAGGATAGTTTATGACTAAGGATCTCGGTAAGAATTTCATGTTACTTCGTATTGCAATTAAAGGCGATAGGCTCTAGTAATGGTATAACTTGAGGCTCACTGATATGAGCACATGTAGTAGATATAGAATGAAAATGAGATGTAGAAGGAGAAAAAACATGAGCCTAAGAAGCGTCCTTAAGATGTTGGATTTCAGATTTAAGAGATGTAATTGTGGATTTTATAGCCTTAAATTTGTCTTGAAATAAAGAATGAAAATCTTGAATTGAGTCCAACATGGATTGATTGGATGGAGGATCACGAAGATTATGGTCATCAAATAAGTGATCAAAAGTATGACTTATTTCGTGTGGTGGCATATCCTTAGGAAGATTCATGGTGTCTAAGGATTTTTGTAAAACAACTTGGCAATTGGGATTCATCTTAAGCAAGTTAAATAAAAATTTTGATGAATTTTAGGAGCCATGATAGAAAATATGATGTGCCAAAGGAGGATCTGAAAGACCGATCATGAGTGGGCTTCACCAAAATGATTATGCTAAAATGGAATAAATTCGTCTAATCTAATGCTAGTTTGAATTCGATAAATAAGTAATGAAATGAATGAAATACAACCAAGTAATCTAAGTAATGAAATATGAAACCCTATTGTGCAAATAGGGTTAAAAATCCTTAGCTGATTCGTTGAGGTTATGGGAATGTGTCGTAGATGAGGTGACTAAACATGAAGAGGAAACTTTCATATAGGAGCTGAGAAAATGTAGATTTGAGATGTCTGGTTAGACCGGGCACTGGAAAAGGGATTAGGGTGCTTGGGGTGCCCTGGTCTACAATTTGGGCACCCTCATTTGTGAAAAATATCTGTAATCTTCCTCCGATGTGTCATAATATTTTTGTGTGTGTCATTTTTAGTTGCATGTATGTCACTTTGTGATTCTTGATGTTGTTGTAGACCTGCAATAAAGAAATCACCAGTAAAACCCCAAGAAAAGCATCAAAACCCTACAAAAAGATGCATATGAAGGGGTCGACTATCCTCGGCGCCACAATGGTTGACTTGCTAACTAATTTCTAAACTACATCTTTAACCCAATATAGTTCTATGTGTGTGTGCGGAATTATGCCCTAGGTGCTCTTGTGCATGTCACACTTTGTGGTTAATAAGAAATAACTAGATGTAGAATGTGTAGTCAAAAAATCACGCACTTATTACTATATTTATACCGCCAAGTATATTGTTTTATATATGGATCTTGCATAAGAAAAGTATTTACTAATGACCCATTCCCTAGTCCAGGTCATCGACTAGTTGGTATTTATCGTTGTTTGTCTTACATAGTCCTTAGTTACTTATATAGTTTTGGTCATCTCTCAGGGAGTCTTAACTATCATTATTCACTCAATTGTTGTCTCTAGTCTCTGACTAGGGTGCCTAGGAGGGGATTAGGGCACTCCGGGTGCCCTAGTATTCATTTCTAGGCACCTTAGTATCAGTCACACTTGGTTCTCATTTAGATGTTCGAGGTTGGTTTTTATAATTTTCCCTCCCATTCCCAAGGTACTAATTAGCATGTCGGGTCATTAATGTCAAAATTTGAGCAAGAGATCCCTATATAAACACAACATACTTACTATCTTATGGAAAAACTATTTTCTACTAAGGTATAGCTATCTACATAGAGCAAGGGACTGCATTTGGGCACTATTCTACGTCGCACACTGTATAGGAAAGGGAATTCTATTCTATTCCATCCACCATTTTACATTCTATCTAGTTATTTCCTACTATCTCTGCATCATTGGCGCTAGGGCACCCTAGGCAAAATATTGCACACAAAATAACAAAAAACTACTATTATCCATATTTTTCCCCATGGTAAAATAAGATCAAACGACCTTGTGCAAGTAGAAATTCAAGAAACGTCTTTATCGAATGAATCCATGCTTCAAATCCAATAAATAGACTACAGGCGGGCTCTAAAATGGAATAGTAGGGTCGGGGAAGGAGAAGACAGTGTCAAAAGAAGCCAGAGGCTCAAAGAAAATGAACAGAGAAGGCTCGAAGTCTTTGGGATCCGAAACGACTCAAAATGAGCCCTAAAATTGGCTAAGTATGGAGGGGACATCGAACGCTGCCAAGTGTCCAAATGACGCACCTCCAAAGGGTAAATCCAAAGGGGCAGACTCAAATGAGTGCTATCTTTGCCACACATCCGAGCCCCAAAAGTTGCACCAGCTGTTGAAAAGTCTTCGACTCAGTGAAAAGTGCCAAGTGTCCGAACGACACACATTCAAAAGCGGGATCCTAAGTAGAGAATCAAACTTACGCCATCCCTCCATGTAGCTAATGGTCAACAAAGGTCAAAAGGAGAGTGGGCTCAAAATTGGTTAAGTATAGAGAACTAGCAGAAGCCTCCACCTATCTCACCGGTGCATTTTCAAAAGGAAAGTCTAGAGGCAGTTCCTAAATGAGTGCGGGCTTGCGATGTCCCAGTCCAAAAAAAGGACAGTCAGTCATATTTTGAATAGTCAAAGTAGAGGAAGGCTGGCGGAAGGAGCCAAGTGTCAACATGATGCTATTTCAAGATTAAAATTTGGGGTGGATTCTCAAACAAGCGCTAGGCCTCCACATGTCCAGGGTCAGATTTTTGGCCCGCCAAGCAAGAGACTCGGAAAAATACAAAGGACTCCGAGGAGCTCGTAGAGGCTGCCACATGTCAATCCAATGTAGTTTCAAGAGCAAGGGTAGGAATGAAATCTCAAATGAGCGTGAGGCCACCATGTGGACCATGTATGGGAGAATCTTTAAATATTGCGCCCAACCCTAATATTCAAATGACCATATCTTTTGACTGGAGAATCAAATTTGGGTAAGAGAAGACTTTTTGGAAATGTCTCGACACCCTCTACACCTTAGGAACATAAAATATCATTCTTAATAGGCTCTAGTAGGTGAAAATTGGGAAAACTTATTCCAGGCCATTAATATAGAGACAAATTTCTCCAACTACCATATCTCGATTCGATTTGATCCATTTGAGTAGACATAGAGAACTAGACTCAACCAGTTGTGGGCGGATTTACGAGGAGGCATTCATATTTAGTGGTTGAGCTTTCAAAATAGGATTCAATGCATATCTTAGGGTGGTTGGAGTAGGATTCAAATTCTTCCCTCTTCTCTCTCCTATTCTTCCTATATATTGTAATGAAGGGGCATATTCAAATGGTTGGTCGCTATTTCTCTTTTGTCCCCTCTATCTTTCTTCTTTAGGGTCGAATGCAGAGTCTAAGCCTCCTCTCATGGCTCTGTAATGGAATTTTCTTTCCTCTTGCCCACTAATGGTGCACTGTGTAACATTTTGGAGCAATAAAATCTATTTTGTGATGCATCTGTCCATCCTTGGCTTATTTTGTTGTCTCTCCTTACCTCTCATTATCGCAGGGTATATCTGTGCATACTTTTGATGTCTATTGCAGGTCATGGGAGTTGTGTTTAATGGGTTTTGAAGTGGTGTTCTGTGTGAAACCTATCTCTGGTATGTGGTGCATTCTTTCCACCCTCTCCTCTACTCACCTCTCTTTGCTTCAGCATCAGTCCGTGATTCGACCACTTCCTTTTTGGTGTATCACCGCTTAGTGTAGGCTCTTTCACCCTCTCTCTCTCTCGTCCCCTTGGAATGGCTAGATTAGGATAAAATAAGTTCTTCTGCCCGGAGTAGCTTGTGGCAGGTAGATTAAGAAGCAAGAACCAACTTTCTCCATAGGTCCATCTCAGGTTTTGCAAGTCCCACAACTTGAGAGATGGTCCCATGTTGTGCAATCACATTGAATGCCCCGCCTCACAATTAGGCCATTTGGGGGTGCTTTGATTCTACACTAACAACTTTGCATTGGATTTGAGATGTAGTGCAATGCTTAGTTGTAAGTCCACCATTGTGGTCACTAAGGACACTCCAACCCCTTCATATGCATCTTTCTTTTTTAGGGGTTTGATGCTTTATATGGGGTTTTGTAGGTGATTCTTCATTGTAGGTTTACGTCATCATCAATGAAGCTAGTGTGACATCCACATGAAAAAGGAAAGTTATTGTGAAGACCTAATGACCAACCTTAGATTCGATTAAGAGTTGTTCCACGTACCAAGGCACCCATACTTTAGACCAAGTTTCATGTTATCCAAAATTCACCCCTCAAGGTAATTTTGATAACATGCATCAGATTCTTCAGTCCCAAGCAAGTAGAATTGATTCAAGGCCCAAAATCATGTTTTGGGGTTCCCTTGGCTTCTCTCTAACTTCCCCATCTAAGGAAAAAATCCAAGAAGTTAGGGAAAAATTGAAAAAATAAAAAAATTGAAGTCGCAGGCTTGTTTTAAAGCATTACGGGTCTAGAGGTTGCGGATTGTACCAGTGCGGATCATACTAAGGTTTGTCATACCAAGTTTGGAGCCAAAATACAAAGGAATCAAAAAAATCAGACATTTTTGTCCTAGGCGGTCCGCGGGATAGTTGGGACATGGGGATGCGCGAGACGTGAAAAGCTGATTTTGCCGCAAGTTAGTCTATTGTGGGTGGTGCGAGTTTTTTTCCGAGACAGTCGGACACAAATACACATGGGATGCGCAAAGGTGAAATCACCACACAGGAGCCAAGCTAAATGGGATGCGGCCGATGCGGAAGTCAACGGCCCTCATGGCTCGGTCAATGGTGGATGCGCAGGGACAAGGAAGCTTGAATCGGGTGATGTGGAAGAATGTGTCTGGGACATCCGGGACATGCGGACCTGATTTTTCCGAAATAGCCGTAGTAAAGAGAAAAGTCAAAGTTTGACCTCCCAAACTTCAAATGGCCATAAATTTTGACTCCGAGCTCCGATTTTCATAAAATTGGACTTTCTGGAACGCGATGCCACGACGTACTCTACTTTTAATGAGGGTAGATATATTTAAATAAAAGAAACATATTTAGCTCCAGTCGGTTAATGCTCATTCACGTCAAATGACGAGAAAATGCTGCACCCAAAATAGCTGCCCACACTCGTAAATCAATAAATTTGGGATTTGATGAGAAATCGATGGATATTTTTCATAAAACGTGGCCGGATTCATAACAGTGTTTTATTTGGTAGTTGGGAGTGCAATTAAGAGGCATGGTCATCATTCTTTCTCTGTTGCAGCACTGGGATAGTATGGGGAGCCTTTTGCAAGTAACATACAATCATTTCACTCCATTTAATGCATCTTACAAGTGGTTGAAGGAAAGATTTCGGATTTCCATTTTCCCCTTCTCTCTCTCTTCTCATTTTCTTATAAATTGGAGTGTTGGGCTTATTGTAAGGAGAGAGTTTTTGTTGTAGAAAAGCTCTATCAAAATTTCTTTGTAAATCCAATGTGCTACAGGCCCTTGTAGTGAACTCCTTGCATGGTGATCCAGGCCCTTATCTTGTAATAGATTGAATTGTGCATATCATGAAACAATAAAATACAAGTTTGTGGATGCATCTTCCCCTACTATGTTTTTGCAATCTTCTCACCCTTTCAACCTTCATTACAAGAATATTGTGTCTATTTTATGCCCTTGCAAAGACTCATTATTATTGTGCATGTATGAAATATTGTTGTGGATGCATTTTCCAGATTGTGGAGAATTAATATCACCCCTTCTAGTATGCATTTTACTTCTATTTTTCACACATTGGAAGACTACTCTCACACCCCTCCTTTTTTGGTGTATCACCACTTTAGTGTAGGATTTCATTTTATGCATTCTCTCTCTCCTTGGTCCCTTGGAAAGTTAGGTTAGGACAGTTAGTTTTACTGCATTAGAGTAGATTGTGGCAGGTAGTTTAGGAGAAAGAACCAACTTTCTCTAGAGGTCTATCTCAAGTAACAAGTCCCACAACTTGGAGATAGTACCCATGTTATCCAATCACACCGTGATCTCAAGTATATGCACTTGTGCAAACATAAGGGTGCCGTTGTGATTCGGTGATAACAATTCCCATAGGCTCCCTAATCCTTCCCTAGGCACCCAATTCTAGCAAAATCTACCACAAATGTAACTTTATAAGGTGTGTTATAACACTATTCTTCCTATTCATCATCCCATTTAGTCTCAAATCATTGCAGTAAGGTAATTTATTTTTAGGTTAGTACCTTTTCCCTCTTATTTCAGTTATTTCATTTCATTTATAATATCAAATAAATTATTTAGCATCCATATCTCGAGTTTATATTAGTTATTACATTTGTTGTACTTCCTAGATTAACTCATAAAATCCACATTTTAGTGAATCATGTCGGGTTCATTAAAATTATTTACTAAAATCTAAATATTTTAGAGTTAATTTAAGAAGTACAATAATAAATAAGAGCTAACTAAATAAGGAAAGTGACCCAAGCAACTAAGAAAGTAGAGATGCAAAACCTAGTGTGAAAGGAGAGTTAGAAAGAACTCGGTTGATTCAACGAGCTTGCTTTGGACTTTGTCACGAGAGATGGCTAGAGAAATAGGAGGAGGAAACGATTGTGTTGAGGCCTTGAAAAGTGCAAATATGAGAAATCGAGTGGGTGGGGTGCCCAAAACTCGGACTATTGTGCCCACAGTACCTTAATCCACTTCTAGGTGCCCTAGTCCACTTAGATTGCTTAGATCTACACATTTCTAGGCCTTGGAACAATTATTTCCTCCTCTTGTTTCTCCAACCATCTCTGCGACATAGTCTAGCAAGCTCGTCGAATCAACTGAGTTCTTTCTAACTCTCCTTGCACACTAGGGTTTTACATTTCTACTTTCTTAGTTGCTTGGGTCACTTTCCTTATTTAGTTAGCTCTTATTTACTTTGCTATACTTCTTAGATAAAATCTAAAATATTCATATTTTAGTTAATCATTTAGTTAATATTTCTAACTCTTCTTGCACACTAGGGTTTTACATTTTTAATTTCTTAATTACTTGGGTCACTTTCCTTATTTAGTTAGCTCTTATTTAATAATGTATTTCTTAGATTAACTCTAACATATTCAGATTTTAGTTAATCATTTTGGTGATCCCGACCGCTTTCACGCTTAGGATCCTCATTTTTCCTCTATCATGGGTCACAAAGTTGCTCAAGTTTCTTTATCTGATTTACTTAAGAGATATCTTGATTTCCATGATGTTTTGCAAAAATCCATAGAGACTATGTATCTTGATGAAAATAAACCTCCACAAAAATAAGTCCTATATTATCTCGTCTCTTTGAAGACCTTAGTCTTAGTGCTCCTCCATCTAATCAACCCCTATTGGACTCAATTCAAGCTTTACATTATTTGTTTCAAGATAATTTTATGGCTATGGAATCCACAATCACATCTCTTAAATATGAAATTCAACAACTTAAGGATGCTTCTCAGGCTCATGTTTGTTCTCCCTCTCCATCTCATTCTATGACTGCTACATGTGCTCATATTAGTGAGCCTCAAGTTATACCATTACCAGAACCTTTCATCTTTGATCACAATACTAAGCAACATGACCTTCTTACTGAGTTTCTTGGTCGTTAATTGATTACATTACCACCTACTCATTATTAGCCACGTTATTGGATAAAAAATATCAAATTTATCCATCTTTGTAATTATCATTGAATCAATGGACATAATGAAAGTGACTACCATGCTTTACAACAAAGAATCAAACACCTTGAGTGTTAGGGATTTATCTCATTCATTGTACAACATTTTATTTCATGCCCACCTACAAATGCTACATCCACATGGGCTCATCATTTTTTTCCTTCTATTCCAAATGACCATCATGCCACCATTTCTATTGTTCATTCTTTGGAAAGTAAAGCAACTCATAAACAACCTCCTCTCAAAATCAATATATCACCTCCTCCTCTCAAGGCATTTACTGCATTACAAGGTCAACCTAAGCAACCTTCTAAAGATCGGTTCAACAACTATTTCTACCGATCTTGATACAACATTACGTAATAATACACCACTTCAAAGAGTCGATTATTTTTGTTAAAGAAACTACTTTTCATAACAATGGCTAAGACACATTTCCAATTCCACCACCATTGTGTGGTCCTATTGTTAATTTTTCCCAACATGCCTCCACCGCTTCACGCAAAATTGGTCTTTAGTAGGTGAATCTTGTCACCTTACCTTCCCGATGAAACACTCTTGTGTTTTAGTTCACACTTGGACTATTGAGGGAATCTTACACACATGAAACCCACACACCGCAAAATAGGTACTACACATTGTGTCTCTTCACACATCCCATGTCATGTATCTTACATCTTATGTCATATACTCTACATTTAGTCTACATCATTTCGATCATTACGTGTCTATATATCATTCATATTCTACAAACCATACTATTAGGCATCACATATATGTCACACCCTTATTGTCAGTGAGTATATCATCACATATTATTAATTCTACATACTACATAACACACTTCACACTATTAGGCTATCTACACATACTGCATTACACACTATCCACCACATATTTACGCATTTTTTCATCACATGGCTATCTATTATGATCACACATCATATATTTACTCCTACGTGCTGCACTCACTACCATATGACGTGATTTAGTTCCTCGGTCCATACTCAACTACCGAGGGTTTACAAATCAAATGGATCTTATCATCATCACACATTCATCATTCAATCCTTTATCATGTGACATTCCTAGGTTAGGGACATACACTATAGGCTAAATGGTCATCTATTCCTTCATCTTGTAGTGGTATATGATTTTAGGCTACCTCAACACTCACTATATTCTGCTTGTAGTGAAATATACGTTAGGCTAAATCATTGCTCCTTTGATTACCTTGTTGTGATATACACTTCCGCTTTATAGGGCCATGTTCACACATCATCTCTAGGTCGCATGTCATCAACACACATACACACTCATCACAGTGTGTTAGACACAACATACGCTTTGACTATTTCCCAAAGAAGCACTCTCATTTATAGATCATTATTGACTATTGAGGGGAAAACCAAAAAAACCTCATAGCATACAAATCCATTCACTTGGGGGCATGTGGCTCCTATCATCCATCTTGCATTTCATTTCATTCATCCATGACATGTTACATATCTTGGTTTCTTCTACTCTTGCTTACATTTACTTGTATATGGTTGTCTTATTACACATGCTAGTTAGATATGTTGTATGCCATTTATCTATACCATACACACATGCACATTTACGTTCTTTTCTATTTATGATCGCAGATACAGTCTCTTACATGAAACATAGATGTTTTCATTATACCACTCCTACATAGTCGTTGGGGGCATCCACATTCATCTCACAAGTGCTATTGTTTAATTTTGTACTTAACACATTAATTTCATGCTTATACACACTTTTAACATACTAGTTATCTTTTTAACACGCTAATGGGTGCTTCACGTGTAGCATTTGTTTTACAGGATTAATTTCTTCCATGGTTATCTATCTATTTGTCGGCTATTATTTGTATATTGTTTGCTATTGTATGCGGGCTTCGCCCTTTGTTTGGTGTGTACACTTGTTTGTTTGTATGCGGCCATTATGACCTTACGTGTCTTGCGACATCGTGAGTGATGTCCCATGCTTATGACCCGATTTGGAAGTTTATGATTGATTTCTTGCGTGTTTTCTTATTTTCTTACTTCTATGTTGTTTGTGTAGCTTACACTTGTTTTATACATGCATGTTTGTTCATACTAACACTTGTTTATAGCTAGCCACTTGTTTGTGTGTAGCTTAGTTTCTACCAAGTGCATTCCCTTCCCCATACAGAGTAGAGTTTATGATGTTGGTTCTCTTTTGGGGCTGCATTCTCCTATCTATGACATCGTATGCACCCCTAAAGAGGGGGCATCATTTTTGTTTTATATACTACACAATGCTTCTACACCCTTGGCATTGTGGGTTATAGAATGAGTCGATTCGAGATCGGTCTATGAACTCCATACACATCGAATTTTATAGGACATGGTTTTCCTTAGCATTCTGGGGAGTAGTTATAGGTTGGAGGATACAACAAAATTCCTCCCTACACTACTTTTACCAAAGTGGTGTCGGATCACCCAAAAACCCAAGCGGTGAAAAGATCTCTTCATACATTCCAAGGGAAGCGATTCTGAAGTTGGAGAATAATGCATCTTTCTCCTTACACTACTTTGGCAAGTGGCATTGTATCTCCAAAAACCTTAGACAATACATGATATCCTTTCTACACCCTTTCTCTCATCAAAGATTAGGTGTACATGTTCCTTTTACATTTTCATTTCTATTACATACTTTTTTCTATATACGGTGTCTTTACATGCGCTTTTGACATATATACATGCGTATTTGAATACTTGATCATATTCTCCTTGCGGTTTGAACCTATGAGAAGAAAGCAATCAACAACAATAACAATGACATCAAAAACAAATTTTTATGGCAGCACACTCCTCATACTAACATGTAGGTATATTACATACATCGGAAAATACACACACATTTCCACCCTAGGTTCACTCTCATCAATTTTTTCTCTATTGCATCTTTAGTTTCCATGCTCCATCATCCTTTTGTCATTCCACACTTTCTCTAGTCCTTGGAACACTCTCTTTATCACTCTACATGGACATCAGGTACGCATCTCTAGCTACTTTATGTTATCAAGCGTTCCGCTCACCAACATAAAGTGGGGGACAATGTAGACACTAAATCATGCACTTTGGGTATTATTTAATCATGGTCTCATACTACTATTCATATGGTTTTTGAGTGAAGAAAGTATTAATTAACCCATGTCATTGGCCTTATTACTTTTCTTTCCTTCGTCATTCTTGACCTTAGACATATACTTGCCAGTCTGTTTTTATCATTCCACATCATTTTACACTGATGGGCCACCCATGCTGGTATTGGGGCACCCCAAGTGCCCTAGTCCAAATCAGAGTTCCTTGATCCTTTTCCCACTTTACTTCCATCTTTTGGGAACTTTCTAGCCATTTGAGCTTTCTATATTTTTGGTCGTCGGACTCCTCGGGGTTGATTACAAAATTTGAACAAGAAAACTGAATAAATATAAAGTTATGAGACTATAATGAGGTATCAAGCACTAGTCACTACTATTACCACTTAAGGTTGCATCCATCTAAGGCTCCATTTGCATCCATCTAGCTCCATCACAAGGGACAAGGTTGGTTCATCTGCATCACACATCATAGGAGGGAAGTTTATTCTATTCCATCCACCATTTTATTACATTTTTACATTTAGTTATAGCTTGCTACTTCACAAAGTGTGACTGGCACAAGAGCACCTAGGGCTCAATTCACACACACTCACTCGAGAACTACATCCGGGTCTATAATGTAGTGTAACGCTCGATTAGTAAGTCCACCATTATGGCCACTTTGAGGAAAATCCAACCCCTTCATTTATGTCTTTATTTTTTTAGGGTTTTGATGTTTGGCTTGGGGTTTTGCAGGTCTCTTCTTCATCAATGATTACCAACAAGATCTAGTGCGGTACATCGAAATACATGTGATAGGAAGTGAAGGCTTCACATCAACTTGCAACCCTACAAACCTAGTTTATGGACATCCTACACATACTGAGGCACTTTGAGAACTCAAACTAGGGATCCCACGGGCTCCCTAATCTACTAAGATTACTTAGATATGCACTTTTCTAGGCCTTGGCACAATCATTTCCTCCTCTTTTTCTCCATCCATCTCTCAAAACACGGTCTAGCAAGCTCATAGAATCACCCGAGTTCTTTCTAACTCTCCTTACACACTAGGGTTTTACATTTCTAATTTCTTAATTTCTTGGGTCACTTTCGTTATTTAGTTAGCTCTTATTTACTATTTTACTTATTAGATTAACTCATATATATATATATATATATATATATATATATATATATATATATATATATATATATATATATATATATATATATATATATATATATATATATATATATATATATTAGTTCATCATTTTGGTGAACCCGACGTGAAAATATAAATTTTATGAGTTAATCTAAGTAGTATAGGAATGTAATAACTGGTATAAATTGAAATATGGATGCTAAATAATTTATTTGATATTTTAAATGAAATGAAATAATTGAAATAGGAGGAAAAAGTACTATCTTGAAAAGAACTTACCTTGCAGGTGATTTGGGGTGAGCGAGATGATGAACACACATAATAGAGTGTTGCGGCACATCTCGAAAAGTTGCAACAAGGGTAGATTTGGCTAGGCCCAGGGTGCCTAGGGAAGGATTACGGAACTGTGGGTGCCACAGTCTATGGGATAGCTTGGAACCCTGAATGCGAGTTAGTCTCAGGTATTTGTAATAACCCACTTTTTTTCACATGGATGTCACACTAGCTTTCTTTGATGATGTCAATAAACTCCGTAATGAATAATCACTTGTAAAACCCCATACAAAGCATACAAACCCCTAAAAAATAAAGATGTATATGAAGGGGTCAAACCGTCCTTAGTGGCCATAATGGTGGACATACAACTAAGTGTTACACTACATCTTAGACCCAATGTAGTTCTTTGTGATTTTGTTTGTAAATATTGTGCCTAGGGTGCCCTAGCGCCAAAGATAACGGGAAATAGCTAGATATTATGCAAAATGGTGGATGGAATAGAATAGACTTCCCTTTCCTATGTAGTGTGTGATGATGAATAATGCCCAAATGTAGTCCCTTACTATATGTAGATAGCTAGCCATTAGTAGAAAATAGTCTCATGCATAAGATAATAAGTATGTTGTGTTTATATAGGGATCTATTGCTCAAATTTTGACAATAATGACCCAAAATGTTGACTAGTACCTAGGGAATGGAAGGGAAAATTATAAAGACCAATCTCGAACATATAAATGAGAACCAGTGTGTGACTGGGACCGGGCGCATGAGGAACCCTAGTTAAAGACTAGAGATGACAACTGAGTGAATAACGATAGCTAAGACTCCACGAGAGAGGACCATAAGCTGTCTAAGTAACTAACATTGTGTAAGAAAGACAACCAAAAATACCAACTAGGTGATGACCGGACCACTAGGGGATGGGTCATTAGTGAATAATTTTCTTACACAAGATCCATATATAAAACAACATACTTAGTGGTATAATTATAGTAATAAGTGCATGATTTTGTGACTACATTTTCCCCACTTTATGTTGGTGAGTGAAAGCTCAGTAACATAAAGTAGTTAGAGATGCGTACTGAGAGAAGTGCGGAGAAGTCCATGCTTTATATGAGAACACACAAATGTCGTATAAAAAGTGTGTTGAAAGAGCCATATAGCATTTTAAACCATGGATCAACGTGTTGATCCATGCAATGTAGTGAGAGACATAATAACGTGATGAAGTGCACTAAATGAGAGTGATGATTGTAATGTTGGATGATTGATGATTTTGAATGTTGTATGATGACAATGAGATGGGGTAGGGAGTGATCAGTTCTTAACCCAAATTTTGCATGTTTACGAATAATTGACTGGAGGATTTTGGCATCCTGCCACCAGAGGAAGAGTGTCGGGAGAAAGGTGTGTTATTATCCAACCTATAACTACATTCTCAAGATATAGATCTTTGCGAGATGAACTCAAATCAAAGGTGTGTTATTCTACACTCTTGTGCTTTGGTTCACACTTACTTATTGAGGACATACTACACATGAACCCCACACACTTTGCATAATAGGTACTACACATTGTGTCTCTACAACACATCTCGAGTCGCATCTTGTGTCTTATATCTTACATTCTACATTTAGTATGCATCATTTCGATCATTATCCATGTCCACATCACGCATACCCTATACACTATACTAGTATTTATCACATAGGTCTTACACTTCTATTATCTATAAGTTTAGCATCATGTCCTCCACCATCCTAAATTCTACATAGTATACACCTTACACATCTTGCATTGCATTCTACACATTTTACTCATCATATGGTCATCTATAATCATCACCTATAATACATATTATTCTATGCCTTTGCATTCATGACCCTATGACGCACTTCGGTTCCTCGGTCCATACTCGATTGTAGAGGGTTCAAAAATGAAATGGACCTTATCATATGTGCATGTTCATCACTCATCCTTCTATCATGTGACATTCCTAGGTTAGTGACACACATTATATGCTAAATGGTCACCTATTCCTTCATCTTGTAGTGGTATATATATTAGGATACATCACCACTCCCTCTATTCATCTGGTAGTGATACTCATTTTATGATAAATCATCACTCCTTCAATCATCTTATCATGATATACGCTTTGGCTATAGGGTCATGCACACATCATCTCTAGGTCGCATATCATCACCACTACGCATACACATTCATCACAGTTGTTAGATACAACACACTATTCGACCATTTCCTGATGAAGCTCTCTCATTTATGTTTCATTCTTGACTATCTTGAGAGGAAAACCAAATGATCATCACTACATACAACTCCATTCATTAGGGGAACTTGGCTCCTATCATCCATCTTGCATACCATTCCATCCATCCAATATATATTGCATACCTTGGTTTCTTTTACTCTTGCTTAAATTTTCTTGTATATTCTCACCTTATTACACATGCTAGTTAGATATCTTGTATGTCATTTATCTATACCATACACACATGTGTGCTCACATTATTTTCTAGTTGTGATCACGAGATACGTATCTTAGATGCACCATGGATGCTTTCCTTCTACCACTCTTACAATGGTCGATGGGGGCATCCTCTTTTGTCTCTCATAGGTGCTATTGTTTCATTTTGAACTTAGCACATTACTTTCAAGCTTATAAATGATTTTGACATAGTAGTTATGTTTCTAACATGATAATGGGTGCTTTATATGCAACATTTGTTTTGCAGGGATTACTTGCTTCCATGGTTTTTTTTTTTTTTTTTTCTGCTATTGTTTGTTATTGTATGTGGGCCTTGCCCTTTTTTTTTTTAAGTGTGCACTCTTGTTGGTTTGTATGTAGCCACTACATGCCTTGAGTGCTTGCAAAATTTTGAGTGATGTCCCATGTTTGTAACTCACTTTTGTGGTCTATCTACATATTTACTTGTTTTCTAGCTTCTATATTATGCTGCGTAGTGTTGGTTCAAAAATCATCGAATGGACGATCTATGGATAAACAAGCCAATAGTGTGCGGGGCATAGCCCCTCTTTGAGTCGTGAGAAAGCGGCCCAGGTTTATTGCTATTCTACCAGCAGGAATCTTGTGCAAGTCTCACAATATTCTGCCTTCAGGGATTGGGATCTCATCCCAGTAGAGGTATTTCCAACTGTAAAAGAAAGGAAAGAAATGGAGTGGGAAGATAGGAAAGATCTGAAGGGAGAAAAGAAATGAATTCCAAAGCAGAAAGGTCAGAAGGTCTATGATTTGGGTTGGTAGTATACAGAGCCAAACCTACTTTGCATAGACAAATAAAGCAATACTGATGAATAAATGACAACAAAGTAGAAGTAGATTCAACAGAACGATCACACAGATCTAACATAAGAAAGATCAGATGCCCATAACACACATATTCAGCACAAAGTCTTAATATTTGTATTAATGTTTTCTTCTGTTACAAAAAGTACAAAGCCTTTTCTTCTCACTTCTATTTTTCATCTAAAAAATATCCACCCCTGAATACAACAAGTATTCAAGTATATATAGAAGGAGAGAAGAAAAGAAGACAAAAGCAAACCAACCACCTAATTACAAAATATCTTACAAGAGATTCCAAAGTCATTTGTTGACTTTTGACAACTTTGTGGATGACATCATCCCATGGTGCAACATGGATGATGTCATCGTTTATGTCAACACACTTTAGATAATTACAAGGAGAAAGTCGGGAAGAAGAAACTATTCATCGTCATCCCGCGGTGAAAGGGGGTATCTCTTTTCTTTTCTTGCTCAGTGAAAAAGATGTGGAACTGGGCACGATATTCCATGAACTTGCTGATCATGGGTTGAAGTTGATCCTGGAAGGATCCTTGTGTCGATCACTGATAGCCTCGCAAGTCTCCCGCTCATCTGTGAGCTTTTCGGGAGTTTGGAATAATCATTTTCTGCCTCTATCAGGTACCCAATGAAGTCACAACAAGCCAGCAGGTTGTTGATGGATTCGGCGTCGAAAGTGACCTCTGGTCCTAGCCCTGCGAAACGATCTCCTTGAAGATCCGAATAGTTTCATCCACCTTTCTTAAGGTGAAAGGAGTGAGAAAACCTGGAGACATTCTCAAGACAATTTGCTCCATTTGATGCATTGCATCCAGGGCTTCCTCCTTGATTTTGTCGATCTTCTCCAGGACAAACTCCAGCTGATCGACCCGGTAATCCAGAGTAGAAAGGATTTTGTTGAGGGCTCTGGGATGTCCAAAGACGCCAAACTTGACCAGATCTTCGACTGAATAGTCGAGCATTTTCTGAAAGGTCTCATGTTGCATCCTGGCATGGTCCAGCTCTTTGGAGATGGGTCTTGCTATCGCCTGGAGCTCTCTGTTCACCCGATTGATATTCTGATATAATCCGGTGAACTTGCAATCACTCCCTCACTTTCTTTGAGGATTTGGTTCCTCCAGTGCGAAATTTCCATACCACCTTTCGCCGATTTTGGCATATTCATTAATCTTATCCTGGCTCAAAGGCTCAGGAGTTTCGGCGGTCGTAGGAGGTGCACTGCCCATCTTCTGCAAGGCGTGGAGAAGATGTTTATTTTGCTCCTTTAACAGCCTTTTTTCTTCCTTTTCTTCCTGGATCTTCTTACAAAGGGCGTCAACTATAGATAGGGCCTCTCCTTGAAGGCTTTCTGAAGATGTCCCCATTGTGACTTGGGTCACTGTATAATCTATTGAAGACAGATCCTTTTTATCCTTTAAAGGATTGGGGTAAGCTATCTCCATTACTCTCTCTCCTGACGCACTCTGAGAGAAGCGGGTTAAAGGCTTTTTCTTCTTGGTCCCCTTTGATGGGATGACGAAGAAGTCCATCGGTGCAATGGGAACTTTCCTCTTTTGTTGGCTCAGGTGCTGAGAGATCCATGCTGGACTTATGGGAGAGGGATCGGAAATAGAAAAGGGAGCAGCTGCAGTAGTAGAAGGAAAATGCATGGAGACACTTGGAGGCGGCATTGAGAGGGAGGCCGAGGAAGTGCTCACGGGAGGAAGAGATACTATAGGGGAGGTAGACATGGGAATGGAAGGGAGCTGAGAAATGAGGGAAGAAATGGTGGGGGACAACTCTGCAAGAGAAGAGAAGATGGATGATGAGGAAGGGGGAACAACAGAAGACGGGGGAGAGGATACGACCAAAGGAATGGTCGCTTGGGTCACTCGAGGAGGGAAAGAGGAGAGGGAGAAGAGATAGAAGGGACCTCAATAGTTGCAGTAGTGGCAACATCCTGAGTGGATGTGCCTATCGGAACATCTTCTGCTGCTTCTTTTTCTAGGCTTTCCAGGGATTACAACCCGTTCTTGTGAAGCGGAAGGAGGACTTTCAGGAGCTTCCTCTTGGGTGGAGCTTGACTCACCCTCCTTGTCTTTCCCTTTTCTCTTTGGCAGATGTTTTGGCCTAGAAGGTGCGTTGCCCAATGGAGATGTGGTGAAATCAACTCTGAGGTAGATGAGGCCATTCATTCTACACCAGTGCTCTGTTCTCCATAGAGTTTCCTTGACCCTTTCTTCTATTGTCTGAGGTGCTTTGGTTACAATTCTGACAAAGAAAAGGCCATCGTCCCCACCTGTGTCAAGATATACTTGATCAACTTCTTGATCAGCAGTTTGATAACCTTTTGGGACGATGGCTACACCGTACTGGATGATTTCAGCCAAGGCTAAGCGGGAATGGTCTTTCCTTCTGAGCTCGACCTCATGATACAGGTCGATATAAATATCCTCGATCTATGGAATGTGGATCGGATCGAGTTTGGCCCTGGGCTAGACAATTCCTTGGGTCGAAAGTGGGCCTGTCGAGAAGTTGTGCTTTAGATTTAGCAGCTCCAGCTCTGCAAACATCTCCCATGCTTTGTGGTGAGAGAGACAAGTGTACCTGCCCACTGTGAGGGGGAAAGGAGTTCCACCCTTCTTTCTCTTTAAGAACTTCTCATGGTAGGTTATGAGCTGTCTTGATAGCTCCAACAGGATTAGCTTGGGGCCGGTGTATCTTGGCAATTTGGTTGGTTCTCCCAAGAAGTTGGCTGCCCTCAGATAAGTGAAGGTGGGGAATTGAGTGAATAAGGCCCCCCATTTCTCTGTTGCAGCAATAATGCTCTTGGTCATACGACCGTGAGTCATGTTTGGCCTCAAAAGGTAGACGATGCCATAGAAGAAGGCATCGTTAATCTTTAAAGCCGAGAGACACTTTTTTCCAGGCTTGACTCTGGATAGTATTCATATATTTTTACTTGGGGCCAAACCCCACACCGCATCAACGCTGGGTAATCTCTCTCCGAGGCTGCAGCGTAAACTACGTAGGAGTTCATGTAGAACTTCCCCGTTGTGGTAAGTTGTTGGAGCTGCTCGGATATAGTGCTGCTTATGATCTCCGCCCACTTGAAGCGTTGATTTGGCACATTCTTGTTCATTGTCTCTAAGTATCTCAGCATCCATTTATGAAAGTAGTGGGCATCAGGAAGCCCAAATACTCTTGCTCAGGAACGTGATGGTATCACTTAGTTCCTCTGAGAAATCATTGCGATGAATGACTTGTGGCCATCTAGTCACCACCTTCTTGTTTTTCAGGTATACCTCATTCATTAATTGCATACACTGGTCTTCATTATCATCCCAAGCCTTGGTGTAATCTTCTTGGCTTACGGCCACAAAGTGCGGTGGTGAGGGATGCCGAGCATTATTTTGAAGGTGGGCAGTGAGGTTGATCACGACCTCACCTTTCTCATTCTGCACACACCTTGTGTCTTTGTTGTAGCAGCGGGCTACTACCATCATGAACTCGTTATTCACAACACTGACTGGGATCCCCCCAGGAAAATGCAGTCCACTGCCTACCAGTTTGTCCATCCAGGGACTTCTTGTGACCCTTCGGGTTCTAGCCCAGAAATCCTCCATATCAATGTGACCAAGTTGCGTCTCTTATATCCGAGTCACACTCTGCACAGGATTCGGGCATTGACCCTCTCGATATTTGTACTTCATTTCTTCCTCTCGTGTGCTTGGATTTGCCCTTAGACTTGGTAGGTCTCTTACTTGATGTTGACATATGTAGTTCTGAACTCAATTGCTGATCTGCAAGAAGAAGAAGTGAAACCCAACGCAGGAAAGTCATATTAGCTATTTGATCTTCCATTAAAGCGTTGACAGAAGGAAGAGTTAGCAATTTTAAGGCCTCAGGGTGCAGGGCGCATGAACACTGCAGGTTGCAGGGTTAAATAGTATGGCACACAGAAAAGGGGTGCTGCAAGGGACAAATCAGTGCCAAAGGGCGCAGGGCACATGGACACTGCAGATGACATTTTTTGTTGTTGCAAGCGGAAGTGCGCCTGCGCCATATATATGCATTTTATAATGGGCGCTGATATTTTTCATGTTACACGGTACAGGTTTAATGTGTGTAACATCATTTTTTCGTGCGCCACAGGGGAACTTGGCGCGGCACATGGAAGGTCTGCATGACATGATGTTGCTGTAATAAGGGATGCGCCTGCGCCGTTAACAGTTTTGTACTTGGCGCAAGTAAGGTTGGTGTTGCATGGATGTAAGGTGTGCCAATGGTGCAAGTTTTTGCAATGTTACACATGAGTTTGGTGCACCAAGAGGGCGTAGGGTTAGCGGGTGTTGCAAGCAAGGAAAGTGCGCTTTGAGGGCACAATTGTTTTTTATGCAGCAGGCATGGTGGATGCGCCGTTGGCGCGACTGTACTTCATGTTGCAAGGGTGGCGACTACACCAAAGAGGAAAAAGAGCAGTCTATCAATTTTTAAGTCTTTGTTCTTCCTCTGAGGGGTTACATGTGTTTAAGCCTCTTCTGCAGGGTTCCTTGGATGATGAACAGGCTAAAACAAAGAGATCCTAGCGATTTTTTTAGAGGCAGAGTCCTCTTTACCAGCAGATCTGGAAAGAGGGAGAAGTGCATGGGGGAGGACAACAAAAATAGAAAAGGGAGGTTTCATGGTTTCACAGATCATTCTATCCAACCCCACAAACAAACAGCCAATAACCAAAACATAAAACATGAGAGAAATAAGGACCACTTACCAGAATATATATAATGTGAGAGGTGAAACTAGGTCCACGACGTGATACGAGAATGACAGGCATGCTGACAGGTGCAGAGGAAAAAGAACAATCACATGTTTTCTGACTGGTGAAAGTGACAGGCGGATGCGCCTATATATAGGCAAGGTTGTAATAAATGCGCCAACCACTTTTTGAAGTGGCGCATCAAAACGCCTGTCGACACTGGAAAGCTTGCGCCCTTTGGCACATCAAAACACATGTTAACATGAAGTTATGTGCACCCTTGGTGCACCAAAAGTGCTGTCAACACGAAATACGTGTGCCTTTGGCACACCAAAACGCGGCGCAACAAAAATATTGTTGACACTAAAAGGCGCATGCAAAAAGGCGCAACATGGTGAGGCACACCAAAATGTGTGTCGACACTTCAAACCGTGCACCAAAGGAATAAAGGGGGCACATGCTTACCCTATGTTGCACAAACAATAGGTGCGCCCAACCCAAAAAAGACCAAAAATGGCTAAGTTCGGAAAACCAGATTTCCCGGGAAGGGTTTTGCAACGTTCCAAACGCAGAGGGGTCCCTGACGAGGGACCAGAACAAAATTTTGGTATGGTTACCCGTAAAATTACCCTTGCCAATTTTACGGGATAACACGTAACTTACACTTGTCTTCTACATGCATGTTTGTTCGTAGTAACACTTGTTTTTGGCTAGCCACTTATTTGTGTGTGCCTTGGTTTCTACCAAGTGCACTCCCTCCCCCATGGGCATAGTTCATGTGGTTGGTCCTATTTTGGGGCCGTATTCTCCTATCAACAATGTTGCATATGCCCCCAAAGAGGGGGCATCATTTGGGGTTTTACATAATACATAATGCTTCTACACTTGTTCAATTTAGTTCGGTTTCCACCCTTGGCATTATGGGATTCACAACGAGTGGGTTTGGACTAGTCTAGAAACCCCATACACAATGGATTTTACAAGACATGACTGTCCTTATCATTACGGGAGGAGTTATAGGTTAGAGGAATAATGGAGTTCCACTCTACACTACTTCTACAAACGACATCAGATTTCCTAAAAACTCGGGTAGTACAAAGATCTCTTCACATATTCTCAGGAAGCGGTTATAGGTTGGATAATAATGCAACTTTCTCCCTACACTACTTTGGCCAGTGGCATCGAGATCGCACAAAAACCCATAGATTACAGGATATCCTTTTCTACACTTTCTCTCTCATCACGGATCGGATGCACATGTTCCTTTTACATTTTCATTTCCATTCCATACTTTTTACTATATACATGCATTTTCACATGATTTTTGACATATATTCATACATATTTGAATACTTGATCATATTCTCCTTGCAGGCCCGATCGTATGAGAAGCAAACAAATCAACAAAAACAACAACAATGACATTGACAACAACAACAATAATAATGGCATCGACAAAACAACATTTTGTGGCAAAACACACCTCATACTAACATACAGGGTACATTACACACATCGAAAAATACATGCGTATTTAACCAATAGGTTCACTCTCATTACTTTTTGGTCTTTTGCATCATTAGTTTCCACACTCCAATTTTTGTCATTCCACGATTTGTCTAGTCCTTCGACATTTTTGCTACATCTATCTATATGGACATTCAATATGCATCTCTGTCTACTTTTTTATGTTACCAAGTGTTCCACTCACCAACATAAATTGGGGGAAAATGTAGACACTAATTAATGTACTTTGGGTTTTATTTAGTCCTGGTCTCATACTACTATTCATATGGTTTTTGAGTGAAGAAAGTACTAATTTACCCATGTCTTTTGGCAAATTTACTTTCTTTATTTGTCATCATTCCCGACCTTCACACACATATTTAACCATTGTGTTTTTGTGTTATTTTACACTTGATTGGGAACCTAGGCTAGTATTGGAGCACCCTAGGTGCCCTAGTCCTAGTCGGGTAGCTTTGATCCTTGTCCCACTTGACTTCCATCTTGTGGGCACTTTACGCTATTTGAACTTTCTATCTTTTTGGTGGTCGGCATTTTTGGGGTTAATTACGAAATTATATCGGGAGAACCATATAAATATAATGTTATGAGACCATAATGAAGGACCAAACACTAGTCACTACTATCACCACCTAAGGTTACATGCATCCAAGGCTCTATTTACATCCATCTAGCTCCATCACAAGAAACACGGCTGGTTCATCTGCATCACGCATCATATGAGGGAAGTTTATTCTATTCCATCCACCATTTTATTACACTTCTACATTTAGATATAGCTTGCTACTTCACAAAGTGTGATTGGCACAAGAGCACCTAAGGCACAATTCACACACACACACACACTTAGAACTACATTTGGGTTTGAAATGCAATGTAACACTCAATTAGTAATTCCACCATTGTGGCCGCTGAGAGATAGTCCGAGACCTTCATTTACATATTTATTTTATTACGGTTTTGATGCTTGGCTTGGGGTGTTGCGAGTCTCTTCTTCATCACTGATTATCGGTGACATCCGATGTAGTGCAATGAAATACATGCGACAGAAGCAAAGACCTAAAATTACCTAGTGACCCTGAAATTTTGGCTTATGTACCTCTTGCACTGTACTAGGGAACCTAGAACTCAAATTAGGGGGCCTAGAACTCGGACTAGGGCACCCAAAGGTGCCCTAATCCTCTCTTAGGTGCCCCAGTCCACTCGATTTCTTAGATATGTACTTTTACGGGCCTTGGCACATTTGTTTCCTCCTCCTATTTCTTGATAAGCTCGTGACATAGTCCAACAAGTCTGATCAAATCATCTCACTCATGCGCTCTCCACTACATCCATCAATTATTGTACCATCACATCCATCGTATCCAAGTTATCCACCACATCATACTACTACTTCACATTGGATTCCACACCCTCTCTCGTATTCGTGTATCACACTATTTATTTGCATGATATTCAGTTTGGCTCATATTCTCACTCCTTCCATGTTGCATGTATCCACCACTTCATGCCACCTCGGTCTCGGTAGGTGATTATTATCACCTTACTCCCCAATAACTTACTTTTGTCTTACGGTTCTTACACAAGCTTTGTTGAGGTAATTAATCTAAGAACCTCTCATCACACTCCTCATCAATTCATGTAGTGCGCTCAATCATTTCCCGATGAGGCACTCTTGTCATAAGTGGTTCACTCTTTAATCTTTGAGGATCTTAACTAAATGAACCTCATCATATATACGATGAGGGACATCACCGATCTCCTTCCTCCCATATATTCATCACACTAAAATTTCATGATCACATCACATTACCATGTCAATAATACTCCATCACGATAACTCATTTTATGCATCATATATCATCCATATTCACATACATTCTACTATCATCATTACACTAATTATGCATTACAAATTCAATCAATAAACATGAATATCACTCAATTCATTAAGCATCATATCTAGCAACAATAATGACATTATATACATCAATCATTGTAAGCATTATCATCACACTACACATTTTTTCCCATCATCATCAAATAACATGAACAATATCTAACATAGAACATACATTACAACAATAATCCCGCGATCATACACAAAAATGTAATCATCATACACCAATAAAACTTTCTATATATATCGAGTACAATCATGATTATAAAAATATTTCATCATTGGGGGGCAAATCCCTACATCATATAAAACAATACAACTCAAATCTCATCATCACTATCAATCTACGGTACTTTACAAAGCTCTAAAACTCAATGCCTCACCACTAACTCTATGCTGCTGGTCGTGGCCTCGATACCTCTCAACCTTCCTACATAGTAGTGTAACCTCGATAGATCGCTCAGTAAAGTGACACTACAACTTGACATAACATGTAAACACATCTTGCGCGCCAGGGACCGCCACCCGTTGCTTCTCTAGATAGTTGAGTCTCCTCATGTGCCTCATCCCTCTAACCTAACAACACAAGTACACATCATTATTGCTATGGCTCTTGGCTAAAAAATGGGCATGCTCACCTCTATATCGTCAACATGCTTTAATATCCCTACCCCATGCAAGTATGTTGCTCGACACATTCCATGTCAAGGTATGGATTGATGTGTCCACTATTAGAGACCAATATGTGTTGCCTACAAAACAAATAAAAAACATGTTATATAACCATTTCTATTACATAGGAAAAAAAAAAAACACACAACATAACTATACAAATACTCATGCTTCACTATATTCGTTCTTACATTGTCGGGGTAATGGGCTTCCCCCTCTCCTCCTCCTCCCTATGGTAACCCCTCTATGTCTCGTGAACAATGGGAATAAGAATACCCCCGATATGCCTCCCACCATGCATGATACTCCTCTATACAAGTGACATCATCTAAGTCTATCGACCATATCGACGCTTCTAACTCATCGACTCGGGAGGTACTAATTACTCTCCTATGGGCCCTAGTCTAGCCCCATCTATCCTTGGTGCTCTACTACATTGCAACCATAAATATGGCTCTAGGAGCACATCCCGAGCCATGCCAAACTGTCACAATACTCTCTCCACCTAGAATAGCTCAGCCACCCTTGGAAATCAATCCTCCAACCACATAGTCCTACATATACACTGCAACTCTATAACATACTCTGGTCATCCTCCATAATCACGGTATGGCCTCTATATAACTGCCTCATGCCCCATCCTATCTATCAATTCCCTGTAGGTATCAGTGTCCATCATACCCTCATGCACACTAACTTTGAATCCTTGCAAATATATATGGCCTAAACCACTATTCTTGTGGACTGCAGTATCGCCTTAACAACTGCTATATGCTTATACGTCCATACATGCAATAGTGTGGCAGCTCCTATCCCACCTCCATGCTTGTCCCGAGTAAATATGTATAGATCTCTATACTTGTGGGCCAAGACACATTTTCCCATGCATATCTAGTGCTCTCCTCCTCTATCTGGTGGCATATATCATGCATCTTATACAAGATGCCTACACCTACTCCCTCTAATGTAGTAGATGAAGCATTAACCATGGCTATAAAATTCCATGCAAGCATGGAACCCTTGATCTCAAGATAGCGTCGAATGGATATGGGCCTTGATAGGTACTTGAGTCGCCACGTAATACCATCTAGCAGCTCACATCTGTCTCTCCATATCATTCAACAACATAACCTATACTCTCTCCCCAACAACTAGGAATCACAGTATGTGATACACATATTCAAATCTAGCTATCATCTCACCCATAGGAAACCAAAACATATAAGTATCTCGCACAACAACTCTCACATAAGGCTATTAAGATAAACACATTATGGGGCACATCCCCCATCCGCACTATGTGCCAAATTATGGCATGGTCCATAACATCCCAATCATCGTCTGACAAGCCCAACCTAAGTAAAGTACTCAAGTGACGACCACCACGAAAATCCCTCGAGTGAATATCTCTCTACACACCACAAAACGAAAAAAAACGCAATGTTAGAACACTATACAAATCCATACACACTCGCTTATCACATTACTCCATAGTAAAAATCACATTTACACCATTCTACACTAAATATACACTCTCTGGAGCATGGCTCCCGGATGTAGGGCTGGGGTGGAATGGAGTAGGACACTTGGTGCCTAGGTTTGGGTGCTCTGTCCTAAGGGACACTAGTACCCTCATCACTCTTTTCTAGGTATATAATGCTTTGAGAAAAGTAAACATCTCAATTTTGCAAGAATTTGACAAAAACAACTACTTTACACAAATTTTTTGAGAAAGCATCGCACTTGCCAACTCCACCATCATACGTGATTCCACGGTGGTTGCTACTCTCACAAAATGACTAGGACATGCTACTATCACTTGCGACATCCTTACACACTTAGTGCTCAATCTCACTACTATGTAAAAGACAAATGAAGTGGCTAATCATTTTTCACCTTACTACTTATAGTTACTTCTACATACCCATTTTACTATACTCATTATTTCATGACTATTGTCTCAACTAATACACACCAAATGATTTTAGAATTCTACCTACCTTCGTACCATACACATTACGTGCATGTTATATCTCCTCAACGTTGTATTTCACTCAATATATACACATTTCAATGATTTCTATCATATTCTGTTTATTTCATGCTTACTTTCAGCTCAACGTT
The DNA here is from genome assembly GCA_018340775.1 of Taxus wallichiana var. yunnanensis. Lineage (NCBI taxonomy): Eukaryota > Viridiplantae > Streptophyta > Pinopsida > Cupressales > Taxaceae > Taxus > Taxus wallichiana. The sequence continues at coordinate 618,225,545 of CM031236.1, forward strand.
TGTTCTTGTCATCACTTTCCCTTTTTCTAAAAAGGGGCATACAATTGGGGTCATCCTATAATTCTCCTTACATTACTATGCGATTAATAAAAACTAATATATATTTGTCATTTTCAAACATTTACTAATCCACCATGCAACATTTCACCATTAACTCCCCTAATGACCTAACTTGGGGGCAACAAACGTAAAATTTTCTATACGGCATTTCATCACTTCCCCTAATAAGCTAACATGGGAGAAACAAGTGCAACATATTTTCGAGTGATATTTCATCAATTTCTAACGATTCTCCCTAATGACCTAATGCGGGAGAAACTAGCGTAAAATATCTCCATGAGTAAACAATAAAGACAATGAAGTAATTAATCCATTAACTCATTCAAACCTCTAACAACCAAAATCATATCATTCTATCATTACAATACAACACAATCGGCCTCCCGGATGACCTAACTTGGAAGTTACATGCGTTGCTTTCCCGGATGACCTAACTTGGGAAGTTATTCTATATTTGACATTTACTTCTATATGACCTAACTTGGAAGCCATCATACCTTTTACATTTTCTCGCGAGATGACCTAACTTGGAAGCCATCACATTACGGTGATACCCATGGAGTCATGGGTAAGATTTCCTTTCCTATACCACTCCTATATGGGTCAACTGTTTGATCAAAATTATGTGGATCAAAAACCACAAAATGTTTGATATGAGTCCATATGCAGTGGCTAGATCTTGAGGATGTAGTTATAGGTTGGAGAATAACACACCTTTCTCCCTACACTCTTCATCTGCGTGAAGACTCCCAAATCCTCTCAGTCGATTATTCGTATTCACGTAAAAACGGGTTGGGAACTGATCACTCCCTACCCTATCTCATCGTCATCATACAACATTTAAAATCATCAATCATCCAACATTACAATCATCACTCTCATTTAGTGCACTTCATCACACTATTACGTCTCTCGCTATGTTGCATGGATCAACACGTTGATCCATGATTTGAAATGCTATATGGTTTTTGGCACACTTTTTGTAACACATCTCGTACATTCTACTACATCATTGGCTTCTTCGGACTTCTCTCGAGTACGCATCTCTAACTAATTTATGTTACTAACTTTGACTCACCAACATAAAGTGGGATAAAATGTAGTCACAAAATCATACACTTATTATTATAATTATTTAATGTCCGTACAATACCATTTCCAGCCGTGTTTAGACTTAGATCAGAATTATCTTCTATAGACCATAACATGGTCTTCATTAGATATATGGAACTCCTTTATTAGGATTACATTCAAGTTTCCATTTTAATTCAAGGAGGATCACCTATCTTAGTGACATGTATATATTGCCACCTTCCACTAAGCATTCATCATGATTTTACACATCAAACCCAATATTTGCAATTTAGAACTTTCTCTTATGCATTATCTATCAATGTAGTCATATTGATACAGGGGTTTATTGGATCATTCCTACCTATTTTTCATGGTAGAGGTATTATTTGGGAAAGGATATATCCAATCTAATTTTCCGATCATGCACGAGTTTTTCTTGATCACAATGAGATTTTTATTCTTCATGTTCTAGAAGTCTTCTTGTCAAGTAAATCTTATATTTACTCTAGGTTCTTGGTATTTCCCTCGGAATGGGATAGTGAAATATCAACATCTAACCTCAGGACCTCTTATTATACCCTAAAGTATGCAATGCAATAAATTGCATCTATGAATATATTTTGATGGGTAGTTAGACAAAACATTGTGCATGGTAGTCCATGAAGGTCTAGACAGAAATTGGGTGATGACAGTCATACCAAAGATGATTTATAAGAATAAAAAGCATCATGAACACTTTGAATATCTTTAAAACATTATTCCCACCAATTACAACTCGTGGAGTATTGAAATTACCTCAAATTGCATAAATTACACCTTCTATGATCACTGTATTGCTCCCACGTATTCAGAAATTTATGTTATCAACTGCTCCTTCCACACGTGATTATATGTCTTGAAAATTTATAGAGCTCTTCCACATGTCGGGGCAGAGATTATTACAAAGTTTCGTGGAATTCCATTGGCTTATTTAGGAGAAAATTGATTCCCTAGGTACGGCCTGCGAGCACACATTTAGCTATTAAAACCGTATAAAGAATCATCAAAAGTTCTAATAAATGTGGACGTCTTAGAATAGTCTCATTCAACTATTGGAATTGACAGTCAAGATATTATAAAGTGAATTTCAGGCTTAGAGAGGATTTCAAGCTTACTGTCCTAACTTGAACCCTTATACACACAGTCCATTAGAGCAAACAAAGCATAGACCAAAGCACCAATTACTGATCCATATTCATTTCTTATGAATTAAACTACTGTCTTACATATACTTGGATGGATTTATTTCCTCATTCCTACACAAAATCCTATGTTCTCTTCTTCATACCTGAAAATCTGCCTTATTACACCATATCTCCTTTTAAATACACATGGCTGTCATAAGAAGTAATGCCTTCACACAAATTTCACCTTCTTCTCTACTCTTTCTCCCTAAGAATTCAACCTCTACCTTCTTGGATCCACTTCATTAGCATTAAATTTGTTATCTCCTTGCTTATTTTGACCAAATCTCCATGATTTGAGTGATTTTCCCACCTTAACTTGAGAATAGGATCAATATCTCTAATCTAACCTTATTACAACTATTACAACTGATTGTGGAAGACTTAAACCTCTATCAATGTAGGTGTGAAAACTCACACTCACTCAAAACATCTAATTCTCCTTTTTACTTTTACAACTATAGTAAAAAAGCCATTACATTCAAATATTCAAATTTTGGATTTGGAGGGAAAACTAAAATAAATCCTAGTACATATTTGCATGCCAAAAGAAGATTGATTATAGCTTATTCATATCCTCCATGTTCTATGAAGATGCTCCCGCATCACCTGCGGTGCCGCGAAGATACTCAACAAGATAATTAAAATGTTGATATTCACGTAATGGGATAGGAGATAGTTCTTGAAGGGTTGGGAATTTATAATTCCCCTTTTGTTATAGAGTATCATAATTCTAAGGATTCATATCACCTTGAATCTTATATATTGCCCCTTGATGTGTAAACTTGACACATTGGTATGTAGAAGAGGTGACCACACGGATACGGTGGGTCTAAGGTCGACTAAGAAGGATATTATAAGATAGGGGAAGTTGAAGACCATAACTTTCACATGTACGATCCTAGGAGGAATAGTGATAGGAAACCAAATGCAACCAATGGGAGGCATCTATTGACGATCATGCCCCTGATAAGTAGTACATGTGGTTTTAAGGTTCTTGATTGAGTAACCAAGGGCTTTAATGAAGTATAAAGAGGCCACATAAGTGCCGACACCTTCATCAATGAGGGCATACTTCACTGTGTTTTGACCAATTTGTACATAATTGAAAAGTGGAGGATCATATACCCAAAGTAAGATCTTTTCAGGAATCATGTCAGCTATGAGAAAATAGGTGCAATTTTAGATGAAAATGGTCTAATCCGTCCAAATGGAAAGTTCCTCACATTGACAAATGGGATGCTTTCTTCTTAACCATGTAATGTAGAAACTATCCATAAGTAAGGGAAAGGGATGTTCATATCAAATAATGTAGTCATAATATGCTCACGATGATGAGGTGACATGTGCATGAGATATAAAAATGGAATTGGTCCAGATCCTCATAAACATGCTCGAAGGAGGAATGTTTAGAGATACTTCAAAAATTGATTTATGTTTATGCTTGATGACATTGGCTCATCAAGGCATCTATGATTGGAGAAAAAGTTTCAAATGCCTTCAACCCCGTGGGCAATTTTGTCACAGGGGCCGATGACGTCTGTAGAAGATGGAATTTTATCTTTAAGAGTATGATTTTGAAAGCAAAAATGGTAAATGACTTTGTGACTCCAAGGTTTAAGCGAAGGAGGATATTCATGTTTAATATATGCTATAACATGCTTGACATAATTTATGGAAACTGTGTTCTCAGGAGGATAATAAGGGTCAACCACATTTATTGTGGCATTTTCTGGTTTCTTAGAGCTTTTGTCTAAATTACGGTTAGGCATAAAATTAGAGAAAACTTTGAGTTCTTCATTGGATTGATTAATGACATTATGAAAATTCTTTTTCTTTTAATCATCATGAGATTTGACCGCTTGAAGAAATGATCTCGATTGATGGCATCATGGTCAATTGAGGGCCTAAAAAGAATGTGATGAAAACCATATAGAGGGTGTGACAATTATCATGAGAATGGCCCTAGTTAGCGTACCACTAAAAAAATTTGTACTCATCATGCCATTGAGGGATAGGTCAAGAAGGATCAAGGATTTGACTAAATGGTTTAGGCATGTGTCTTCTCAACTCATCTTTGGTCAATGATTGATAATAAATAGGTTGGTTCTTACCATTATTAGATTTTTGGTAAATATTAAAGACATTTCTATTTCAATAAACCATAAGAGGAAGGGTATCTGAGACCTCTTCATCCATGGCATTATTTTTGTTTTCATTTTGGAGGATTTGTATTTGTTTGGTTGCTTGAGTCTTAGCAGGATCCTTCTCAATTCCTTCACGAGGTAATCTTGTCGTTTAGCTTGTTTAAAAGCTTCATCAAGGGAAGTAGGAGAAAATGACCTAACCTTATATTGAAGGTGAGATTCTAAGGCTCGAAGGAAAAGTTGGAAAAGGCTATCATTAAACATGTTTTATTTTTCCTTAGTAGATAAGGTCTTCCAATGTTTGATGAATGCTTGAGCTGATTCATTCTCATGTTGTTGATAGTTAATGAAGGCAATGATATTATTCTTGAGTAAATTATAATATTGAAATTCATTAACTAGGGATGTTACTAGAGATTCTAGCTCCACTATGGAGTTAGGGGTAAAGTGTGATACCCATCCAAGGCATCCCTAGTAAGAGTCTTAGCTAAGAGTTTAGTGGTAGTGTAAGAGTTGAATTTGATCCATTATTTATAAAGATTGCCAAAGGATTTGATGTGTAAAGTAGGATCGGTTGACCCATCATATGAAATAGAAGGGGAAATGCCTCCAATATCCATACTATCAATGTAGGGAACTAGAGGATCTTGTTGAACTGATTGCAAGAATTTGTTGTGGATGGGAGGTTGGGAAATAGGTTCCCCATTAGGTCCATTAGGTAAGGGTAGGGGAGTCATGTTAGGTTGTAGAGCCTATTTTAATGTGAGAAAGTGCTAAAGACCGTACACTTTCCACAATTGTCTTGCAGAGAGTTCGGTCTTTGGGCCAAGCCCCGAGCAGGGGTCCGGGGTGGAGCCCCGAGATTTTTTTGCCTTAAAACGTGGCCGATATACCGGGAAACGTGCTTTTCTCATATGGGTGGGATTTTGACCCATAGGTTTATGGGATGGTTTTGGCCTATGGTTTTGATACCCACGGTTTTGTAAAACTGCTTAAGCAGTTGTCTACTTATATGGTTTTATGCATATGGTAGGATTAATGTAACATTGCAGATGTGTTTTGAATTTGGGTGTGAATTTTGTAGAGTTTGTTGAGCATATCTCCAAATATATTTGGGTATTGTATTGAGAGAGCGATGGCTTATAATAAAATCGAGCAAGTGATTCTTGGTGGACGTAGCCCAAATTGGGTGAACCACGTTAAATACTTGTCTCTTTGTGTTGTGTTATTTTATTCTACACTTTTTTTAAAGATTTGTAATATTTTCTACATATTAGTTTCTACTATTGCGATTCTGTGAGGGATTATTCCACATATTTTATCCCTTATTTCCTAACAAATCACACCCATAGGGCCTTCATTTGGATGGTTAACCATTTGGACCATGTTGGTTTGCATTTGGAGGAGCTAGGCAATAGTGGTGGTTTTTTTGACTCATTTTGTCTATAAGATGAAGGATAATATTAGTGGGGTCAAAGCTAGAGGAATTTTCAGATGAGCCTACCATAGTATTCTTCCCACTATCCACCCTATTGTCAAGTTTCTCAGATATAAAATCAAGAAGATGCTTATGGATTACTGACTTAGGTTCCCTCTTGTATTGAGGAAACTTATCAAGGAATTTTGGATCTCGGTAGAAGATCGAAATATGTTCAATCTAAATTGCAAGATTCCTCTTCATCACCTAATACATTATTGTTGCGGGTGTTATAATTTTTCCAATAAGTTCTATCACACAACGGTCTCGAGTAGAAAGAAAAAATGGATTTTGGACAGTTAGTTTCTGAAAATGACTGCTTCATAAGAGTTGAGATCCTAGCAAAGATACTCAAAGATGGAGTGCTGATCTAACCCATAAGAAGCTTGGAAGAATAGGCTATTGAGATAATCAACCATGCAAAAATGGTTTCACAGGGGGCCAAAGGTGTTTGTAATGAAGATTGAAGGAACATACATGATTGACCCCATATAGAAATGACACGGGGGCCGATGACATCCGGGAATTTATTTTTGATTTTTTGAATTTTAAGGGCTAAAATAAGACAAAAATGGAAAATGCTTGATTTTAACGAGATATCCTTGATCATAAGGTACAAAGTAAGATTCACATTGGTTCACCAAGGATGTATGTTAGGCAAAAATGTTTCTAGACACCGTGCACTTTTATTTTCCGTTCAACTAGGGTATCGAGGAAACGAGTGAAGGACACACCAAGATTAGTACACAACAAATATAATTAAAGGAGGTACAAGGACCGTTAAGATCACATACTCAAGGGAAGTAAACCTTAAATTAAGACAACCTAAGGTTTCAAGGCCCTAGGTCAAAGAAGAGGAATGGAACCTATGAAGGTATCAATACTATGCGGGTAATGAAAGATAAAATGAACATGTAAAACTTACGCTAACCAAACTAAAGCATGTAACATGAAATAAAGAGATGAAATACAATATGCTAACCTAGCATGTGCATAAAATACTAAGCTAACATAAAGTAAATAGAAAATGTAGGAGACTACTCTATATAAAATGACATGTGGGGTTAGAGAACTTCACTATTGGGGGTTGGGCATTGATGCATCTATCTCCCAAAGGACCATACACTAAGAGAGAACATATTTTGGGTGGAGAAGGGAAAACAATCTAGTCCTAGCTCACTATATATGACCCAAAAGTGCAAGCAAACCAATCAAATAAAGAAGAATCTCCAAGACAAGAATCAAAATGTAAGAAATCTAAAAGTTGAGCGAGCACATGCAAGTTGGTGCAAGAAAGCAAAGCTAGTGGCAAGTTCCTTTATGAATTTTTGATTTTGTCTGCATTATAATGAAAATGTAAGTTGGGGTATTTATACCGACGCCATCGCCAAAGGGTGAAGTCATCGGCCGTGGATTTGAAACATCACCAACACAATCACTCATGGGTGATGACGTCGGCTAGGAAAGGGAGTGAAAAATGGTGCGTGGAATGTGTCATGAGAAGGAAAGATAATGCAAGACAAAAACAATGAGGTCATGGGAAAGCAAGATGTCAGAAGAATGTGAAGCAAAACAAGAAGGTAAGAGCAAAAGAAATACATAAATGGGACCAAAAGTTGTTCTCTCTCCATGTATCATCCCTAACCAAATGGTTACATGAATAACCATACCCCTATCCCGGAATGAGCCCCTTAAGGCACCCGTTCTTAGAGATAGATGCATTAGCAACCTATAATATGAAAAGAGAATTGTTAGTAATAGGTATGAAAATAGAAAGAGTAAAAATTAGGTGTATACAATATCTTCCATGTGCCCAAATTTTTTTGGGTGCATGCCTAGAAATTGACACGTTGTGGAACATTTTTCTGATTTTAATCGTAAATTACTAGTAATAAAATTAGGAAACTGTAGACAATAACATGTTAAAAGTTTAGAAAACCGTACAATTTATAAAAAGTTCTTACTAAATATATATAGAATACGTAAAAATATAAATAAATGTGAATAAACCATATAAATATATGTATTAAAAATATTGAAATTTATAGCCATTGGAAAGAGCTAAGTTTCACGATAAATTTTGATTTGATAGACACCGATAATTTTAAATTCTAGGCCACTCCCCATGCTTGTCATTGCACATGGGGAAGAATGTCAACCTATTAGCCGAGGGGCAAAGAGCCAATGAGTGTGTATGGGACAATGACTATGAGTGGATATGTGAAATAAAGTACCATTAGTTGTTTGAATTAAAGTTGGCACATGTCACTTTTAAACTTAAAAATTAAATAAAAACTAACCAATAAGATAAGTCACATCAAGTCACATCAATAAATTAACGGATGCAATGGTGTCACAAGGTGATTTTATTCTCAAGTAATGGGTGCCATTAAATTTCTTTGTATTCAAAAGTACTTATTTTAAATCCCTAAAAATATGTTCTCCACATAATTAAAATGCACCAAAAAATCAATATATTAAAAAACAATCTATTAAAAGATAGATCACAATCTATTAAAATATAGATATACATATACATATACATATACATATACATATATGATTGCTAAGTGGATGTGGCAACCCCTTACATTAAGGTGGATGTAATGTCCAAGGAAAATTCTTCGATTGGAGTGTAAATGTTCAAACAAAGTTGTTCCATTGGGAACGAATTTAGAAACTAACCGGGGAAATTGAGTTTGGAGGCAACATACAAATAGTTTCACAATGTTTCGTGATAAATCTGGGAGAGAATTATGACTTCGTTAATAAACTCGACATGACCATCCTAGAGATTCAAAACATGCTTGGAATTTTTAATGGCTACAAGAGTATCATCGATAGGGTGCCTTTGTACATAGTATTGAAGCCACCACTTCCCAACTCCATATCCTTCGAATAATTTTTGGGCTCTTTATAACTCTTTTGCGAGAAAATAATCGCAAGGTCTCTCTTCCGACTCTAGAAGTGGTGAACTACAACTATCGTTGAAAATACCTTGCCTCCATAAGTTTCAAGTGTCGTTTCTTCATCAACCAAATCAAAACAGATGTGGGGAAAGTGACATCCACAAATGAAGATACGAGACTCTTGCATATCTCAACCAAACTTAAACAAATTTTTGCATGGATACTTGTTTTTGAATAATTTTTTATAAAATAATTCGAATGAGACTAAAAGAGAGATAATATATATATCCACCTATGATAGCGAGAATGAAAACTTTATCTAATAATGTAGATTGAAATCTTGTTTTCGTTTTGATTTTGTGGACAGGCATTTTAGAGGAAGTATACTTTTACAAATGTAACTTGAAAAAGACCACACAAAGACATTTTGCATAGTCACCTATAGTTACTGAGAGATTATGGTTTTTTTGGAGGTTAAACTTGACTCACATTGAAAGCCATCTCTTTTATAACCCTTTGCATATGAACAATTGTAAGAACTTGGAAAATTTTCAAAATATGGGGTTAAGTAGCAGTATTCTAAGATTCATAAAAAACAAGGCTCCAAACATGCCTTGATTGACAGTGTCAGAGTCCTTTTATGTGATTTTAACCTATTTTACAGTGAAAAATTAAAGTAACGGTAGATAGCGAAAAGACGGAAACGTGCATCGCTTAGTCAATCAAACAATGACATAAACTCATGGGTATATCATATTCTACGAACCCGTGAATTACATTAATGCACATGTGACATGAGTCATGACACGTAAGAAATTACAGAGATCAACCAAACAATTATGAGCCCAGTCAACAATTTGTATAATGTCATTATTTGATTGTAGGAATGTAACAAATATAGGATAAGATATGATGTTGCTGCGAGGAAAATTATCAGAATTGGAGACCACCCTAAGTACTCTTAAGCACCATTCATTATTATTTACTTTTATCATATTTATGTAGATTTTATTAGTTATGTTTGTATGCTTTAAAAAGATAAGTGTAGGTACATTTGCAAGTTAAAATAAACTTTTGTTTTAGAATGCATTATTATGTTTATTTTCAATTTATTTTTTAGTTGAGGGACCTAATAAATTTAGATGATTCTAATTTTTTTAATTCAACACAAGTCATAAAAAAAAGTGTGTTTTCCTTACATATTCTATAGACCTAGAGGTTCGATTAGGGGTTTGAATTAGGAGAAAAATTTGTTCACAATTCCCACTAAATATTAGGAAGGCATACAAGGATTTTGAAGCTTAAGAGATGAGAAATATATTGCTCATATTTAATTTTGTCTTAAGATCCTTTCATGTATTATATACATAATTGGTTTTCCATTTCCATATTTTGTATCTCAATAGAATTACAGATATGTAGGTTTGATTTCTCTTGTTGACTAGACCTATTTCCCTCTACCTACAACCAAAATTTACCTTCAACTTTGCATGAAAAAATTAATAATACCATGCAAACCATAAATACCTCTAGTACTTTAAGTATTTTAGATATTAATATTATGCAATTATGTATTTTTTTACTAATTTGCATGTATGCACGAATATGAATTTCAATGTGTTATAATTAGAACATGATGTAATTATTATTAAAATGAATAGCTTCCATATCTCCATGCTTATATCAAATATTCAACCTATGATTTTCATGTTCTATTCAATTGTGCTTCTCCTAAGGTTTATATTCTTTTATTTACTTACATATTGATTTAAATCATAGTACATCATTTTTCCATGATTTTTCTAAAATATTTTCTTTTCAATGATGTTAGCATGCCAAATATATACTATTGTGATGATATTTAGATGATTTAGATGAGAAAAATATGGATGGTTTGATAAAAATGTGAAAGAATATGCTATCAAGAATTTTCAAAACCTTGATCTTTTTATCTCAAATGATTACTTTTATATATTCTAAGGATGTTTTGAAAGTGTTTCCATTGATTTTCTCTTGTAGAATAATCCAAATAGTATAAATGATATTATATCATTTTGAGTCTTCCCTATTCAATATAAATCTCAAATATCCAATGTTCAACCCCCTAGGACTCTTATACTTTATTCTTATAGTATATACTTCTTTCAATTCTCTTGTTTTAATCATTTTACTTACTTTTCTATTCCAAAGGAAATTACTAGTTTAGTTGTTATATGAATCTCCCTAAACGAGTTCTGATAGAAGATACCATTGAGAGATTTCTACCAAATTTTGAACGCGGAAAAATGAAGTCCATATGTGGAAGATACCATATGGGGAAGTTTAGGTTCAATTGCGAATATTTGCACAAGTTGCACAACTCCAAGTGGCGAGTTTTCCCGAGAAAAATAATGGGTTTCACCTCTAGTCGTATACACTCAATGGTGTGACCAAAAACATGTGTTGGATGGGGGCCCAAGGTCCACTTTTTATTAAGAGGGGGTGTTGATGTAGAATGACATCAAAACCCCCGAATTGCTCCGGTTGAGATGGGGCATTCAACATGATTGCATAACATGGAGTTGTTGTGAAGTGTGAGACCTTGCAAATTACACAACTCTCCTGGAGAAGGCCAGCTTTCTAATCTCAACCTACCTACCACTAACTACTCCTAATGCAGTAAAACTACTGACTAATCCTAATCTAATGCTTCCAAGGGGACAAGGAAAAAGGATTGCATGAAATAAACCTACACTACGAGCGGTGATACACCAAGAAAGGAGTGCTAATCACTCTTCCTAACCCTGCAAAATGGAGAAAGGGTGAATCCTGAGGAGGTTGGACAAATGCAACACAAACCCAAGTTCCACCAATGTATTAAGGGAAGGTTGGACAACTGCAACACAAACCCGAAATACAAACAATATTCATTCTTGATAAACACAAAACTCCCATATCCTATAATAACTATGAAATATGAACAAAAAACCCTGTTGCAATGAGAGGTAAGAGAGACACAAAAATCATGCAAAGGTTAAAACCACTAACAAAAATCATAATTTTTATTACTCATGAAGTATACACAATGTACATTGTATGTGGGAGAAAGGCATGAAGCCATTACACTATTTGGAGGAAGGCTTAAAGCCCCAAGAAAATGGGGTGCATGGGAAAAGAAATATGATCCACCCTCTCAAAATGTTACCCCTTACAATTTATAGAAAAAGAAATGAAGAGAGAGAGAAAGAACAGAAAATCTGAAAATGCACTCCAATCTCTGCAAAATCCATCATTGTCCTTGTGGGAGTTGTAAGCTAGGAAAAATACACTACTAACAAGGAAGTAAAATACCAATAATCATACCTCCTCCTTCGCGTTCCGTAGCAAACCTCAGAATGGGCTAGGAAACTTGGATTGAGCCCTGATTGTGTGATATGTAGGTGCTTTTCTTTGAGATGGAGCAAGACCTTCCTGCAACAATGATCCTCTTACTTTACACCAGATGGGAAAAAGGATTATGAGGCTATTTGGGCATTAGGACGAGGCAAAATGATGTTCTTTTCTCAAAGGATGCAAGAACTTAGATATGGCATTCAAGCTTATTCTTCGTGTGTTTAGAGGGGAGGGGTAAGGTTGTATTTATAGCTTGGGGGAGTGATTAACTTAGAGTAATTTAAGTAATCATGGTTTGAAAATGTGGGCAAGATTAAGTGAGTGGTTTGAAAATGTGGGCAAGATTAGGTGAGTGGTTTGAAAATGTGGGCAAGATTAGATGAGTGGGGGCCACAAAGAATGGGTGAGGATTTGAATTATATTTTTAATTCATAAGTGGAGGATTTTAGGTGAGTGGGGACCATGAAGGGTGGGTGAGGATTTGAATTTGAATTTGAATTTTTAATTCAATAGTAGAAAAACATGGAGAATAATGACATGTGGTGAGGATTGGGTTATTTTTTGGATTTTGAAATGGATAATTAATCAAATTATATTTGATTAATTCGAAGTGTATTTTTGTGGGAAATGAGGAAGGGGAATTAATTGATTTAGGACAGATGTGAAATTAGGGTGTCTACACGGAGTGATGGACAAGTCTCAAAGCCCATACTCCATTGTACCTTGCTTGTTGGGGAAGAAAAGAAGCCCATACCTCATCATTTGGGTAGGTGAGAAATCTAGAAACACCCTCTAAAATGGCAAAATATATTTCCTCATTTTTAAATACTTAGCCTTACTAAAAATAAGAAAACCATTCGTAGTTGTGTAGAGGACACTGAGGGATTTCCAAAAAGTCTGATTTTGTGCAAATTTGAGCTTCCATTAAAAAGTTATGGCCATCTGAAAGATGAGGGTGCCATACTGTAATAAATGCGAGTGGTTGGCTCTATTTTTTCAGACTCCGAAATTGCAAAGCACAACCTCTCGAAATAAGAACTTATATACTTTGGGGATTTAAAACTTCAAACATTTTGATTTTGGAGTTCGGGTTACTGTTCATTGCTCAAGTTGGCTTGAGAGTTCCAAACGAACCTATGAAGTTTGAAATTTGGACTCCAAAACCATGTCGCGTGACATTGTTCATCGCTTGAATAAAAAGTTACAAAATTCTGAAACTCTGAAGTCCGAAATTCAGACTTTGGGTTTCGATCTTTTTCCTTTTCGAGGTTTTGGGATTTCGATGTTTTTGGTTTTGGGTTTTGGGATTTCGGGGTTTTGGGTTTCAAGATTTCGGGGTTTCAGGTTTCAGGGTTTTGGGTTTTCTTATCCATCTAGGTGCATGAAACCTCCGAAAATTGTGAAGTTTAAATTTTGGACTTCAAGTTTCGGACCTTCGACCCTCCTCTGCATGGCACTATTCATTTGCTTTCAACCCTTCGAGACCTCCAAACTTCCAAAGTCTGAAATTTGGACTTCGGATTTTGGACTCTAACATCCTCGATATACGGCGGTGTTGAATTTTAAAACCACCGAGCCTTTTCGGACTTCGGGGTTTCGGGAATATTGATTGTTTTTTCCTTGCTTGTCTGTAGAAACTCTGAATCAGGGGGCAAAACCTCCAAAGTTTGAAATTTTTGATCTTTGGGGCCCCCATTTTTGCTTAGCTTGACTCTGAGCTTCCTTTAATTTCTTGCCTCCAACATCATTTCCATTTCCAAGCCCACCTACAACCTGACCATCATAATTGAAATGTGAGCTCCCATGGCCAAATGATCCCTCCAATTTCTCAATGTGCAAGTTCATGTTTGTTCAATTTTCCTAAGGGGCAAAATTGGATAACAATTTGGTGACTCGTAGGATCACCTTCCTACTAGGTGAAAGATCAGTTGCCTTGAAGTATTAATTGGGCATGGAGTTATAAATGATATCCTGATACTGATCTTGCACATGAAACTTGCTCCCAAACTTATTAACCTCACGATCCACAGAACTCCTTTGCTACCCGCACTCTCAATTTTCATAAGGAAATCTTGAAGATGAGATTTTTGAGAGTAAACAATTTTCTTGACCTAGAACTTCACCTATTCCTGAAATGGAATATCCTAAAACCTGATCTTGGTTGCTCTGCATTTTCCTTCTTTCGAAAATTCCAACTGTTCCTACAAGCATGAACTTATTTTGTATACAAGAGGTACTCCATGAAACCATATACTATATTGGAGCAACCATGAACCAAAAGCTATGTACAAAATTACAAATCATACATGCCTAAGTAGACATGCGAGTGTGCATAAGCACTTGTGATCTTTGAAAAATAATCCTACTACTACCCTACACTAACTGAAGGCAGATATTTCAAACAAATCCCGCCACTGGTAGCGTAAAATAGCTTCCTTTTCTCAAGATTGACAGCCATGTGGATGATTTTGTGTTGATTGTGGATATGCTTATGAATGAGAAATTTTCATAACAGAAACTTCTCACCCATATCATCGAGATATCATCCAGAAAGCAAACAAACACATGTTCAAAATGATTCACTTGGGGCTCCTGGAGATGTTCCAGTTGATGTAGTTGATCCTTGACACTATGAGACCCACCCTCATGTTTGGAAGTGAACATAACGGGTTTTGAGAATTCTGGTTTTTCTCCGATGAAGCTAAGTATCTAATAGGGAATGGCTTAAACTACTAGATGTCCCCACCTGCTAGGAATTGGAATTTCAAAAGAAAATCTTTAAGAAGACTTTCTTGGAAAAGGTGACTATCTGTGATTGGATCCTCTTTTCTTGCACATCTACACACATCTGAAGCGTCACCTTGGTGGAAGGTATGGAAGAAATGATTTCCTCGTGCTATTTTCCCTTTGTGGCGATGTAGAATTCCTCCTTGTCCGACATGCTCTTTATAAAGATTCAATTCCTCCAATATTGGCTCAAGAGGACTCTTATGAAGGATAAGTTGCTCTTGCATGTGCTCTACTCTGGAATGGGCTCTTTTTCTTGGAAGGTGGATGATGGAGGAGAAAATGATGTGATCTCCACAAGCTCCTCTTCATTGAAACAATCCTCTAAGTCCGATAGATAATCTATCTCCTCATTGTCATATTGTGCCGAGTTCAACCTCCTCCATAGTGGGAGCATGCTCCTCTTCTTTTGGATTTGGAGCTATTCCTTCCTCCCCTCTTGCTGATTTTGCAACTTGTGTATGATCAACCTTTTGTGAAAATAAAGGGATGTCGTGAATGCTGCATTATGAACACTCCGACTATTGATCATCCTCAACCTATTCTTGCTTGACAACTGCTGTAACCAAATCAGCCTTCACCACCTGCTCTTCCCAAACTATAGCCTCCTCCAAAGGCTTGAACTTGTGAATTACGTCAATGCACATGTGACATGAGTCATGACATGTAAGAAATTATAGACATCAGCCAAACAATTATGAGCCCAGTCAACAATTTTTATAGGTGTCATTATTTGATTATAGGAATGTAACAAAGATAGGATAAGATATGATGTCTTGGTGAGGAAAATTATCGAATTGGAGACCACCTTGAGTACTCTTAAGCACCATTCATTATTATTTAGTTTTATCATATTTATGTAGATTTTATTAGTTATGTTTGTATGCATTAAAAAGATAAGTGTTGGTACATTTGCAAGTTAAAATAAAATTTTGTTTTTGAATGCATTATTGTGTTTATTTTCAATTTGTTTTTAGTTTAGGGACTTAATATATTTAGAGGATTCTAAAGTTTTCTCTAATTCAACATAATTCATAAAAAAATGTGTGTTTTCCTTACATATTCTATAGACTTAGGGGTTTGAATTAGGAGAAAATTTGTTCACAATTCCTATTAAATCTTAGGAAGGCATACAAGGATTTTGAAGCTTAAGAGATGAGAAATATATTGCTCATATTTAATTTTGTCTTAAGACCATTTTATGTATTATATACATAATTGGTTTTCCATTTCCATATTTTGTATCTCAATAGGATTACGGATATGTAGGCTTGATTTCTCTTGTTGACTAGACCTATTTCCCTCTACCTACAACCAAAATTTACCTTCTTTCCAACTTTGCATGAAAAATTAATAATACCATGCAAACCATAAATACCTCTAGTACTTTAATTATTTTAGATATTAATATTATGCAATTATGTATGTTTTACTAATTTGCATGTATGCATAGATATGAATTTCAATGTGTTATAGTTAGAACATGATGTAATTATTATTAAAATGAATAGCTTCCATATCTCCCTACTTATATCAAATATTCAACCTATGATTTTCATGTTCTATTCAATTGTGCTTCTCCCAAGGTTTATATTCTTTTATTTACTTACATATTTATTTAAATCATAGTACATCATTTTTGCATGGTGTTTTCTAAAATATATTCTTTCAATGATGTTAGCATGCCAAATATATACTATTGTGAAGATATTTAAGTGATTTAGATGAGAAAATATGGATGGTTTAGTAAAAATTTGAAAGAAAATGCTATAAAGAATCGCTTTAATGTTACTAGAATTGTCAATGTATTGGAAGATATTATTTTCAAAACCTTGATCTTTTTATCTCAAATGATTACTTTTATAATATATTCTAAGGATGTTTTGAAAGTGTTTCCATTGATTTTCTCTTGTAGAATAATCCAAATAGTATAAATGATATTATATCATTTTGAGTCTTCCCTATTCAATATAAATCTCAAATATCCAATGTTCAACCTCCTAGGACTCTTATACTTTATTCTTATAGTATATAATTCTTTCAATTCTCATGTTCTAGTCATTTTGCTTACTTTTCTAATCCAGAGGAAATTACTAGTTTAGTTGTTCTATGAATCTCCCTAAACGAGTTCCCCATAGAAGATACCATTGAGATATTTCTACCAAATTTTGAACGCGGAAAAATGAAGTCCATATGTGGAAGATACCATATGGGGAAGTTTAGGTTCAATTAGCAAATTTTTGCATAAGTTGCACAACTCAAGTGGAAAAGTTTTCCTGAGAAAAATAATGGGTTTCACCTCTAGTCTTATACACTCAATGGTGCGACCAAAAACATGTGTTGGATGGGGGCCCAGGGTCCACTTTTTATTAGGAGGGTGTTGATGCGAATCACATCAAAACCCCCCGAATTTCCTGGTTTGAGATTAGGCATTTGGCGTGATCGCATAACATGGAGTTGTCGTGAAGTGTGGGACCTTGCAAATTACACAACTCTCTAGAGAAGACCGGTTCCTACTCTCAACCTACCTACCGCTAACTACTCTGATGCGGGAAAAACTACCGAGTAATCCTAATCTAATGCTTCCAAGGGACAAGGAAAGAAGGATTGCATGAAAGAAACCTACACTACGAGTGGTGATACACCAAGAAAGGAGTGCTAATCACTCTTCCCAACCCTGAAAAATGGAGAAAGGGTGAATCCTGAGGAGGTTGGACAAATGCAACACAAACCTAAGTTCCACCAATGTATAAAGGGAAGGATGAACAGCTGCAACACAAAAATTGAAATACAAACAATCTTCATTCCTGATAAACACAAAACTCCCATATCCTGCAATAACTATAAAATATACACAAATCTATTTTGCA
Source organism: Taxus wallichiana var. yunnanensis (assembly GCA_018340775.1). Classification (NCBI taxonomy): domain Eukaryota; kingdom Viridiplantae; phylum Streptophyta; class Pinopsida; order Cupressales; family Taxaceae; genus Taxus; species Taxus wallichiana. Next base: position 618,243,464 of record CM031236.1, read on the forward strand.
ATGAAAGGTAAGAGAGGCACAAAAATCATGCAAAGGTTAAAACCACTAACAAAAAACATAATATTTATTGCTCATGAAGTATACATAGTACATTGTATGTGGGAGAAAGGTATGAAGCCATTACAGTGTTTGGAGGAAGGGTTAGAGCCACAAGAAGAAATGGGGTGCATGGGAGAAGAAAGATGATCAAAGCTTCCACAATGCCACCCCTTACAATTTATAGAGAGAGAGAGAGAGAGAGAGAGAGAGAGAGAGAGAAAGAGAGAGAGAGAGAGAGAGATAGAGAGAGAGATTTTTGAAGATAGTACTCCAGATCTCTTGAAAGAGAGATCAGAGAGAGAGAGAGAGAGAGAGAGAGAGAGAGCAGAGCTCATAGAGAGAGGGAGAGAGAAGAGAGAGAAGCCCATATGTCATCATTTCGAGAGAGAGAAATTTGGAAATACCCTCTAAGAATGGTGAGAGAGATTTCCTCATTTTAGAGAGAGAGAGAGAGAGATAGAGAGAGAGATAGAGAGAGAGAGAGAGAGAGAGACAGAGAGAGATATAGAGAGAGAGAGAGAGAGAGAGAGAGAGAGAGAGAGAGAGAGAGAGAGAGAGAGAGAGAGAGAGAGAGAGAGAGAGAGAGAGAGAGAGAGAGCACAAAATCTGAAAATGCACTCCAATCTCCTGCAAAATCCATCATTGTCCTTGTGGGAGTGATGGGCAAGTCTGTCAATCCCATACTCCATTATACCTTGCTTGTTGGGGAAGAAAAGAAGCCCATACCTCATCATTTGGGTAGGTGAGAAATCTAGAAACACCCTCTAAAATGGAAGACTATATTTTCTTCATTTTTAAATACTTAGCCTTACTAAATATAAGAATTTAGTCGTAGTTGTGTAGAGGACATTGAGGGATTTCAAAAAAGTCTGATTTTGTGCAAATGAAAATCCGCTTCGAGTAAAAGGTTATGGCAATTTGAAGATGAGGGTGCCATACTGTAATAAATGCAAGTGTTTGGCTCTATTTTTTCAGACACCAAATTTGCATCGCAAACTCAGAAATCCAAAATTATAGACTTTCAGGATTCAGAACTTTCGACATTTTGATTTTAGAGTTCAGGTAACTATTTATCGCTCAAGTTGGCTTGAGAGTTCTGAAATGCCGAACCTCCAAAGTCTGAAATTCAGACTGTAAACCATGTCGCATGACACTATTCATTGCTTGAGCAAAAAGTTACAAAATTCTCGAACCTTTGAAGTCCTGAAATTCGAATTTGGGTTTCTTTCGACTCGTGCCCTTTTTCCTTTTTGGGGGTTCAGGTTTTGGGATTTAGGGGTTTTGGGTTTTGGGTTTTGGGATTTCAGGGTTTCAAGTTTTCTTATCCATCTAGGTGCATGAAACCTAACTCCGAAACCGTTTGAAAATCTGAAGTCCAAATTTTAGACTTCAGGTTTCGGACTATCGACCCTCCTCCATGTGGCATTATTCACTTCTCAACCCTTCCGAGACCTTTGAACCTCCGAAGTCTAAAATTTAGACTTTAGAGTTTGGAATTTGACATCCTTGATATACAACGCTGCTGAACCTGAAAATCCTAAGCTTTTTTGGACTTTGGGGTTTCGGGCATTTTGATTGTTTTTGCCTTGCTTGTCTGCCAAAAATCTGAATTGTAAAACCTCCAAAGTCTAAAATTTTCAAACTTTGGGCCCCCATTTTTCACTTAGCTCAACTCCGAGCTTCCTTTAATTTCTTGCCTCCGACATCATTTCCATTGCCAAGCCCGCCTACTGACCACGACCTTCATAATTGAAATGTGAGCTCTCATGGCCAAATGATCCCTCCATTTCTCGAATTGTGTACAAGTTCATGTTTGTTCAATTTTTCATGAGGGGAAAAATTGGATAAAAATTTGGCGACTCGCGGGATCACCTTCTGCTAGGTGAAAGATCAATTGCCTTGAAGTATCCATTGGGCATGGAGTTATAAATTATATCCTGATACTACTCTTGTAGATGAAACTTGCTCCCAACGACTTGCATACCTGCTAATTCTCGAACTTGGTTTACTACCCGCACTCTCAATTTTCATAAGGAAATATTGAAGATGAGATTTGTGAGAGTAGAAAATTGTCTTGACTTGGAATTTTCACCTATTCCTAAAATGGAATATCCTAAAACCTGATCTTAGTTGCTCTACATTTTCCTTCTTTTGAAAATTCCAACTATTCCTACAAGTATGAACTTCTTCGTAGGCAAGAGACCTACACCATGACACCATATATTGTATTGGAACAACCATGAACCAAAAGCTATGTACAAAATTACAAATCATACATGCCTAAGTAGACATGTAGAGTGTGCCTAAGCACTTGTGATGTTGAAAACAAATCCTAACCTACCCTACACTAACCGTAGAGAATATTTCAAACAAATCTCACCACTGGTAGCATAAAGTAGCTTCCTTTTCTCAAGATTAACAGCCATGCGGATGATTTGATGTTAATCATGGTTGTGCTTATGAATGAGAAATTTTCATAGCAGAAACTTCTCACCCATATCATCGAGATATCAGCCAGAAACCAAACAAACACCTGTTCAGAATGATTCACCTGGGGCTCCTGGAGATGTTGCAGTTGATGTAGCTGATCCTTGACACTATGAGACCCACCCTCATGTTCGGAAGTGAACATGATGGGTTTTGAGAACTCTGGTTTTAGCTTTGATGAAGCTAAGTATCTAATATGGAATGGCCTAAACCACTAGATGTCCCCGTTGCTATGAATTAGAATTTCAAAAAGAAAATATTTAAGCAGATTTTCTTGGAAAAGGTGATTGTCTATGATTGAATCATCTTTGTATTGCACATCTGAGATAATGAAGCGTTACCTTGGAGGATGGTATGCAATAAATTATTTCCTCATGCTCTTTTCCCTTCGTGGCAATGTAGAACTCCTCCTTGTCCAACATGCTCTTTAGAAGATTCAATTCCTCCAATCTTGGCTCAAGGGACTCTTATGAAGGATGCGTTACTCTTGCATGTGCTCTACTATGGCATGGGCTCATTTTCTTGGAAGATGGATGATGGAGGAGAAAATTATGTGATCTCCATAGGCTCCTCTTCATTGAAACAATCCTCCAAGTCTGACAGATAATCCGTCCCCTCATTGTCATATTGTGTTGGCTCAACCTCCTCCATAGTGGGAGTATGCTCCTCTTATTTTGGATTTGGAGATATTCCTTCCTCCCCTCTTGCTGATTTTGCAACTTGTGTATGATCAACATTTTGTGAAAATAAAGGGTTGTTGTGAATGCTACATTAAGAACAATCCGATTGTTGATTATCCTCAACCTATTCTTGCTTGAAACTGCTGTAATTGAATCAACCTTCACCACCTTCTCTTCCCCAAATTTATCCTCCTCTGAAGGCTTGATCAGTAGAGTAATTTTTTCTATTCCAATCTTAGCAGCCCAGTTCTTAAAAAATTGAATCATTTCTCCTCTGTTGGGCTCCTCTGTTGCTACTTTTCTTGACTGGTTTTTGAGTTTCGTCCCGCATGGATTTGGGGAAGTGAGAGGAGTATTGGGTTGAGTCTTGATAGGTGTTTTTGTTGGTGGTGGAGATGGTGGGAGGGTTTTACAAATATGCTCTTGTGGAGGGGACTATTTTTGGAAGGGAAGAGGATAGAGGAACTGAGATGAGATGGAAGGGTGGAAGACGGAGAAGTGGAATCCACAATAGGTGTAACAAATGAGAAACTTGGGAATTGAGGTTTGGGTTGAAATGATACTGATTGGGGTGAAGGAAAAGAACTATGAGAGGGTAATGCAGGGGTCTCCTATAGACAAGGTTGACTTGCATAACATTCAATGTCCTTGATCCATCCTTCTAGTTGGGGTAGCATCTCAACTATGAAGCTTAGTTTCTCCTGTGGGCTAAGATAATATGGAAAGGGGCCTTCCCATGGACAAGGGGTCCTGAATCCAATCTTAAATTCTTGCATTTGGGCTGAAGACTTATACTAAACCATACTGGCCATCATCTTGAGGATCTTCATTGTAACTCTACATCTCTCTGGGAAAGGATGCCCTTGAAATCCACATACCCCTACTCTCAAAAATATGGATGGTTTGGTGGATAACCAAACTGACCTGTCTCTTGTTCATTTGGGCATGCATACTAAACTTGATTTTCATTACAGTATGGATCGGAGATGGTTGGTAATACCGTGGAAATGAATTTTGTAACTTCGAAGGATGGATGCACTGATATTACAGTTGTTCCAGATGTGAACCCCAAGAGGCGAATGAAGCCATGAATGCAAGAATTCATAGAATGGAAGAAAAATGAAAGTGATAGAAGAGAAAAAATGGATGGTGAAGAAGGGGAAAGATATGTTACTCAGAGAAATGGGTTTGTTACCCAGATGGAGTCACTAGTTGTGCTTGCATGTGTGTCTCCGAAGACTGAAATTACACCAAGTGCACAACAACTTGATGAAATGAAATAGATACATGTATGCACACCTTGAAGAGCTCAAAGATTGTTGTGAGGTTAGATTGGTTCATTGTAGATGATCTTCAAAGTTCGAAATGCCACAGTCCCGAAATCTGAAGTAGAAGAAACTCCAAAATCAAAAACCTCTGAAATCTTGAAAAGCCAACAACCTCCGAAAGTCCGAACTCCAAAACCAAAAATTTCCTAAACCTAAAAATGTAAAAGGTCTAAATCCCAAAATCTCGAAACCTAATATTTGGAAAGGTCTGAAAATGGAAAACCTCTAAAATCTCGAATCGTGAAATCCTGAAATTTGAAAAACCCCAAAATTTCAAAAACTAGGAAACCCTTTAGAAGCTTGACCCCGATCTATCATCTGGTAAAATTTGAGCTCATTTTGCACAAGTTAAGCCCTCCAAAATTAATTTGGACTTTTTCCTTGAATGCTGGAACCTCTGAAAACCAAAAATGACAACTTTGTGAATTCTAAAATGCAAGGAAATCTTTGAAAATGTCTTCTTTGAACATAAGCTTGAAAGTGACGAGGTTTTCGATTAAAAACTTGTTAAAAATGAAACTTTCTAACTCCTTGTCTCACCGGGTGTGCCAAAACTGTTGATACAGAATCACAACACCCCCCGAATTACTCGGTTTAAGATGGGGCATTCGACATGATTGCATAACATGGAGTTGTCGTGAAGTGTGGGACCTTGCGAATCGTGAGAGAAATATCCTAGGAGAAGGCTAGTTCTGATCCTAACCTACTGCCACTAACTACTCCTAATGCAGGTAAAACTACTGAATAATCCTAATCTAATGCTTCCAAGGGGATAGGGAAAGAAGGATTGCATGAAAGAAACCTACACTACAAGTGGTGATACACCAAGAAAGGAGTGCTAATCACTCTTCCCAACCACTGTAAAATGGAGAAAGGGTGAATATTGAGGAGGTTGGACAAATGCAACACAAACCCAAGTTCCACCAATGTATTAAGGGAAGGATGGATAGCTGTAACACAAACCCAAAATACAAACAATCTTCATTCCTAATAAACACAAAACACCCATATCCTGCAATAACTATAAAATATGCACAGAAAACCCTGTTGCAATGAGAGGTAAGAGAGACACAAAAATCATGCAAAGGTTAAAACCACTAACACAAAACATAATTTTTATTGCTCATGAAGTATACATAGTACATTGCATGTGGGAGAAAGGCATGAAGCCATTACAATGTTTAGAGGAAGGCTTAGAGCCCCAAGAAGAAATGGGGTGCATGGGAGAAGAAAGATGATCAACCCTCTCCACAATGCCACCCCTTACAATTTATAGTGGAAGAAGTGAGGAGAGAGAAAATAGAAAATCCAAAAATACACTCCAATCTCTTGCAAAATCCATCATTGTCCTTGTGGGAGTGATGGGAAATTCTGCAAAGCCCATACTCCATTGTAACTTGCTTGTTGGGAAGAAAAGAAGCCCATACCTCATCATTTGGGTAGGTGAGAAAATGGAAACACCCTCTAAAATGACAGACTATATTTCTTCATTTTTAAATACTTAGCCTTACTAAAAATAAGAAAACCAAATCGTATTTGTTTAGAGGACAATGAGGATTTCCAAAAGTCGATTTTGTGCAAATCCAAGATTCGAGTAAAACATTATGGCCATCTGAAGATGAGGGTGCCATATTGTAATAAATGGGAGTGGTTGACTCTATTTTTTTAGAATCTGAACTTGCATCACAACCTCTGAATTCCAAAATTTCAGAATTTCACAATTCAGAACTTTTGACATTTTGATTTCGGAGTTCGGGTTACCGTTCATCACTCAATTCGTCTTGAGAGTTCCAAAATGCTGAACCTTCGAAGTCTGAAAGTTGGAATTTAGAGTTTGAACTCTGAAACCATGTTGTGTGACATTGTTCATCGCTTGAGAAAAAAGTTTTGAAATTCTGAAACTTTGAAGTCCAAAATTTGGACTTCGGGTTTCACACCTCTTTCCTTTTTGGGGTTCGGGTTTTGGGATTTTGGGGTTTTGGGTTTTGGGGTTTTGGGTTTTATTATCTATCCAGGCGTATGTAACCTCTAAAACTCCTAATTCTAAATTTTAGACATCGGGTTTCAGACCTTTGACCCTCCTCCACGTGGCACTATTCACTACTCGACCCTTCCGAGACCTCCAAACCTCCGAAGTCTAAAATTTGGACTTTGTAGTTTGGAATCCACCATCCACGATCTATGGTGCTGTTGAACCTGAAAATCTCAAGCCTTTTTGGACTTCAGGGTTTTAGGATTTCAAACCTTTTGAATTGTTTTGCCTTGCTTTTCTACCGACCTCCGAACTATAAAACATCCAAAGTCTAATTTTTTTGAACTTTGGGGCCCCCATTTTTCACTTAGCTTGACTCTAATCTTCCTTCAATTTCCGCCTCGACATAATTTCCATTTCCGAGCTTTCCTACAACTTGACCGTTAGAATCAAAATGTGAGCTCCCATGGCTGAACGATCTCTCCAATTTCTCAGTGTGCAAGTTCATGTTTGTTTAATTTTTCTTGAGGGGAAAAATTTGGTAATAGGGGGATCTAGATACCTCATCACCATATTGACATCATTAAGCTCATTGGTGGATCATATTTTCTAACTAATTAGCTCATTGAGTTGTGGTTGACGTCATCATACTTACAACTAACTCTACCAAGTTACATATTAGGATGGAGGACCGAGCTAGGAGTCAAGTTAGAGATGGAGCCGAGGGAGAGAACCACATCAACATTTCCAAGTCGTGTTACCAACTCATTAAATTTCCACCTCTCACCAAGTGTACGAGTTAAGGGCTAGGCCCTCAAAGCTTCCTTATCTCCGTAATCTACCAAATATTCTAATCAAGATTGAAGGGAAAGATCACCGGGCAGCTAGTTGTAACAATTGTTTATCTCAAGAAATGAGATAACTACAAACTGTCTGCGAGACACCTACTCAAGCCATATGGTGAGGTAAGGGATTGAATCAAGTCGGTGTCATTGGTCATACAAATAGACTTGTGGATTGATTAGCCACATCTTGAATATGATTTATTCATCTTTAAGAACCTAGAGACGTAGTCCCTCATGGATGGACTGTGTTATAGATTTGTGGAGTGTTAAGTATTTTATTTTCATTTATTTCCACTATTTTTAGTTGGTTATGATATGATTTTGAACTTATAAACCAATTAACGTAATTTACATGTTTTATGGGAAATTGGAAAATGAAGACATTAAATGTGGAATTGAGTATATAGTTTTATTGGATGATTAAATTTCAATTTCGGGGTTTGTAAGTGAAAAATTTAACATAGTACATTAAAATTAAATTTTTTAATAATTATCCATACCATGGTTAACTATCTCGATTGTATGTGTATTGTTTTAAGAAAAAAATTGGTATCAAAGTAGGATTTTGAGGTATTGCTAAGAGTGTTCCGCTTGAGATAATTAATTAGGTTTATTTTGTAGTTAGATACAAGTTGCGATAGGTTATCCATGAGTAAGAATCTAAAATTTGAGGAGATATAAGCCATTAACCTCCACATTCAAGAGGAAAATTCTGATATGAGAAAGATATGAAACTCCTTAGAGAATGAAAACTTGGAACTTCAAGATAAATTAATTGGGTAGGAAGAAATATTCTTGGGTTTCATTGAAGCATTGCAATTTGAATTGTATGCCAAAGTTAAGATCTTGGAAAGGTATCAAATCGATGATGAATTGGAGGAGATAGACGAGTCTATCAGACAAATACAACCCTCTACTACATGTGAATGTATTGTAAGTGAATCACCATGTTTACCTTTCTCCCATCAAATGTTAGATGTTACTTTTCCTAAGTTTAAGAATCATACTATAGGTATTAGATCCAAATTACTAAATAGGATGTGTTTTGCTAGAAAGTGACTTGTAATAAATATAAAGGTATTATTAACCCCATACATGTAGAGGAAACACATAGCTATGCATGACCGAGATGTGGCAGTGGTAAGAGATAATTTGGGGAACACTCCAAAATAATAGAAGATCCTTTACCACTAGACCTCCAAAATCATCCTATTTAAGGTAAAAACAATACTTGATTTGATAATCCTAATAATAAGGATTATTTTTATTTGAATAATAGGTAGGCCTCCAAAAATTATTATGCAAGTGATTGAGAAAAAGGAGAGAAAATGGTTTCCCCTCAAAAATATTGCACAAGTAAAAGTCTTAGAAAGGATGGGCAAGTTATATATGTCAGGTCCTCCTTTACAAATTAACCATATTAAATATTAATTTATATTAGCAATAGTAAATATTAATTAAACATTTATGAATGCATATAAATAAATGAATGAATGCTCATAGAAATAAATACACATAAAAGTAAATAACATCATAACACAGTGACATAGAATTTAACGTGGAAAACCCCAATGGGGTAAAAAACCATGGAAGAATTATTTCCATTAATTCGAGAAACTTTTCAACCATACCAGTAACTCCTCTCCTCACTTCCTACTCCATGTTTTAAAACCAGAGTAAAGTTATGCATCCGATTATGGCCCACTTTACCATATTTAAATAACTTGAAGGGTTATGAATTTATTAAGTGACGGGGCACACCTCGATTTAATTTGTTAGTTAATTAAATTAACTAACCACCTAATATAAAATTTATATTTAAATAATAAGAATATATTTTATTCTATTTTATTTAAATATAAATTATATATTATGATACACTTAATATTATAGTTCTAACAATATAATCCAATGTGCACTTTGAATATGTGAAGGTTGATCGTGTAACACAATTTTTGGGTATTCATTTCCATGTACTTTTTTGGATTAAGTAACCACTATGTGGCCATGTGTTGGAAGAGGAAATCCTTATAAAGAAGGATTAACAAAGACTACTCTCCTAAACAAGATACTTTGGAAATATCAAAAGTATATGTACTCTTTGTCAGATGAGTGGACATAGGATTGAGAAATTTTAGAAAATCCACCCACATATTCTTAAGATGAAATTAGAACAATAATCAAAGAGCTAATCCCATATAGAAAACAAGACTATCCAACGAAAAACCATAGCGGATCGTCCATGGAAATGGTTGATAACACATTGCTTTCCTTTTTTAGATAACACTTCTACATATCTTAAATGTATTTAGCATGTTTATTTTTGGCACCTCCTATTCATATGTTGATTCTCTTATATACAAGGGAAACTAACTCATTGTTTGAGTAAAATGTGGAGGTAGAAACCTGGATTAGATATCCAATTGAGGAGAGACATTATGAGCAACTAATGGAAAGTTGTATCACTTTATTTTCCTTCTCATATACATGTTAATACTATAATTTACATAATTTATTACCTTGCTTGTAGCAGAGACAAGATGGGTAAAAAGGATTTTTGTAGTAAGAGAGAATATAAAAACAAATTTATCCAAGAACCAATTTGGAATTCAAACAACATTTGTATGACATGTAAAAGGTAGTTAGAGCTATGAGCCAAAGTGATATTAAAATATGGAAGAAAAGGTGTCATGATGTCATTATAAAAGGTTAAAAATATTGTTGCTTTATGAATATATGTTAGAATTCATTTCTTATCATTTGAAAAAATGTACTTGTAAAATGTAAATTTTATTGTATGCACTTGATAAGACTTGAATAATGGGAAATGTTTGTAAATGGAAATATTTTTATTTTTGTAATAAACCTTAAGACCCTAAAATGGGGAAATTTATACAGGTGCATTTCAATGTAATATATGGTTTCTAGCATACATCTATGAAGATAATTATTTGTGTTACCATGAGGTGTTTTCCAAGTTGTTGATAATAATCCTCAACAATGAAAATATAAGCATCCTTTCTAACCTCTAGTAGTACAATGGATAAGAGAAACCAAAAAAAAGGATAGATACACCTAGTGTTGAGGTTAGATTATAGAGATAGGGACAAAATGATCCACGCCTCCGACTACTCCGATTGATGCCATGTGGCAACACCAAATTAGGCTGCGGGCCGACGAGGCTGCGGCGAAACTTAGAAAAATTTCCAAATTTATTTTCGAAAGTGCTAAGGTTTTAAATGATCTCGTGCCTCCGCTGTTGCCTCATGAAGCCACGTGACAACACCTAATTGGTCACAGGCCGGCCAGATAAAATTAGGAAATTTTGCCAATTTTGTTTTTTTGAACTTAGATCATTTTTAGACAAAATGAAGGCTTGCGGGTTAGCGGAGTGGCGAGGAAACTTCATGACTTTGTGCTTTTTGGGAAAAAGTGAAAAAGGAAAGTTTTAGCCTGCGGGTCCGCCCAAGAATATTTTATTCATTTAAATTTGACAGTTAGATTATTTTTGAAGCCAAATGAAGTAAAAACTTCAGAAGGTCATAACTTTTGACTGGGAACTCGGTTTTTGGAAAACGAGGAATTTTTGGAAATCTCTCGAAGTCCTCTTTGCATAGGAAGCTTAAAATTTTAATTTTGATAAACTTTGAAGGGTCAATTTTAAGAAAACGTTCTGCAGGCTTAAAAATGTGAACTGGTCTTTTTAATTTATAATTTTTTTGTTCAAATTCGACATTCTTCCATTCTCAACATGTGAACTAGACATGGAGGATTTCTCTTGGGAGAATGTTAGGATTGATTTCAAGGTATAACTTGTTAGATTGATTTTTAATTTGAAAACTCCCAATTTGACAACAAAACGACTGTGAAACTGTCTGAGACCGGTTTTGCAAAGGTTAATGAAAAATTCTTAAGTGTTTTAGTATGTTTGGGATCGTTTTGATCTTACTTAGATTGTATTAATGTTCCAAAAGTCCTTCATAGTTTTCAGGGTCGTTCGGACATTGTTTGATTAATAGTTGCAAGTATTCAATGAAAAAAAAATGGAGTTTATACTTGAACTTAAACGGATTCTATTTTCCTTTTACCAAGATTTAATATCTGAATTCATTCTAAACCCAATCTAACATATTAATTTTGTTTTCAATACAAGTATTCAAGGCCAACATACAGCTCTAACTTTCAAATCATACATTTCAAAGGAACAAAGTAATATAACATTTCTTCATGCGTATTTACTTTTCAATTTTCCAAACAGAGATTTCATACTATATTTCAAACACAGGTTTCCAATGAACACCAAATTATTTGAACAAGGTAAACAACTTCCATTAATTCAAAAATTATTTCTTTACAACTTTCTTCTTTCATTCCTCAATTTCAATATACAGAATACAATTTCCTTCTCATTCATTCAAAAACAGAAAAGCAGTACATCTCTTTCACATTTTGAATTACAACTTTCATAGCCAATACAAAACATCTTTCCATCACAAATAATATACAAGGTCATCTAATTCAAAGTGGAAAGGGGTTACAATAAGAAATAATCTCAACAAGGATTGTCAAACTTGTCTTTTTCCTCTGCTCCAGAACAATAACATGAAGCTCCTCCATTTTCCAGTTTGATCACAACAAAGGTAGGGAAAGGCAACACTCTCCACCCAACCAAGACATCCAATGAAAAGGATAAGCCATCCTTCTTCATTGGCCCCCAAGCCCCAACCACAATGCAATAAGAAATGTTTTTCAACTCATGGAAACAACAGGCTTCCAAAACACACATGCAAATTTCACATTTAAAAAACACGGTCAAAATAGAATGCGATTTACAACCACATTAAAACATAACAACCAAAAACTCAGGGCTTCATCATGTAAGCCAAAGGAGAAAGAAACTATGGGGATGCTGCTTATGCCTCCCTAGGGGAAATGGGTATCACCACCGATTACAAACTGCCAAAAATATATTATATCAAAACCACGACATGCCCTTATTCCTTCCCCAAGTACCCCTTATTTCTCACATTTCCTTATGCCTCGCCCACCTCTTATGGCACCCCATAACAAGTAAAGAAATGCAAGATATTTCTTTGCAAGGTGGAACCAAAATCCCAACTCCCTCCACACTTATACCTCCCCAAAACACTTATGCCTCCCACAAGAATACCCCATAGTCTTCTCCTACACCATCCCTAGGTAGTCTACCCAACCAGCCAACAAGCAATAACAAACATTCAAACATTCACATATTCATAAAAAGGAAAGAAGAGCATTTCCAAGAGCTAAGCTCTTACCTCTCCATGATGGAGTTGTTCCAAGTTCCAAACAACAAGCTATTCCAATGCAAGCAACCCAAAATATCAACAAAGCACAAGCATTCAACAACCTTCAACTTCTCCAAAACAAGAGCTCCAACAATAAAAGAATTCGCCCCCAAAATGAAGTATGCAAAAGTGAAGCAACCCCAAAACAAGCCAAGGAAATTCGAATTTAAAGAAGAGGGAAGAGAAGAGGATGAGGTGGATCCATGTAGGATGCCACTTCACACATCCTCAACTCCAACACCCAAGTCAAATTCATTCTCCAATGCATAATAAATAGGTGGGTGAATAATATGACAGTTTTACTTACACACTCAAATCAAACCCACACCCCAAAGGACTAAAATTAAAACATGTAAGAAAAGTGCAATTACAACATTCAACTTGACTTATAAAAATGCATAAAGAAGGTCTAAATTTAACCCTCCAACCATAGGTATGGTTGGTAAATAAATTTAAGAGGTGTGGGACAAGTTTAACTTGTCCCACAAGCCTCCAAAATCAGCCTCCAAGGAAAAATTTGAATTTCAAAGAAGATGAAGTGTTTCATGCTCCAAAATCAACTTACATATCACTTACAGATTTATTACAACACTTTAATTCAAGGCCAACAACTCTATTAATTACTTTCTTATGACATATTTTAATTAATTAACTTAACAACATGATTACTCACAATATTAACACACCATTTAATAAATAATGAAAGGGGTCAATGCACCACTAAATAAACACATGAAAACATTAAACAAAGAAACCAAATAAAAGAAAACATAAATCCCTTAGTCACATTCAAAGGGGATCCCCCATGGGAATCCCTAACAACTATCAAACACACACAAACAAATACAGTTGCCATGGTGACCTTATTGAATTCATCTAGAATTCCAATGTGGTTGGTCTCCAATCCCCCGATGTGTGTTGTGATATTTTAACTTGAAAACAAAAATAACTCCTTCGGCCTCATGGCCATATCGAGATCATCCAAATGAATATAAATATAATTTCAAGATCATTAATATATATGAATCACAACAACCATCAAGACAATCAACAATATCACTTACAATTTTATCAACAACTATATCATCATCAATTTTAATTCAATTTTCTCGGTCTACTCAATATATCCAAATATCACATGTCTAACCACATCCACATATATATATATATATATATATATATATATATATATATAATATGTTAACATCTATATAAATATATATCTAACAATCGTCATGAATCATATGTGAATCAAAGTCGTCATAATCATAGTAATAGTCTATGCTCTAACATCTAATCATCATACTATATCAAAACTATAACAATGTCCATGATATAGTCAACGCTTTCATGATCGGTATCAAAAGGTGTCAAAGGGAAGTGGTCACTACAAGGCACGTTTTGAATCTCTAGGATGGTCATGAGTTTATTAACGAAGTCATAATTATCTCCCAGTTAATCATAGAAACATTGTGAAATTGTATGAATGTTGCCTTCAAACTCAAAATCCCCATTGGTGTTTGAATTTGTTCCCAATGGAACACTTTTTGAACATTTACACTCCAATTAGTAGCATTTGCCTTGGACATTACGTCTACCGATCACAATAGAGATTGGGAGGCTTTAGCATATCTGCATTCTAGAGCATCTCACCTATTTTCCACAGGATGTAAAATCTTAAAACATTATTTTGGACCACAACTTCTCTCCAAAAGTTGCGAGACTTCGGTCTACTACCGATAAAACACATCGACCACTAATATAATCGACACAAGGGGTTGCTTGGATCTTGAATACTTCCAAATATGTCATCTCATAGAAAAAAGTGACATATACGAGTTTTGGAGTAGTCTGGCTGATCTTCTAATAGGTCTAGAACCCATGTGCACACGAAGGGCCAAAGTGGGGAGGGGCTCTATCTAGTCTTTTTCTATCTAGACTCGACAACAACCGCTTGGTAGAAATACTAGACAAAAAAGTATTTGAGGAGGAAATCTGGTCACGATGGAAAATATGGCTATGTTAGCCAAGGAATGTCTTCAAATCAAAAGGAGGAAGAGACCATCGATGAAAGAGGTGGTTGAGGAGCTTGTTTGGATAAAAGGTGCCACAAGAAACACAACAAGATCACATCAAAGTGTCCAAATATATGAGAAGACAAGTACTTAAAAAGAATCATCATAGAACAATTAGAATTGTTGGAAATATGCATATGTAACATATAATTTCCACCGTAGTGTTAGGAAACTTAAATTTAGTTAATTACAACTTGTTTGGAAGTAGTCCGTAACTTTTGGTTAAGTGTATGTTTAGGAATAAATCAAATAAAACAAAAGATATTTGTTTTATGCATGTACAACATGGGGGCAGATTTAAAGCTGGAGTTTAAATTTAGATGGCTTTGATATAGAGTAGTTCTGTGTCAAGTCTAGAGGGAGTTAGTTTCTATTTAATTAGCAGAAATTGTTATTGTTTAATATGAAAAAGAAGCATAGAGTTGAAGTTGTAGATGTATGATGCACATAATGCACGTAATTGCTTGCATAGTTTGAATGTAATGAGTGGAAAATATGAGTATGAAGATTTAATTAATGGAGATTGCACACAACATTGCTGATTTGGTGTTTAATCCTATTTTATTCGAGTTATTTTATTATTTTGTTTATGTTGTTTACTGTTTAAAACTACTGATTTTCTACAAATACAATTATAGAAGTTACGCTTTTCTGTTAGTATAGCTAAGAGTACATAAGAAGAACCGATTTGCTGCACTAATTCGATGTCAACCATGTCTAACCCAATTAGAAACAAAAATCACTTATAATTGTGTTGGCTGATTAGGTCGATGTGCAATAGCAAGCATTATCAATGCCTATCAAATTGAAATTTTTTGATGGCTTAGCTCTTTCCTATAGCTGTAAATTTATATATATATATATATTTTCTATGATTTACTCAAATTTATTTATATTTTTACATATTGTATATTTAGTTAAGAATCATTAAAAAAATTATAGGGTTTCCTACATTCTTAACCTTCATTGTCTATGGTTTCTTAATTTTATTACTTGTACTTTATGGTTAAAATTAAAGTAAAAATAATCCATAGCCTATGAGTTTCCAAGTTTTACCAAAAACTTTAATGGGCTCATGGCAGATACCATGCCAAATCCCGTTGTAATGCACTATTGAATGTTTCTTTCCTATTGTCTTTTCGGTTTTCTGAATTGTTTTCTTCACTATTTTTCTGTCATGTCCATTTTAGTGCGTAACTAATTATCTCCATGTATGGCTATATAAGCATACAAGTTTTGCAAGGAGAGATCAATTTTAAGGTCATCTTGTCGTCGAATTAGTTAAAAACCCGGATTTTTGGTGTTTTCTACAACAACAATTGAATCTTTCAAGTGAGAACACGAATAATCTCCTAAAATTCTCACTTGAAGATCTCCTAAACTCTCCTTTGTCAATATTACTTCAAAGAGGGATTTTTAATGTTCACCCGTCCATCCCACTCTTAATATTTTTGGAAGAGTTAAACTAAAATAGTAATGTGAGGTCGTAAATTAGGTCGAGAAGAATAAGGTCGGTGCTTATGCCCCGGATAAGGTTTTGACTTGATCTGTTTAGGGTTTCGAACCTCATTACCATGCAACAATAATTAAAATGGATATGCACAAAAATAGTGCCATGATTTAGGTTTTAGAAAACTTGTGCTTCTTGAAGAGAGAGGTCATTTCTAGGGTCAAGGAATTTTTCAAACCCTATTCACTGGGCAACAAGAGAATATTGAGGTGGATATTCATCCCCACCGAAAGCAATCAATAGTAGCGAGCATGTCCCAACGATGAACAATACCACATGAAATAACTTTGACTATCATTAGGAAGCTAAACCTTTTGATTTTCAACTACGATGAGTTTGTTGGGACTCTAATGCCACAACCAAGCCCATTGTTGGTACTCTCATAAAGTGTCTAAAGTGAAAGACGGTGAGGGGAGATAACACAATCAATGAAACATGTCGAATAACTACATCTCTCTCACTTATCCCCAATCTAGAATAAAGTAGGATTTCTTTGCTTGTTAATAATGAGGTTGAGAAACTATTGTTTGGTGGCATCCAATCAAGCTTTCCTTATTCTATTGTAATGTTTTGGGGTTTACTCTCCTTAAAAGATAGTTCAAGTAAAAAAATCTGCAAAATCATCTTTTTGAGGTCATCTTCCTTCAAGAAGTTAAAGTCATTGGCTCTAACATGTTATTCAACCTAAATTACATTTACAAGTAATTCTTGTTGTACTTTAAATCTCATGGAGAACAACATGGAGATGTAAGTGTAGACACCAAAATTGGGTCACACTCCCCTTAGTGCCCAAATCGAATAACCAACTCAAACATATTCACCTAACCATGACCCCTTCCACCCAACATTAATATTAATTTAATTATTTTAATTATTGTAATTAAATAAATAACCATCCTCACAATATTTATCATTTAATTACCTTAATTGACCTAATTTCCACTTCGTCTAGACACCTCCTTCACCACCTCACCCTAGACCTATTCTTGACATGTTTCCATAATCTGCGTAAGATCTAATCCTACTTGCCTTAATGAGCTAAGATGTGGTCTAACCCTAAAAGCACATGCCTAAGATTTATCTAACCACATTCCCGCTCATTAGAAGGGAAGCTTCCATTCTAATCCATGAGAATGAACGAGTCTAGCGCAAGAAATTAGAAAGATCTACCATTTTTAGTAAACCTAGGGAATCTCACCTTAACTGACACCGATCACCCCTAAAACGATGCCGATCAACTAGAATCCGTCATCGGTTACTATTTTTTTTACGTTAGAAACCTTGTTTTTGGGTTGACACATTCGAGAGCAAGAAGATGAGAAGGAGAGTTGCATGTAAGAAGAACCAGAGTCTTTTCACACACCCAGGCATCCATAGCTAGCACCAGGAGAGATCCAGAAGCATTGGCACTCACGGTAACATTCAGGAAGCGTCACTCTTTGCACCAAGCTCCATTCTCACAACCGATCATCACCCCCACCTAACCATTGGGCCCGCAATATTATTAAGTGTTTTATCATTAATCATTTCCATTCATATTTTGTTCATAGAGTTATCATTTACATTACCATTATTCTATTAACATTCCCACTCCTCCATAGCCTCCCTTCGAAGAACCCAAAATATCACTCACCCACTTGTCGGTTGCCTATCCTATCCCTTCCACCTATCTCGAGTTCTCTCAAAGCATTCCCACATAATTCTTCATCTCTTCCTTTAGCCCCAACCAACCTCACCTAGCATCTACACTAAGGTTTTCATTGAATTACTGTCACCCTAATGTGTCGACATCGATTACCCATAATCATGTTGTCGTTCTCCCTTAATCACATCGGTTATACCAAACCAACATTGGTATCTCGTGTTTTATACCCTACCTAAGAATAGAGCCAAACAACCTCCTACCAGTTGACCTAAACAACCTAGAATCGATCGTGACCAATCACGGTACCTTGTGAGATACCTCATCTTTCGATTCAACCATAACCTAGCCTATTGTGATTGGATTTTCTTATTGTACTTGAATGAGATACCTAAATCATATCAACTACAGTAGGACTTTACTTATTTCTCACATTAATTTGTTTTAAACAATGGATTGACAACCATCTAGGAAGTATCACACTTCTGGAACTAGCATATGCTAGGCAGTCCACTGTCATATATCATTTAACTTCTCTTTTGTGGTCTTGTTTTCTATTACAGGTAGTTCCTCCTAGCCAAAAGGAAGCTCTCACAATCGGCACTAGATCAAGAAGTCAGAACACACACATCGGCCTCCAACCAACCCATTTAACAGGTATTCTTCCTAACCCTTACCCTTATTTGTTTTGTCATTCAAAAAAATGTAAAGAAAATGGTGAAACATTTTTGGCATACTCAGGGGACCCATCAAGGGTTCTAATGCATTTTCTTCATTCTAGGAAAAAATTTGTGTGTTCGTTTCCCTTCAAAATCTTACACATTAATCGTCTTCCTTGGTAATCTTCTCTTCTTTCTAATTGCTCTAAACGATACATTTTCTTTTGGTCTCTTTAAAAGAACCATTCTTCGGAATTTTGCATTTAGTGAAAGAGCATACACTCTCCTATTCACCATATGTGACATCAAACATGATCTCTCGATTTGGGCTTAAAATTGGTTGCATTACATTCTGATTTGTTGCATTTAGCTCACATTAAAATGAGGGCAACCTATATGCTTTGGAATTAGTGCCTAGGCGATGGTTGACACAAAGAATCGTAGAAAACACATTCTCTCTCTCTCTCTCTCTGTGTCTTACCAAACTTGCACAAAATCTGAAATATACACATCTTTCTTAAACATCTTACCTAGGAACACTTGTCTAGGATCACACGATCAAATTAATAGGTATTCCTCACTCGTTGCCTCTGTTGAGTCATTATCTCGAGGACAACTTTCCCCGCCATAACATACCTAAAACCTCTTCTTTTAGTTGTCCTTATTCGTAGGAAGCCATACTCACCAAAAGATCTATTCTAAAATTCATGAGTCAGTCCTCTAAATGGCATAATCTCCGCACATTAAAAGTCACTTGTTAGGTTCGTGTTTTTAGTGTTTGATTGACGTGAGTTTTGAGGTGTAAGGATATGCTTCTCCATCTTTCCATTTTGTTTCCTTACACATTCCACAATCATATTTGGAGTATTCTGACTTCTTCTGAGTGTGTTAGGACTTCATTGCATCATCTCCAGACCCCTGGATTGGTTGTTTATCTCATTAAAACTCTTAACAATCCAATTTTCTAAAATCTTTCTAATTTACATAGTAAACAACATTGGTTACCCCTGACCGACATTGGTTTTCTCATAACCAACATCGGTTTGCTATTATTTTCGGTTAAATTGCCTAAAAGAGCCCTCATTTCATGTTATTTGTTGTCGATTTCATGTGAGTCTCTCGTACTCTCTCTGCTTTGATAAAAATCATCATTCAACTTGTTCATCTTACAGGTCACTAGTCTCTTTCTCATTTGATAAAACTGTTCTGTTTCATAGTAACTGAGACTCGGTTACCCCTTAATCTAGCGTCGGTTAACTGTCTTGAACATCGACTAATATATTACCCAAATCTACCTATAAGACACTTGTTTTCTTCATTTTCACAGCTCTATGTGTCATCTACAGGGTTCAACATCACCGGATATACATTCATTCACATGGTGTTGACTCGAGTCAAGCTAACACTCTTATATTTCATGCAAGTCGTCAACCACTCCTACCTATTCCTTCACCACCCTCTATCTTGTCACCCATGGATCCAACCATACCTATCACCATTGCCACAAGTGATGAGGAATTCACACGATTCCTTGACTAGAATCCCGTAGCCTTATAATTCTATCTTTCACATTCTTTCACTCGGGATTCTTCTGGTGTTAGTTGATACATGGCATGCCTGTGTCCATCTCTCCTACCATTATTCCCTCTTCTGCAACAACCCCTAATAATGTGGTGTTACCTTCACCTGCTTCACCCCTAGTGGTTTCACAACTAGGACCCATAACCCCTAGGACCGTTGTGTCTATAGTATCGATCGCACTTTTAGTTTCTATTGTCCCCTCATTGACGTCTTTTAGACCATAACCCCATCCGCACCCATTTTCCCAAAAATACCCATTGTAACACAACCTTGTCCATGGTGTCATTGACCCCCATTCCAAAATCTTGTCCTCTCCATCCCACAAACACTACCACCAATCGCTACTAGAGTCACGATGACCATCCCCCTACATACACATACTATCAATAACCCCATATCTCCTCTTTACTCATTCGGATACATACCCTCTATGTCGGTCCCCTATTCTTAACCTTCCTATTCAACATCACCATATAATAGAATGCCACCCACATCACGGGTTCAATACCAGCCCCCTTATGCCATGAGAGGAGTCCCTCCATCACACCTACCAATGACCTCATCAAATTAATGATGGAAAAGATGCAGACGCTAGAAGCATCAATTTACTCTCCTCACACAATTCTCTCACTTACGATGAAATCAGTAATGACCCCATTCATCCATCCATCCCTATTCCCCCATACCCTATATATTGAGAAATGCCAAAATTCAACCACTTGATAGCGAAAGAATACCCACAAACAACATTTTGGTCTTTTAAAGATGGGTTTTCCCGATTTCCCACGATGACGCTTTACTTCGAGGAATTTCCCAATGTCCTGACGGACCTGCATTAGGCGATAGAGTGGGCTACCAAAACACTCCATCTATTTGTTTAATCAAGTATCCCAAGCCTTCCTAGATCACTTCTCCATCAACATTGTTAAGAAGGTTACCATGGCTGATCTTTATTCCACACGACAATATGCGATGATGAGTCTATCGCTAACTTTTTCACTCGCTAGTGCAACCTAATTAACCAGCTCACATTTCAATTACCTCAAACTGAACTCATAGAGTTGTTTACTCAGGCTTGCGCAAGACACATCTCACCAACTCTGTAGGTGTAGACCTTTCGCACTTTTGACAAGGCATTCACCATGGCACGAAATTAGAAATTTATGCTATCAAAGAGAAGAAAATTCAACTTCGTAACAAGAACATCGTGTTCAAATAAAATGATGCTTCTTCATCTTCAAAACCCCAAAAAAACTATTCAAAACCCAAAGGATCTGCCAATGCCGTAGTTCTCAAGGCTGGTCCCCCTCATCAATCAAACCCAACCAAACCTCCTTCTAATCTCTCTCCCATCCAAGCTTTCCAGTTTAGACGAGAACAATGAAAGTACACTTTGATAGGAGAATCTTATTCTTCTATTTTAAAAAAGCTTGTTAAGGATGGTGCCATTACCCTTCCACCTATAAAATCACATACTGGTTTTGACCCTGAGTCACCCATGCCCTCATGGTATAAGCAACATGACTTTTGTAACTATCGTCATGTCAAAGGTCACAACAACAATAATCGCATCACCTTTAAGAATATCATCCAAGAAATGATAGAAAAAGAGATCTAGTCTTGGATAGCCCAAATGCACTGCTAACCAATACCTACATATCTTCGAGAAACCATTTCCTAATCATGCCCCTTCTTCCACCCAAGTGGTGATTCTTCAAACAATGATAGCAACGTCTGCGAGGTCCATGCTATTTTTCGATAACATACCGATTGCTTCCCACTTGCCTCATGTTCCTTCCATAGAGGAAATATTAGCTTTGAGCTCCAATACCTACACAAGAACCAAATTCATCTGCTCCTCCACCCACAGAGGAACCCCCTTCATTTTCCCCTTCACTCGTGGAAGAACATATAATTAGCACACCACCCTTGACCCCTCAAATTTATGAGAAATTGTCGGTGGCACCTCTCCTACTCATAGAAGATGCAGGTCCACCGTTTACACCAACACAAGGAAATTAGCCCATCCTCCCCTCTACCCATGCAGGATACTATAGAAATACCATTTCCTTTAGATGACCATTCACCATCGGACCTTCAAGATCCCATAGATCTACTTTCGGCTCTCTTATCAACAAAGTTCGAGGTTAGCCATTTCCTGTATCTTGAACACATTTTACGGGGATTGCTACTTGATCCACGTCGGCCCCACTTATGATAGTACCATTTTCACACTTGGCCAATCACCTGGACTATGTTGATAGAGCCTTACTTTGGGGACGCCTTCTACTTCCTGTTTCAACACAAATACAATTGTCACTCACTAACACCTCCGCTATCTATCCAAAAGTGTTTTGAGTGACCAAACCAAATATAACTACGACTATTGTAACACCTTCCACATCACCACCCATGGCCTAAATCACACCTCTACCTATAACCCAACATACATCTATACCCAAACACTTACCCATGCCCATAACGCCTCCTTTACCTAAACCCATCACTACCCTAAGGATCATACCGACATCAAGCCTTACTCACCCGTCTATCAAATTAGACTTAGCCACATCCTCCAAAACTAACCCCGAACTCACCTCAGCCCTAAAAAGAAGATCCAACCTCCTAGGTCTCATATACAAACCTCACTTACTATGCCATTATCACCTTCACCCCTTCCTTCCATCCTAGGACCTCACCCCTCGACCACCGGCTAAGAAACCCCCATCCACCGGTCATCCGAGAATGCAACAACCCATTTCCCCATCACGGACCTCTAATATACCAAAGATACCCACACAACTTCCATTGTCATCTGTAACCTTCTTACCACCCATACCACCACTATTGTCCATAAATTCCTCATTACCCATGACACTTTCTTCTCTTTCATTCATGCCTTCTACCCAACCTATACCACCCACCTCCACAACACCTCGGTTACCCCCATGGGTAACCCGTCCTCTTCCACCATTTAATTTTCCCTCTACATCTCGTACACCCGTATCATCGTCACCTAAGAGGATGCAACCTAAAACTAAAAATATGTTACCCTCTAATAAGGTAGTTAAACCAACCAAACCTTCCATCACCAGCTCTTCTACCATGCCCATACCCAAGCAGATGCAACCAAGACTGAAGACCACTCCACAAACCAAAATATTGGACCAACCCATTCCCTCGATTGTAAAGCCTCTTCCTCCACAATCAACCACACATGTACCCAAATCCACATTCACCTCCCATTGTGATCCGCTAGTAGGGTCCTACGCCAAAATATTAACCAATCTCCTCGAAACTTCTGTCATCACATTACCACCTCTTAGAACTTATGACCCCTTAAATCCAAACCAAAAGGGTTTGAAGAAAACAAAATTTGTGCCTACCATCATGTACCAGGAAACGATGTAGAGAACTGTAAGGCTTTGAAAACCGCTCTTGTCTAATTATGTCCTCCTGAGGAAAATTTTGATGACGATGATCTTCTTGATGAAGACCCCATTTCTCCTTTACCAATTTCCCTAGATTTTCTTCCATTACCTACTCAACGACCAAAATCTCCACCCCCACAACTCTTTGATCCACCCCAAAGATTTGAGCTCAACATGGTCCATATACAAGAGTTGGCCAAACCACCACCCAAATGCCAATGTGCCCTACTCATTTCATAAGGATCATATCCCCCACTAGGGTTTTACCCCTCATGCCGCTATACCTTCCATGACACACCCTCTTCATCCACCTCCCTCAAATTAACATGGTTCACGTTACCACCCGTGCTTAGAAAAACAAGGGAAAAGAAAAGGCAAATGACCCATGAACCAACCTTGTACCCAACATACCATCCGCACCCATGCCTAAAGTCATTATCCGAGGTCTTGCATATCTTGTTTCCGATGGGGTAACACATCACACAATGCTAAAACAATTACACCAATCCCCCTCAAAATGTCTTTATATATGACATCGTCTAAACCTCGAGTCACATCGTTAAGCTCTTATGGAGGTTCTTCAATCTATTGAAGTCTTACCAAATGACCCCACACCCATAGCCTCCATCATTACCCCCACCATGTAGTCTCTCTCACTAAGTCATCACCTTCCTCTACACCTCCACCTACTCACCAAGTGGCTACCCTCGACTTTTCGGATGAAGAGATCACTCCTTCCCAGGTCGACAACCCCGACCCCTCTTTTTCATATTCGTCTTTATCAATAATATACACATACGATGCATTATGATTGATGGTGGTGCTAGCATTAACATCATCTCCTTCCATGCATATGAAAAATGTGAATACCTTCCAACTACATGCATGGTAACCCGGTGATGCTACGCTTCTTCAATGATGCCATGACCTCTAACACAGGTACCGTTGTTCTTTATGTCGTGTGGGTCCCCGCACTATCCTGGAACTTTTCTATGTCTTAGAAGGGGAGTTCTAGTATAACTTGTTTCTCGGCTGACCTTGGATCCGTTCCATGGGTTATGTCCCTTTGACTTTGTAATGCTTTGCCTCAAATTTGAACACGAGGGACATAATTACACCATCCCTGCTGACCCTTTGCCTTTCAAGACCTGTAACATGCTATACCAGCCTAATGATGTACTTGTACCAGTCAAGACATCTACCACCATCCCTACTTCACCTTCGCCTACAAGCCAATCCACCAAAATTGCAACTACTACACTACATCTAACCTTGTTATCCCCATTGCAGCTATAGCCTCTACCACCGACACACATGTTTCCCCATCGTCTAGCGAGCCATATATCCATACTACTCACATACCAACTAATGATCCTTTAGAAGGTATTTTTCAAAGCCTCGCTCTAGGGAATGCCGCCTATATAATATTGACACCTTCCTCACCCCACAAGAGTATGGGAATCTGCGTCAACACCCCAACTACGACATCCGCATTGGTGATGTTTTTCTTTATGGCCCTCCCTAATTTCACACCAATTTAACATATGGGGGACTTGATATTGCTACCTATAAACCCAAACCTCCATCCAAAGCCCAACCATTTTTGTCTGACCTACACTCCCTCACTAACCACCGCTTCACTCACACTTTCCTCCACCAAAATGCGTGGAAAGGATTTAACTTCGATTTTATGAAAAGGCCATCATCTTGTCATTTCTTGTACCTCTGGTAAACATAGTGACCGTAGTGGAATTGGTTTTGATGCTCCACCCTCCAAGAAGGTTCACGTCGACCTTATCTAGGATGATAAATCTTGCCCCTCCCATTCACCCACATTACTGTCTTCACCCACGGAATCCATAGATCCCGAATCTATTCCTCCTAACTTTTTTTTTGTAAACACCATTTCCTTGGGACCACTTTGACCTATCAAAGCAAGGGTGAGGCTCCCTCTTATCTCCCATTCTTGCATCCTGATATGATTGATGCCATAGGCCTTCATTAACGTCATTCAATGTTAGGATGATGAGTCCCTCCTCACCTACCTTAGTGCAGAAGACTCTTATATTCATTGGTCGTTACCCTCTAAGACGTAAACCATGTTGAATGAAGCTACCATTGAAATCAAAATTAATACTTAGGATGACCCACACATTCTAAAGATCGGCCAATCCTAAGATGCTTTACTTGAACAGAAGCCTTCCCCTCTTTCCTTTGAGACTAGCACCACGTTTTCCTGGTCCTATGCCAATATTCCTGGCATTGACCCAAAATCATGGTTCACAATATCGTAACCATTCCTCATGCCAAACCCATCAAACAAAAGCTACAGAAAATGCATCCTCACATTGCTCTTTTGGTCAAAGAATATCTTCAACGCCTTCTCTCGGTTTCCTTCATTCTACCCATTGATTATCCCTATGGATTTCTAACATTGTTCATGTCACAAAGGTGACAGGGAACTCCGCATTTACATGGATTTTCGTGATGTTAACCTCACCTACCCCAAAGATGATTTCCCCTTACACGACATCGACCAACTAGTTGATCTCACCACTGCCATGAAATGTTATCACTCATGGACAATTTCTCTGCTACAATCAAATATTATTAGCTCCATAAGATCAAAACAAAACTACCTTCATCACCCCTTGGGGAATTTATGCTATTGAGTCATGCCTTTTGGCCTAAAAATGCTAGTGCTACATATCACTGAGCCATGAAATACATCTTCCATGACACCATGCATCATATATTAGAAGATTATGTCAATGATATGCTTCTAGATCCAAGCATCAAACCAAACACCTGCTGTTCTTAAAGTCATCTTTGACCGCCTCATCAAGTTTTGTGTTCGTCTTGACCAAAGAAGTGCATCTTTGTGGTACTTTCTCGGAAAAATCCTAGGTTTCATCATTTATTTGCGTGGTATAGAAGTCAATCCTACTAAAGTCAAGGATATTCTTGACTGCGCCACCTAGTAATCTCCATCAACTTTGTAGCCTACAAGGAAAGTTACTATCAATTCGTCATTTTATCTCACAAGTTTCCGATCGCTTTATCAACCATTCCATCATCTTCTCAAGAAAGACGTTTCATTCAAATGGGATGTTGAATGCCATAAATCCTTCAAAGCCTTCAAAAATA
Organism: Taxus wallichiana var. yunnanensis; assembly: GCA_018340775.1. Lineage (NCBI taxonomy): Eukaryota > Viridiplantae > Streptophyta > Pinopsida > Cupressales > Taxaceae > Taxus > Taxus wallichiana. The sequence goes on from CM031236.1 coordinate 618,270,187, forward strand.
CCTCCTTGACCACTAGTACTCATTCCTCCTAAAGATGACTAGCCCTTCTACCTCTATATTTCTGCCATTGACCATTCTCTAGGTGCCATGCTCGCTCATCGTGACGACCAACACTGAGAGCAAGTAGTTTATTACATAAGCCATACCCTTCTTGACTACAAAACTAGATATACCCACGCCAAAAACTTTTCCTTTCCTTATTTTTTGTCACAACCAAACTCCACCATTACCTACTCAACCACAAAACCTTCATCGTTACTAATATGGACCCATTACACTATATGTATGCCAAACCTTATTAACATCAACATGCCACATGTTGGCTTATGCTTCTGGCTGACCTCAACCTCGAAATCATCCATCAAAATTCCATCAAGGGTTAGGATATCACCGACCAATTGGCCAACACACCTATTTTCAGGAATCAACCCTCTAACTTCGAATTCCCAGACGAGTCTATAGCTACCCTTTCCCTGGACGAACCCACTTGCCAAATGACACTCTTCTTCGATGGTTCCAAGTGTTAGTGTGGGGGCGGAGCTAGTGTTATCCTCATTCTGCTTGATGGTGAACCTATTCCTTTGTCTTTCAAACTCAATTTTGATTGTACAAACAATATTGCTGGATACGAAGCACTCGTATTGGGTCTCTAGGCTGTTTATGCCTTAAATTTTAAGTCAATCAACATCTTTGGTGATTCTCTGTTGGTCATAAACGAAGTCAATGGTATATACCGGTGTCTTAATGAGATACTTCAAAAGAATAAGCATCACGTGGACACACTTTTGACCACCTTTGGCCGTTACACACTTGAAACCACCCCACGTTCTACCAATAAATTTGTGGATACCATGGCCTCCTTGGCTTTTTAGATACTGCTTCACTCGTGACTCTAAAATCTTTTCACCATACAAAGGCTAGAATCAGCCTCTTATTTACCTCATGAGGTCTACTCCATTGGAACCATTTCCCGACCCCATTGAACTAGACTGGCCTATCAATTGAAAAGTTGAGTTGGTGTAAATTATTTTAAATGTTCCACTAGGATTAACACCCTTGTAACCTTTTATCTTTTGCTTATAAAAAAAATTAGTCACAATTTTCAGGATAAGTGTTAGGTTTTAACGTGTTCCCGAACGTCAATTTTGTGAGCGTTACACTTGGTATCGGAGTCGTGGAATCAAATCTTGGATCCTTGGGAACACTAGAAAACACAAGACATAAACTTGTAACCTAGTGCAAAATTGTTCTTTTAAACCTAGAAAACCACACTATCTGATAATTATATAATTTAGAAAACATAGAAAACTTAAACAAGGCCTAAAATGATGAACTAACTCTCACCTTGGTCTGTGTAGGAGGCGTGGTCTAGAAAAGGGGTTCTTACACGTAGATCTAGATTTGCCACACATAGGATCGGGTTGTAGCGGTCATTCTACCTCGGATGTTACGGGCGCTTGGGGACGTCCAATGCCGCTATACATAGAGGCTCCTTAGGAGGATGAATTGCTAGAAACGATATGGAGCCATCAGTGGATTCTCATACATCTCCTCGACATGATGAGGAACATAGGGAAGAGAAATTTTGCGTGGATTTGGCTAAGGTAGAGTCACCACATAGGGGACATGGAGACATGATTTCAGGATATAGGGACAAATCTTGGAGCCCTAGGAAAGAGAGGAGCATGCAGAGAGACCTAGGGGTCGTCAGTCATCAGCTGTAGACCATATCAGGGAGATCTTGAAGTTATGACTATCTTACTATTCTAGAGATACAAGTGCTTTTTAGGCATAGGCCGGGTTGGTGAGCTTGAGCGGATGCTTCAAGCTCTTCCCTTATACTAGCAACATGAAAGCTCATGTTGCGATCCATCTTCTGAGGGATGGAGCAAGAGTCTAGTGGAGGATTGAGGAGAAGAAGCTCCATGTTGACTTGGAGATAGTTACCTGGGAGCTATTTGAGGAGTGTTTCAAGAGTAGGTATTTTCCTAAGAGGTTTATTCAACAACAGATAGACAAGTTTCATGACCTCCGTCAGGCATCTATGACCGTAGCTAAGTATGAGAGTTAATTTTAGACCTACTCTAGTATGTCGACTATATGCAGGATGAGTAGGTATGGATTCACAAGCTCATACGGGGCCTAAAATGGATTTGGATGGTGTGGGGTGCATTCACCCCCATAGACATTAGCAGAGGCCGTGGAGAAGGCCTATATTGCAAAGGAGACACGAGGGAAGATGTAGCAGGCTAGAGACAGAGTTCGGAGCCGCATCCAGCAGATACATGATGGCAAATAGAGGGGGTAGGTTCCTCCTCCTCATGGTGGATAGAGTTCGGGACAATCTTCATTCAAGCCACCACAACAGCCACCTCATCAAGCTTGTGTAACCGCCCACCTCATAGACCTCTTGAGATATTCGATACATAGGCGGGCGGAGTATGGGTCCTCCACCTAGGGGTCCCATTAGAACATAGGGTGCTTTGAGAGCTCAGTAAGTAGGAGCTCATCAACAGAGACCTCAGCATTCCATAGCTAGGTCATCAGGATCCATAACACAAACCTCTAGAGTACCAGCTAGAGCTACATCTCACTGGAGAGTTCTAGGAAACTGTTATGGATATGGAGTTGTTAGACATCATTGGAGACATTGCCCAAAAACCCTACTAACAAGGGTAAGATACATATCTCAGAGCCCACTGTTAGAGACATGGGACAGATCAATCTGATCTACGTAGTAGACGAGAACTACAAGGATGAGCACTAAAGAACTGTGATAGAGACAACAGGTAGAATTTGTGGTATTTCTGCCTCTATATTGTTTTTCTGGTTCGTCTAATTATTTTATCGCACCATCCTTAGTAGAGCATTGCAGGCTGGTGGTGGAAATTTGGCGGAGTTTGTAGTTGGGATGTTGAGATGGATTTTGGAGAAAAAATTTCTATAGACTCCTTAGTTAAGGAGTGTGTAGTGGATTTAGGACCCTTCACCACTACCTCGGATCTTCGAATCCTCCCGTTGGGTTATTATGGTGTCATCTTAGGCATGGATTGGTTGTCAGACATAGAGCTAGAGTGGACTATTACCATAGGACTATTGTTTGTCTGAGATGATCTAGGAGTTGAGTCAGTGATAGTGGGATTTAGGATGCCCATTTCCATTTGCACAATCTCCACTATGCAACTTAACCGGTATGTGTGATGAGGTTGTCAGATGTATGCTATTACGGTTAGTGACAGATTTGAGGATGAGTCTAGTGGACCATACTTTGATCACCATCTCATTTTGAGAGAGTTTGCTGATGTTTTTCTAGGGGAGCTACCGGGGTTACCTCCCCATGTGAGATAAATTTCCACATAGATCTAGTTAAGGCACCTGAGCCTATCTCGGGAGTATCTTATCGGATGACTACCCACGAGTTACTGTGAGCTGAAGTTGCGGTGGAGGACCTTCTACAGCGAAAGGCCTAATCTGTCTGAGTGTGTCCCCTTGGGGTGCACAAATGATTTTGTAAAGAATAAGGATGGATCTCTACGGTTGTGTATTGATTCTTTTAGTTGAAAAAGTAATGATCAAGAATCGTTACCCCCTTCCATGCATTGACGATTTGTTTGATCGGATAAATGGGGTCACAATTTTCTCCAAGATAGACCTTAAGTTAGGATATCATCGATTGAGGATCACGGAGGAGATATTCATAAAACCACTTTTCACCATTGTATGAGATATGGCCACTACAAGTTCAAAGTGGTATCTTTTTGTTTGAAAAATGCCCTGCGGTGTCCATGAGCTTGATGAATGGGGTATTGAACATTTTGGATCGCTTTGTGCTCATCTTCCACGATGACATTATTGATTTATTCACGTACACGTGAGGAGCGGGAGGAGCACCTTCACCGGGTTCTTCGGTGTCAACAACATCTCTACGAGATCCTAGAGAAGTGTGCATTCGTCGAGATAGAGGTGCGATATTTAGGCCACATTATTTCTAGGAAGGTATTGCAGCCTATCCTTGAAAGATTCCAGCTATCATGGATTTGTAAGCACCCACTAGTATAAACGATGTGTTCCACTTCATGGGTTTGGCGAGGATATTAGAGTATATTTTTTCAGGACTTTTCTTGGATTACACCCCATCACTTCCTTCTTGAGTGGAAAGGGAAGAAGTTTTTCTGGTTAATTACTTGTGAGTAGGCCTTGAGGAAGCGAAGAAATGCCTCACGAAAACACCTATTCTTACAGGTGCCATATCCTCACGGTGAGTTCTTCATTTGCACGAGATAATTCATTGGCACGACCTTGAGGTGTGTTGATGTAGGAGGGTAGAGTAGTTACGTTTGAGTCTCGCAAACTCAAGAATTATGAGCTCAATTATCTGACTCATGATCTTGAGATTACAACAGATAGTACACGCTTTGGTGCGGTGGAGACATTTCCTTCTTGGCCAGAGATTTACACTCAGGACTGATCACTTGAGTTTTCGCCACCTCTTCACATATTCCAATCTCAATGCTCATCAACGGCATTGGATGGAATCACTTTGCAAGTATGACATGGAGATAGGGCATGTAAAGGGGAAGGAGAATGTTGTTGTAGATGTCATGAGTAGATGGAGACATTTGACTATGGATATTTCAGTGGGTACATATTTGGGGAGCTAAATTTTGCAACAACTTCCTTTAGAGGCGAGATGGTCTTCTCGAGACAAAGAGGTTGGATATATGTTCCTTGAGATGGAGGCTTGAGACAGGGACATTTTGACGAGAGGTTCAACGTGTAACTTATTAAGCCCATCTCGAGGTGAAGAATATGCACACCACTTTGAGATAGTTGTACCATTAGAGAGTACTTGAGAGAGATGTGGCTCGGTTTGTGTCACATTGTTTACTGATGTCGAGGGTGAAGGCCGAGCATCATTATCCAGTGGCCTTCTTTTTCCTCATGCCATCTTGGAGTGAAAATGGGACACCATTTCCATGGACTTCATTGTTGGGTTACTGACATTGAGATACAACCATGATGCCATCACGGTCATGGTGGATAAATTGATGAAAGTGGCTCACTTTTCTCTGGTGAAGACCACCTACATAGCTAGTGTAGTGGAATGAGTATATCTTGATGAGATTGTCAGATTGCATGGGATTCCATAGAAGATTATTTGTGACTGTAATCCTTTTACACTTCCCACTTGTGGGCCACTATGTATTATGCTCTCGGGACGAGGATCAGCTTCACCACCACGTATCACCCTGAGACAGATGGACATATGGAGTGGGTGAATAAGATCTTAGAGGACATGCTTAGGATGTACGTTATGGATCATTAGTCAAGATGGGAGGAGTATTTGTACTTGTTAGAGTTTTCCTACAAAAATAGTTTCTAGAGTTTGATAGACATGGCTCCTTTTTAGGCACTATATGGCACGGAGTGCAGGATACCTCTTAGTTGGGACAATTTAGAGGATAGGGTTTCTCTTGGGCCTATCTTATTGCTTTACATGGAGATGCAAGTTCTTTTGATCAGGTAGAGATTGCAAGAGGTGCAAGAAAGGCAGAAGAAGTATGTGGATTAATATAGGATAGATCATAGTTATGAAGTGGGCACGAAGTTTCTTCTTCATGTCAGACCGCATAAGAGCCCTATCTGTTATGGAAAAGGTTCTAAGCTTGATCCTAGGTTTATGGGTCCCTTTGAGATCATAGAGCATGTCCGTCCCTCGGCCTATCGTCTAGCGTTGTCACCTAGCTTGTCTCACATCCATGATGTGTTTCATGTTTCTGTGCTTAGGAGATATATTTCACATCCTTCTCACGTATTAGATTAGACCACATTGCAGGTGCAAGATTAGGGGTAGGTGATGGTGGAGCCCATCTATATTATAGAGTGCACGACCACAGGCCTTCGAGGCGGAGAGATTGACCAAGTTCGGGTCCAATGGGACATGTATTATAAGACTATTGCTACTTGGGAGGATGCTACATTGCTACGAGATCATTTTTAACACCTATTCCAGGTGACTTCTAGGAGGAAGTTGAGTCTAAGGGGAGGGGATGTAGTGCTCTACGTCCCTTCTACATTCATGTCTTTTGATTTTGACACCATTTACTATGCTTATGGACATTTTGTATTATTCTGACTTAGCATGATGTAGATGTTAGAGATACTGAGATTATTGTTGGTTTTCGATTCTTAGTATGATGTGTGTGTGGAATCTTAGAGACATTTTTGAGATTGATGATTATAAGTTTTGAAATGGTTATACATATTTCGACATGCGATATTTTGTCATATTGAGTAAATCTTTATAATTGAACTAATTTGGTAATCCTATTGATAGTGATGAAATATAGAATCGAGATGTTGTTAGAAATGGTAAATGATATCATAATTTCATAGAGCGATGATTTGATGCATATGTAGATGATTGTGGATTTATATTGCACCTTTTATTTTGGATGTTTTGATGCGGCCGCGAGGTCAAGGAGGTTTTATGTGTTTTGCGGGTAAATATATTCACAACAAACATTGAGGTAGGTGAGACCAACCACATTGGAATGCTAGGTGAATTTAGTAAGGGTCACCATGACAACATGTATTTGTGTGTTTATTTGAATTATTGTTAGGGGGAAATCGTGACCAAGGGTTATGTATTGTCTTTTATATAGTTTCCTTTATTTAATGTAGTATGTGATTTTTAGTGATGTAATTTCCTTGTTTTAATTATTCGAAAATGATGTATTCTTTCCCCTTAATCTTAATGGGTTTAAGTGTATCAATTAAAGTTAATTAATCTTATTCTTAGCTAATTATAGATGCGACCAAAATAATTTCATTTATTAGACTATATAGCTCTTGGGTTTGTGTTGTAAGTTGAGTGTTTGGGATCTGGTGTGTTGTACACTCTGTCCCTTCATGGAAATTCAAATTTTGCCTTAAGGGAAAAATTTGGAAGCTTGTGGGAGAAGTCCCACCCTCTTAAATTGCTATGCCAACCCTACCTATGGATTGGGGGTGAAAAATAGACCCATTAAGTGTTTTGTAAGTCAAAAAGTGACATTTATTGCACTTTTATTACATGGGTCTTTAAGTTTGTCCTTAGGGGGTGTGGGCTTGGATTGTGTGTGTAAGTAATGTGTCATTCCTCTCACCCACCAATTTATTGTGCATTGGGGTTGAGGTTTGACTTGTGAGGTGGAGTTGAGGATGAGTGATGTGGCATCCTACATGGAGCCACCTCACCCTCCTCTCTCCCTTTTCTATTTATTGAAGTTCTTTTTCTTGTTTGGGGGTTACTTCATTATTTTATGCTCTTGAATTTTGGGAGTTAGAGGATTTTGGAGTGCTTGTGGTCTTGGTTGGAGCTTGTTAGTGATTTCTTGGGTTTGAAGAAACTAAGAGATTGACTCTTGGACAAGCTCTACTATGGAAAGGTAGGAGCTTTACTCTTGCTTATGTTATTCCTTATTTTGTGTATATTTGCTTATTTTTTTTGAGTGTTTTGGAATGCTTGTTAGGTGCTTGGGTATATTTCCTAAGTGTGGTGTAGGAGGGGACTATGGGGAGAACTCAAGTAGGGAGGCATAAGAGTTTATTTCATGTTTTGGAGGAGTTCGGGTTGGGTGCCCCACCTTGGACAAGGAATGCTTGTATTTCTTGCTTGTTTCTTTATGAGGGAGGAAGAAGAGAATGAGGGAGGCACAAGAGTATGTGGGAGGCATAAGAGGTACTTGAGGGAGGCATAAGAGTGTGTAAGGGCTTTGAGATATGTGTTGGAGCTTTTAAGGTGGGCACCCATTTCCCATTGGGAGGCATAAGTGGCCTCCCATAGGTTCTTGCTCCTTTTGCTTTTCTTTTTTGAAGACTTATGTAATTTGTTACTTTTCCTTTTAATGTTTGTAGTTGAGTTGAATGTGCTTTGGAATGATTGTGAAATACTTGGGTTTGTGATGTGGAAGCTTGTTCTTGCCATGTGTTGGATCCACATTTCATTGTAATGTGGTTGGGACTTAGGGGCCAATGAGGAGGATGGATTCTCCTCCTCATTGGATATTTTGGTTGGGTGGAGAGTGTTGCCTCTCCCCAATTTTTTTGTGGATCAAACAAATCATGAAGGAGCTCTCTTGTTGGTGATGTGAAGCTTGGAGCTTTTGTTGGAGTCCTTAAGAAATTCCTTCTTGTGAGAAGCCTTTTTGTTTTCCCACTCAAGGTGGAAGATTGTAATATTGCATTTTGTTTTAAAGGAAATGTTGTATTGTAAGTTGTAATATTATTGAAGAAGTTCATTGAAGAGTTGTAAAATTATCCCTTCTCCTTAGATTGTAGTATGGAAAGAAAAGAATCAAAATGGAAATCTTGTGTAAAATTTTAGTTGAAAGTTGTATTGTGAGAAAGAAATATTGTAGCGTAAAGTTAGTCTTGTGAAATAGAAATGAAATCGTATTCTCTTTGCTTGAAGTTTTAAATATTGTGAAGAGAAAATAAAGGATCTAGGAATTGTAAAATGGGAATGATGTATGCATAGCAAACTTGAATGTATAACAAAGTTGTTATAGTTATTTTGAATATATAAATTGTAGTGAAAATGAAAGAGACAACAAATTTGAGGTATATTGTTATTTGGGAATGTTGCATTTTGTAGTAAGAAAATAACAATGTTAGACATAGATATAAATACTTTGTAATATTGGAATTAAAAGGAAATTATTTGAACAAAATGGGAAAGATCTTGTTGTTATTTTTTTTTATTGGAATAGATGATGCTTTAAAATGAGTAGTTTTATCTAAGAAATGAATAAATGGAGCTAAACCTTACAATTGAAAATTTTAGGTGCATAAAATAAAGTTTAGATTGTATTTTTAAACATATTAGTGACTTTTGTTTTTGAGAAAACTTGGAATTTTAGGTTATGTTTCTAAGAAATAGGAACGCCGCCTCCATGGAGATCGACGGTCTTGTATCACCGCTATATAGCAAGGCGGTGGTCTCAGAACCACCACTCCGTAAGGTGGTGGTTTGTGGTTTGTCAAACAGTAGGGTGGTAGTCCCGGGACTGTCGACGTACTCTGGGTGGTGTTTACTGTCACTAACGACATAAATTCTTAGTTCTACGCTTTGTAAACATTAACTTGCTCTTACTAAAATTTTAAGCTTGCAAATTTACTAAGGACACCTCCAGAAAAATGGGTAATGGCTAAATCCTATTTGTTAAAGAAAATGATCTACAAATGGTAAATTAAAATTACCCAATCTCTTTTATATTTATGGGGGTAGGGTTTGCTCCAAATGGAGAACCCCGAATACAAATAGTCTTGAAATAAAACCAGATTGGTAAGGGAAATCCCTTCAATCCTTGCATGGAAGAAATTACTACAATAAAACTACAATCTAAACTAATATAAGCTTGATATCTTTGTAGAATCCTCCATAGTTCTTCTTTTCTTGCTCCCATGGCTTCCTTTGTTCCAACCCGGAAATCAAACAAGAGAGAATAGACCAAATGAGGAGAATAGAATAAACGAAAGGTTTTGATAAGGATTCATAAGGAATTTTAGGGCTAGTTTGGAATCCTAGGATCTAGTGGCCACTTTATTGAGTTGATCTAAGCGTGGAGGATCAACCCTTCTTTTGTTAAATAGGAATGTATTTTTTGTTAATGTTTAAAATAAATTCTTAAGGGTATGTGTAGATGGGTCAATGGGGCCATTTAATTGCCTTAGGGTGCAAAGTCTTTATTAGTTCTTAATATGTTTTAGGAATTTAACAAAAAGGACTTTAAGCTATTAGGATAATGAAACTAAATTAATTAAACATGAGGTCATCCTTATTAGGATTGGAAATTAACTAAAGAGGGAACACACTTAAGCAAGTAAATTAAATTAGGGCACCTTATTAAATGACTTTTAATTAATCGACCTTAGAGGTAAAGTAAATTAAATATTTAATCATTTAACTAGACCTGGCCTATCAATTGAAAAGTTGAGTTGGTGTAAATTAGTTTAAATGTGCCCTAGGGGTTAACACCCCTGTAACATTTTATCTTCTTCTTATTAAAAAAATTAGTTGTAATTTTTGGGATAAGTGTTAGGTTTTAACGTATTCCTAGAACGTCATTTTTGTGGGCGTTACACTTGGTATCAGACTCATGGGTTCAAATCCACGACCCTTGGGCACACTAGAAAACACAAGACATAAACTTTTAACCTACTGCAAAATCATTCTTTTAAACCTAGAAAACCACACTATCTAATAATTGTATAATTTAGAAAACATAGAAAACTGAAACAAGACCTAAAATGATGAAGTAACTCTCGCCTTGGTCCAGTGCAGGGGGCATGGTCTATATGAGGGGTTCTTGCACATAGATTTAGATGTGCCATTGCCGAATCACGTTGTTGCGGCCATTTTACCTCAAAATTCTGAGACTCTTCCAGACATCAATGCCGCTTATTTGTGGAGGGTCCTTAGGAGAAGAAATTGCTATACATGATATGGAGCCATCGATGGAGGCTCATGCATCTCCTTGACACGGCGAGGAACATTGGGTGGATAATTTTTGCATGGAGTCGGCTAGGAAAGATTCACCATAGAGTGGACATGGAGACATTATTTAAGGATATATGGACATATCTCGAGTCCTAGGTAGAGAGAGAAGCATGCGAGAGACCTAGGGATCATCGGTCGTCACTGCAGACCATATCAGGGAGATCCTAAAGCTATGACCATCTCACTATTCTGGAGATACAAGTGGTTTTCAAGAAGAGGCGTGGTTGGTGAAATTGAGTAGATGCTTGAGCTCTTGCCTTATCTTGTACTAGCATGAAATCTTGTGTTGCTATCCATCTTCCGACGGATGGAGCAGGAGTCTAGTGGAGGACCGAGGAGAAGAAGCTCCATGTTGACTTGGAGACAGGTTTTGTGGGAGCTATTTGAGGAGAGTTTCAGGAGCAGGTATTTTCCAATGAGGTTTATTTAGCTTGGATAGATGAGTTTCATGACCTCTATCAGGGATCTATGACTGTAGCTGAGTATGAGAGTCAATTTTTGGACCTACTCCAGTATGTTAACTATATACGGGATGAGCGGTATGGATTCATAGGTTCATCTAGGGCTGAACTTGGATTTAGGTGGTGCGGTGCACATTCACTACCCACATACATTAGCAGAGGCTGTGGAGAAGGCCTATATTATAGAGGAGACGTGGGGAAGAAGTAGTAGGCTAAAGATGGAGTTTGGAGCCATATCTAGCAGATGTAGGATGGAAGATCGAGGGGGTCAATTCCTCCTCCTTGTGGTGGACAGAGTTTAGGACAGTCTTCATTTAGGCCACCATAGTAGCCACCTCAGTAGCGTGATAGTAGAACCACCCACCTTATAGACCTCCTCACGATTCGACGCAAAGAGGGGCCTCCTCTCTTAGGGGTCCCATCAAAACACAAGGTGCACTAAGAGCTCGGTCGTGAGCTCATTAGCAGAGACCTCAATAATCCATAGGCCGGGTCATCGAGATCCACATGAGACCTTTAGAGTACCGGATGGAGCTGCATCTCACCGGAGAGGACCAAGCAAATTGTTATGGTTGTGGTGTTGTTGGACATCATTAGAGATAGTTCCAACAAAACCTAGTAATAAGGGTAAGACAAAGATCTTATAACCCATAGTTGGAGACATGGGACAGAGCCATCGGATCTACGCGCGGTTGAGAACCGCTAGGTGAGCACCGAGTAATGTGATAAAGATGGCAGGTAGTATTGGTGGTATTTCGACTCTATATTGTTTGATTCTGGTTCATCTCGATTCTTTTATCACACCATCCTTAGTAGAGCATTACAAGATGGTGGCGATTAGGAAGGTTCGTAGTTGGGATGTTGAGATGGCTTTTGGAGAAAAAAATTTCTATGAGACTCCTTAGTTAAGGAATGTGTAGTGGATCTGGGACCCTTCACCACTTTGCCTTGGATCTTTGAATCCTTTTGTTGGGTTCTTATGGTGTCATCTTGGGCATGGAATGGTTGTCTGCACATAGAACTAGAGTGGATTATTACCATAAGACTATTTCTTGTAGATATGATCTAGGAGTCGACTCAGTGATAGTGGGAGTTAGAAGGCCCGTTTCCATTTGCACCATCACCGTTATGCAGCTTAAGCAATGTGTGTGACAAGGTTCTCAGATGTATGCTGTTACAGTTAGTGACAGATCCGAGGATGAGTCTAGTGGACCATCCCTTAATGACCATCTCATTTTGAGAGATTTTGTTGATGTTTTTTTGGGAGCTACCAGGGTTACCTCCCCCACGTGAGATAGATTTCCACATAGATCTGGTTCCGGCGTAGAGCCTATCTCATGAGCACCTTATTGGATGACTACCCACGAGCTCGTGAGCTCAAGTTATAAATGGAGAGCCTTCTAGAGAAAGGCCTAATCCATCCTAGTGTGTCCCCTTGGGGTGCACCAATGATTTTGTAAAAAGAAGGACGGATCTCTGTGGTTATGTATTGATTACCACCAGTTGAACAAAGTAACGATCAAGAATCGTTACCCCCTTCCATGCATTGATGATTTAATTGATCAGATGAAGGGGGGAACAATTTTCTACAAGATAGACCTTAAGTAAGGATATCATCTGCTAAGGATCACAGAGGCAGGCATATTCATAAAACCTTTTTCCGTACGAGATATGGCCACTACGAGTTAAAAGTGGTACCTTTTTGTTTGACGAATGCCCCCACAATGTTCATGAGCTCGATGAATGGGGTATTCAGGATATTTTTGGATCACTTTGTGCTCATCTTCCTTGACGACATTTTGATTTACTCACGTACACGTGAGGAGCATGAGGAGCACCTTCGCCAGGTTCTTCAGTGTCTTCGTGAGCAACATCTTTACGTGAACCTAGAGAAGTGTGTGTTCTTCCAGATAGAGGTGCGATTTGGGGCACAATATTTCTGGGATAGGTATTGCATCCGATCCTTCTAAGATTCAAGCTATCATGGATTGGCTAGCACCCACTAGTGTGACCGAGGTGCACAGCTTCATGGGTTTGGCAAGATATTATAGGAGATTTGTTTAGGAATTTTCTCGGATTGCACACCCCATCACTTCCCTTTAGTGGAAAGGGAAGAAGTTTGTTTGGTAAGATATTTGTGAGCGAGGCCTTCAAGACACTTTGAAGGAATTCCTCACAATAGCGCTATTATTTTAGTTCCAGATCCTTAGGGCAAGTTCTTCATTTGCGTAGATACTTCTTTGGTAGGAATTAGAGGTGTGTTGATATACGAGGAAGAGCGGTTTGCATTTGAGTTTTGCAAACTCAAGGATTATGAGCTTAATTATCTGACTCATGATCTTGAGCTTGCAATAATAGTGCATGCTTTGGTGCGCTGGAGACACTTCCTTCTTGGCCGAAGATTTACTGATCGGGACTAATCACTTGAGTCTTCGCCACCTCTTCATGTAGCCCAATATCAATGCTCGTTAGTGGTGTTGGATAGAGTTTATTTGTGAGTATGACATGGAGATCAATCATGTGAAGGGGAAGGATAATGTGGTTGCATACACCCTGAGTAGATAGAGACATGTGGCTATGGATACTTCAGTGGGTATAGATTTGCGGAGTAGGATTTTGCAGCATCTTCCTCATGATCATTTCTACCTTGCAGCTAGAGCATATATTGATTCTCAAAGATCCCTTGAGGGGAAGTTTGATGGATTTTCATTAGAGGCGAGATGGTATTTGTAGACATAGAGGTTGTATATATGTTCCTTGAGATGGAGGATTGAGACATGACATTTTGACAGAGGCTCATCGTGCACCTTATTCAGCCCACCTTGGGGTGAAGAAGATGCACACCACTTTGAGATAGTTGTACCATTGGAGAGGACTTCGGAGAGATGTGGTTCAGTTTGTGTCTTGTTGTTTAGAGTGTCGGAGGGTAAAGGCCGAGCATCGGTATCTAGGTGGGCTTCTTTTTCTCATGCCATCTTGAGTGGAAATGGGACACCATTTCCATGGACTTCATTGTTAGGTTACTGAGCATCGAGATACGACCACGACGCCATCATGGTCATGGTGGATAAATTGAAAAAAATGGCTCAATTTTCTTCGATGAGGACCACCTACACAAGTGACAGTGTAGTGGAACAAGTAAATCTTGATGAGATTGTCGATTTCATGGGATTCCGAGAAAAATTATTTACGACCGCGATCCTTTGTACACTTCCCACTTATGGACCACCATACAACATGCTCTTGGGATGAGGATCAACTTTAGCACAACGTATCACCCTGAGACAGATGGACAGACAGAGCAGGTGAATTAGATCTTAGAGGACATGCTTAGGATGTACGTTATGGATCATCAGTCAAGATGGGAGGAGTATTTGCACTTGATAGAGTTTTCCTACAACAATAGTTTCCAAAGTTCGATAGGCATGGCTCCTTTTCAAGCACTCTATGGCAGGTAGTGCAGGACACCTCTAAATTGGGACATGTTAGAGGATAGGGTTTCTCTTGGGCCACCCTTATTGCAAGACATGGAGCAACAAGTTGTTTTGATCTTGTAGAGATTGTAGGAGGCACATGATAGGTAGAAGAAGTATGCAGATTAGCATAGGACAGATCGTAGTTATGAAGTGGGCACGAATCTACTTCTTGAGTCGACCGCATAAGAGCCCTATTCGATACGAAAAAGTTTCTAAGCTTTCTCCTAGGTTTGTGGGTCTCTTTGAGATCTTGGGCGCATCGGTCCCTTGGCCTATCATGTAGCATTCCCACCTAGCTTGTCTCACGTCCATGATGTGTTTCATGTGTCTTTTCTTAGGATATATATTTTAGATCCTTCTCACGTATTAGATTGGACCGCATTACACAAAGGTGCGGGATCGGGAGGGGATGGTGGAGCCCATCCGTATTATAGAGTGCAGGACTCGGGCCTTCGAGGAAAAAATTGACAAGTTTCGGGTCGGTGAGATAGGTATGGCGAGATTCTGCTACTTGGGAGGATGTTACATTGCTACGAGATCATTTTCAACGCATGTTCTAGTGACTTCTAGGAGGAAGTCCAGGTCTAAGGGGAGGGGATGTAGTGCCCACTTCCCTTCGACATTCATTTATGTTGATTTCGACACCATTGAATATGCTTTATGGACATTTTGTATTATTTTTACTTAACATGATGTAGATGTTAGAATCTTGAGATTATTGTTAGTTTCCAATTCTTATTACGATGTGTGTGTGGACTCTTACATACATTTTTGGGATTGATGATTATATGTTGTTGACATGGTTATATATATTTCGACATGCGATATTTTCATCACATTGAGTTGATCTTAATAATTGAATTGATTTGGTGATCCTATTGATAGTGACAAAATATAAAATCGATATGTTTTTAGAAATGGTAAATGATATCATAATTTACTAGATGATGATTTGATGCATATGTAGATGATTGTGGATTTATATTGCACATTTATTTTGGATGTTTTGATGTGGCCATGAGGCCAAAGGAGGTGTTATGTGTTTTACAGGTAAATATATTCACAACAAACATCAGGGGATTGGAGACCAACCACATTGGAATGCTAGGTGAATTCAACAAGGGTCACCATGGCAACATGTATTTGTGTGTGTGTTTGAATTATTGTTAGGGGAAATTGTGACCAAGGGGTTATGTATTGTCTTTTATTTAGTTTCCTTTATTTAATGTAGTATGTGATTTTTAGTGATGTAATTTCCTTGTTTTAATTATTTAGAAAATGATGTATTCTTTCCCTTTATCTTAATGGGTTTAAGTGTCTCAATTAAAGTTAATTAATCTTATTCTTAGCTAATTATAGATGTGACCAAAAGAATTTCATTTATTAGACTAGATGGCTCTTGGGTTTTGTGTTGTAAGTTGAGTGATTGGGATCTTGAGTGTTGTACACTCTACTCCCCTTCATGGAAATTCAACTTTTGCCTTAAGGGAAAAATTTGGAAGCTTGTGGGAGAAGTCCCACCCTCTTAAATTGCTATGCCAACCCTACCTATGGATTGGGGGTCAAAAATAGACCCCATTAAGTGTTTTGTAAGTCAAAAAGTGACATTTATTGCACTTTTCTTACACAGGTCTTTAAGTTTGTCCTTAGGGGTGTGGGCTTGGATTGTGTGTGTAAGTAATTTGTCATTACTCTCACCCACCAATTTATTGTGCATTAGGGTTGAGGTTTGACTTGTGAGGTGGAGTTGAGGATGAGTGATGTGGCATCCTACATGGAGCCACCTCACCCTCCTCTCACCCTTTTCTATGTATTGAAGTTCTTTTTCCTCTTTGGGGTTACTTCATTATTTTGTGCTCTTGAATTTTTGGAGTTAGAGGATTTTGGAGTGCTTGTGGTATTGGTTGGAGCTTGTTAGTGATTGCTTGGGTTTGAAGAAGATTGGATATTGACTCTTGAAACAAGCTCTACTATGGAAAGGTAGGAACTTTACTCTTGCTTAGGTTATTCCTTATTTTGTGTATATGTGATTTTTTTGAGTGTTTTGGAATGCTTGTTGGCTGCTTGGGTAGATTGCCTAAGTGTGGTGTAGGAGGGGACTATGGGGAGAACTCATATAGGGAGACATAAGAGTTAATTTCATATTTTGGAGGAGTTTGGGTTGGGTGCCCCACCTTGGAGAAAGAATGCTTGCATTTCCTACTTGTTTCTTTATGAGGGAGGAATAAGAGAATGAGGGAGGCATAAGAATATGTGGGAGGCATAGAGTGTGTAAGGGCTTTGAGATATGTGTTGGAGGTTTTTGAGGTGGTCACCGAATTCCCATTGGGAGGCATAAATGGCCTCCCATGGTTCTTGCTCCTTTAGATTTTCATTTTTGAAGCCTTTTGTAATTTGTTGATTTTCCTTTTTGTGTTTGTAGTTGAGTTGAATGTGCTTTGGATTGATTGTGAAATACTTGGTTTTGTGATGTGGAAGCTTATTGTTGCCATTTGTTTGATCCACTATTCATTATAATGCGGTTGGGGCTCAAGGGCCAATGACGAGGTTGAGTTCTCCTCATTGGATATTTTGGTAGGATGGAGAGTGTTTCCTCTCCCCCCATTTTTGTTGTGGATCAAACAAATCATGAAGGATCTCTCTTGTTGGTGATGTGAAACTTGGAGCTTTTTTGGAGTCCTTAAGAAATTCCTTCGTGTGAGAAGCCTTTTTTTTTTCCCCACTCAAGGTGGAAGATTGTAATATTGCTTTTTATTTTAAAGGAAATGTTGTATTGTTAGTTGTAATATTATTGAAGAAGTTCATTGAAGAGTTGTAAAATTATCCTTCTCCTTAGATTGTAGTATGAAAAGAAAAGAATCAAAATGGAAATCTTTTGTAAAAGTTTAGTTGAGAATTGTATCGTGAGAAAGTAAGATTGTAGTGTAAAGTTAGTCTTGTGAAATAGAAATGAAATCTTATTGTATTTGTTTGAAGTTTTAAATATTTTGAAGAGAAAAGAAAGGATCTAATAATTGTAAAATGGGAATGATGTATGCATAGAAAACTTGAATGTATAACAAAGTTGTTATAGTTATTTTGAATATATGGATTGTAGTGAAAATGAAAGAGACAACAAATTTGAGGTATATTGTTATTTGGGAATGTTGCTTTTGTAGTAAGAAAATAACAATGTTAGAAGTAGATATAAATCCTTTGTACTCTTGGAATCGAAGGAAATTAGTTAAACAAAATGGAATAGATCTTGTTGTTGTTATTGCTTTTATTGGAATAGATGATGCTTTAAAATGAGTAGTTTTATCTAAGGAATGAATAAATGGAACTAAACCTTACAATTGGAAAATTTAGGTGCATAAAATCAAGTTTAAAATGTATTTTTAAACATATTAGTGACGTTTGTTTTTAAGAAAACTTAGAATTTTAGGTTATGTTTCTAAGAAATAGGACCACCGCCCAGTGCGAGTGACGGTTTCATAATCTGCTTTGCTTTCGCCGCGAGGAGGCGGTCTCGGAACCGCCGCTCTGTAAGCGGTGGTTCGTGCTTTGTCACTCGAGGTAGGGCGGTGGTCCCGGGACCGCCGACCGGCTCACAGGCGGTAGTTGCATCACATCGACAACGAAAATTCTCGATTCCGCACTTTGTGTAAACTTTAACTTGCTCTTATTAAAATTTCAAGCTTGCAAATTTACTAAGGACACCTCAACAAATGAGTTATGGCTAAATCCTATTAGTTAAAGCAATTGAAGTATATAATAAAAATATTATCTAAATTTACTAAGGACACCTCCAACAAATGAGTTATGGCTAAATCCTATTAGCTAAATTTTTTTATCCGAAACAATATATAATAAAAATATTTCAAATTCTTTCGAAGAGAACTATTGGTCAAATTTGTGACCAACTCCACTTTTTGTAATATTATTGGATGAAAAGTGATATGTAATTGATAACATCATTCTACAACCGAATTGAGATATTGATCCATGTTCATCACTCCATCCATGATTTAGACACCTCCCTCCTGCAAAAGGAGTGATGTTTTCTTATGAAGGCCACCTTCCCATTCTTACTAGAAAGTGATGAGACAATGATCAAACATAATATATATTAGGTAGATTGAAATTAGATGTCAGGTTGAAAGGAGAAAGGAGAACACATATTCCTAGTGAGAATAACACATTCAAGGAGTGTGACAACCTAATAATTGCCAACCTATAAATTTGGCCACATAAACTAACGTTTCTAAGTTAATGCCTACCTGTGAAAGATTGCAAATGAGAATAGTCAATGGTGTTTAAAATAGTAAAAAGCGACATGTTTAATGACACACCATTGAAAAGGGATCAACCCTCGTTAGCCTTTTGAATTTCAACCATGATGAAGCAGCCATAACTTAACTAATTGCGTAGTGTTTTTATATGTAAGATTAAATGAAAGAATGTAGGTATGTTACAGATAGAATATAGTAAATAAAATTATTTAAATTAAACACACAATCCATGATACATCCATAATACATCAATTGAAGTATATAGAAAAATTTATGGCAGAAAACGGGAGGAGAGCTGAAAACTTACTTATTAAAAACTCAAATAAATAGACGGATAAATCACGAGTATTTCTATATATCCGCACATATGTAATGTACACACAGAATTTATTCATTTTAATGCCGGATACAACATTTTTAAAACAAACCATTGCCAATCATATGAATTTATGTTTGCAAGTCATATTTATTTATTTAAATCCTGGATACAACTTTTAATTTTTTTGTGCTGGATACAAATTTCATAAGATTGCAAACAGACCATTGCCAATCGTATGAATCTACGATTGGCTGTCATCCAAAAGATGAAGGAGGGATTCAAATGCACATTCTGTGCAGGGTATCATAAGACCCATTTCATGATCGTATCCTAACTCTTCTTGTGCTTTATCTAACAATGGACGAAACAGCGGATGGTTTAAATGGGTTGCACGTATGATAAAACTTCTGCGATGACTTCCAACATACACAGCAACGCAGCCCTCTGGTACATCCCACGGAATTGTCTTCTCTGCATCATCACATTTCACATTCAAACACCTCCATTTTTAAGACTGAAAGCTGCCTTCTTTAGATAAGCAATTCGAGCGGATTGGTTCCCTTGTGCGTTCCTCATTGCGCAGAATTCCAGTATGGAAATGTTGAAATACACAGTCGTAATGTGCAGTGAAATTGTTTCTGAGAGGAAACCGAATTTGGTGAGATAAATAGGGAATTCTGATTATTAAAGTATCTTCCGCCAACTCCATGAAACAAATATATAAGACGAAGTATCTGCCGCCAACAACACCTTGACAGTACTAACTTTTCCCTTTCATGATCTCGTTCTCCTGAAATTTTGATTTTTAAACGTTTTCGGAAAAATCTATGACGCACTTGCTGACAAAATTATTGTACAAGTTCTTTCTCTCCGTTGGTTTATGGTTTCACCGTTTGTTGAAATCTCCTTCAAATGTGTTTTATATATCAATTCATTTATATTGAGCCTAATTTAAATGGTTATATTATTGTGTCTTTATATTTTTATATTGAAAATTATTTTTAAGTGTCACCTAGCACATTTCTAAATATTCTCCTATTTTATTTATTCATATTATACAAATTATTATTATTTATTCGTATGTAATTATCATGTTTTTATTGGAACAAAATATTATATCACATTATCTTAAAATAATAAGTTTTCAATAAGTTAGAACAAAATATGTTGAGTTGGTATAAACAACCCAAATAACAAAATCATTGTCATGTAAACACATAGTCAAAGAAAATTAAAATTAATCAAAATACATAATGTAATATAGCACATACAAATAGCAACACCAACGGAAGGTAGGAAAAGAATTGTTGAGAAGCAAACCTCAAGAGGAAGTTCATACAAAGACAAATTAGGCACAACCCACCCATCTCCGTCAAGGGTGTCACCAACTGAGCCAAGGAAATATTAATTCCCTACCAAATGATCATAGGCAAACAAAATTGAACAATGACTTTCATAGGGGAGGACCACCAAGATGGGACAAAAATGCTTTTCCATCTAGAGTTGTGGGTTCATTCACCTCTACTAGGGATTGGGATTGGATAAAAACCTACAAGACCATTTATATCAATAATGTTTAGAATCGAGTAATAGAGAACCCTTCATTGGTTGATCTAAAGAAACACTGCTCTTAGTGTAGGTAGCACTCTAGAAATAATAATAGAGAAGTTACTATCGATGTTAAAAGTAAATATCCACCTTCTTCGTCTATGCTTGGATTTGCACTAATTACACTAAATATGTGATAAGAAATTTATCATTAACAACAAATTGAGGATCTTGCCGGGCTTCCACTTCAGCTCTAAAACAGATCTTTCCTGCTTGTGCAACACCCACATTTTACACACACAAATACAACACATATAATAATAGGAAAAATATTTCTTTGGCCTACATTGCTTGATACATAACATCGAGATAGGATCACTTAGGATAATGCATAACACATGAGACATTTTTCTAACCATGGACCCACATATATAATATGAAACACATGATGAATGTCAAAACCACATTTCCAAAAATGACAAAGTACAACAATGACCCACTGAATGTACACTTACTCACAGGAATTTCCCACAACACATCATTGTTCATGGTGAATTATTTATTAAAATCCTATTTTTATTAGTTCACTATAATTATCTGAAGTAAACATAACATGGGACCCTTCGTCCCTTTACAACTAGGATGCATGTTGTTTTTTTAACATTTCAACTATAGTGGTTCCTTTAGAATTTTGCTCCTTTCTCTAATGGAAATACATTTCTATAACATGATTGTGATTAGGATCGTATATGCACACATGCATCTTTTAATATTTGACTTAAGGATTTGTTTGAAAGAGCCTTGTTTACTTGGTTTGGGAAAATATTATCATTAGGAGGAAAATTCATAAAAAGAAAAAGGAAGGTTACATGGTGAATGCAAAGCCTATCCCGAGTTCATTACATAGAATTGTTTAATACTAACAATACATTATTTTAATCTTAAAGTTATTACAACCAACTATGTAGCTTAGTGTTATCTCTTGAAAGTGCACCCTATGTAGAGATGGTTGCAGTGTTCTAAGCTTGCAAAATTATCTCTCCCTTTTGTAGATACAATGGAAACACATCAAGTCTGTGGGTATACCTATTTTATGGTGAGTCTCCGTATCAAGGTCGGTTCCTTATTGATGTATCCTAAACTGATTTTTGGGGTTTAAGGGTAAAAGATGACTGTAAAATGAAATTAAAACTGAGGTGATACACCAAACTTGTATGAGGTATTTGACTGAGTACATGCACAATTTATATGGGAAAGGATTCTTGATGTACAAGCCAACAGTTTTCTGCAGAATATTAAAGGCAAACACTTGGAGGTATTGAGGGAAAATATCACAACAATACTGCTAAGCTAAACATACACATTAATATCATGCAAAAATTACTGAATTTGCAATAGGGTAAGATGATTAATCAAGGAATTCATATTCACATGATTAATGGGAACATACACAAGATTGCAAATAATTGGAAAGACAGAAAATACTTCCCATTCAAAGGGAAAAAGCTGGAAAAATAGCTTCAACACTCCTACATCTAAAAGTCCTCCCTTGTGCTTTGCAGGCATACGATATATAGCAAAATTAATTTACCCACCCTTCCTAAAAATAGACTGAGGTTGTACTCACTCATGTATTCTATTTTTATCCACGAATAAAATAAAGTAAACTAATACAAAGAGGCATTAATAGCCTTTGATTACATACAGTCAAACTACAGTTGACTGTTCTATTTTTAAGAAAAGCATGGGTGAATAATTTGCTAATAATAAATCTTGCTTGATGAGCAAGTCTCCTCCTAGTGCATGCGATTATGTCCTCTTGTTGATCTGTCCTTTTGTGAAGGCATGCAAAAATACTCTTGTGTATTGAGCAAAATCAAAAATACAATATTTGCAATACTTGCAAAAATAATTCATCCAAATATCCACTTAATGGGGACCACCTCCAAGCTCAAGTTCTGATGTTGACATTCCTTGTCCTCTAGTGGTCACATGGATAGCACACTATAAATCATCTCCAACCCCTTCAATAGTGGGGACCACCTTTGCAGTTTAGTAATAGTCTCACCATGGTTTGGCCACTCTTGTATAACACATGGTCATACTATAGTCCACCACCCTTTGATTAATATTCTATTGTATAGTTGGTCGGCTTTTGAATTGTGAATATAATAAGGTGGGAATTACCTTTTGGCTTGATCATTGCATAAGATGATTGGTTGGCACTTTTGGAATATTTAAGCTTGGACTATAGTTGGTATGTCAAATGCAAATAATTTTTGAAATAATAAAGTCTGGCCCCCTCGTGACGATGAATCACCCCTCCATGCGCTTTGTTAGTGGCATCTTAACTTAGGTTGAGTTTTTTTTTAAATTTGTAATCAATCTGGGCTATCAATCTGTATTGTTTATTAGGGTTTTAACCCACAATTAATGTGGCCGGTGGCATCTGACCATGATGGTTTGCTTTGTTTTTTGGAGATCGATCCCTGAGCATTGATCTTTGTACTTGTCGAATATTTATCGTTTGATCACTGACCCTTGGTTAGGGTTAGGTTAAGCCAAAGTTCAGGTGGGTGAGTCAAAACAACTCAAACCTCATCTAATTTTTCATTTCGCATCTCGTCTGCAAGGGCGAAGCTCTAGAAATTTTTTTATCGACTGACATTTTCATTTAATGAAGGTGGGTTTCCTTACTAGGTTAACTCTCTTAGCTTCGTCGGTTCTGCATTTTGTAGTTTTTCCTCTGTTTTGAGTTTCGAGCAAGATAGTTGTCAGTATTTTCTGCCATTGTTAAAGTCCTTCAAACTCTGCCCCTCTGCATTAATGGTTTATGAGCTTGGTTGAATATGTATCTTTATTGTTCTACTCTATTTGAGTTTTACGAGGAGGTGGTTACTGTGATGCGATAAGGGGATCATACACTATATTTCTTGTCATTTCAGCTTTTGTTGTTTGGTATTTGTTCGAAAGGTTGATGAGCTTGACCTTCTTGAGTTATTTTGTGGCATGTGCCTTGGTTATTTAAGCTTTTCTTTGAAGTGGTCAACATATTTAATCACCTTGAGCTCGAGACTATGTAACTATCATACTTTGTTTGATAAAGGATGGTAAGTTTTAGTCTCCTAAGCCCCACTGTTACTTTGTCTTTGCCATTTCGACTTCAAAATACTGATACTCATTTTTCCTTTGCATTTTCAACGTGATTTACGGACAATATTGGTCTTTGAATTGGAATTCGTTCTGGGTTCTCATTTTTTTTAGCTCTAAACTCGATGACCATTTGAGGGTTTGATTAACTTCAATTTAACCAGTAAGTACTTGTTTCTTACTCTAATTTTTATACCCATTTAGTGGAATTTTTGATTAAAGTCGAAACTATATTTCCTTCCTCGGATCTACGACTTGAAATGATTTTCAATGTGAATCATGAATTTATGAAATGTTTGAATCTTCCTCAACTTTGGAAATGCATGAGTTTTCTTATTTCTGAGCTCCTCTGCTTGTACCTGTATAATTTCAAATTTTTGAATGCTAAAAGGCTTTGTTCTCTTGTTACCTGTATTCATTCCTTTGATTTGTATTGTAATAAATCTGTATCTACATATGTATATTTTTTTAATTTATGGCTTGAACATTGCAACCCAAATTTGGGTATTCCTCCATTCTTTTGCTTGGAGATGAATATTTTGTGTCCTCATATTTGCTTCATTATGAAAACTACAATTTTAGAATGGCTAAACTTTGTAAGATTATCTTGAAATTTCATTTTATTTAGCTGTTAAGCTATAATGAATGCTCCAAAGTACTTCAATTTGATGACTAAAAGTACAATCCATTTCTTTTCTACTTAATTACTGCATTTCCTTTTTATTATAGCTTAGTATGTATGTTGGAAAATTTAAAATGTCCATTTTACATGGCGAAGCCCTGTAGCACAATTTTTTTGAGATTTCCTTCTTTTATTTTTGTTTCAGCTGTAAAAGATGTACTTTCTTATTCAAAACACGAATGTATCACTTTTCTCATTAAAGCTGATTTGTTGGTGGAAATCAAACATAATAAGCATGTATTGGATCATGGCATTCCCTTTTCTGATTTTTATATCACTTATTTGATTTACATACAACTCTTAAAGAATGTATTAGTTAAACACAACATTATTGAAAGTTGTAAATGTCCATTTTACATGATGAAGACCTTCCAAAATTTTCTCATACCTCTTTCTCATTCTACATTATCTGTAATATTCTCTTTCAGTCAACTTCAGCCTTTAAATTCTGACTCTTCTTCTTCAGTTGTAATATGGAACATGTACTTTTATCTGTAAGTCTCTTCTCTATTATGTAATGCAACTTTTTCTATTTCAAAAATAGTTGCTGAACTTTGAGTTCCATTCTTCTTTCATACCAGTATGTACTTGTGAATTATCTGCTTCATGTACCGTAGGATAGAAACCTTTTGAACTCTGCAATCTTTATCTCCACTGAGGACTGTAAGACATGATTTATTTCTTCTTGGCATGACTTTGTTTCGCACACTTACAAAACAGTTAGAAAATATTGATGCTTTTTTGCCTCTCTTATGTCCATGGTTTTTCTTTTCTTCTCTCTCCTTCTTTCTAAGTGAATAAATCATGTATACTGTTTGATCTTCAAGTAATCTATATCTCCTGTTGTTAAGAGATCCATATGCATGAATTAGGATAGTATAGGAATATGGATTAACCCCAGCTCAGTAATCGATAGTTTTCTCTTTTCTTTTTTCAAGGAGACGGTGTCCATAAGCGGCGAGATAAGAGGGAACAAATATGGAGATGGAGATGCCTCAACTGGAGAAGAAAACTCCAAGGAAATGATGGGTTCACTCATACTCTATTTTCTCTTTCATGCATATGTACCTCTTATTTCAGTAGCTGTACTTTACTTTTCAATTACATCCCTCGACTTGTGTGGGAACATTTGAAATTCCTTATGAATAAAACATCGAATTACGAAATTGAGTTGTGTATTTTTTTTTTGCATTTAAGCTTTCTATATGGATTGTATGATGAACTAAACAACTCAATAATATAATTGAATGTCTTAATCATGAAGGAAAGAACATTAAAGAATACCTGTAACATCCAATGTAATGAACTCTAATTTTTGTAATCTGCAGTCATGATTTCTACTCCAAAACCTAACACTTCATCTATTCTATAATTTGGTGTCTTCATCAAGACAACACAATTGTCCTTCAAGGCTTTGTGTTCTTTTGTTGAAGATAGCATGAAATTGTAGACTATGTGATCTGTTATGTTTTGTAACAACACACATAGCTATAGATTTCATGTAATCATTAATTAATTCAACATAGTAACAATATTGTTTGAAAGAACCTCCCCTAGCTTAGGTATACTTCACCAATGCTATCCATTGTAATGAAGTTTCGAGTTGCCCATTTTTACACAAGTACAAAAATTGTCAACATTTTTGGCGATCCTATAGGAAAAGGCAGTATGCTTATCTTGTAGACCGAAAGCCATGCTCTTGTCCATTTGGCACGAAGTCTAAACCATGTAACAATTTATATGGGAAAGGATTCTTGATGCACAAGCTAATAGTTTTCGTAGAATATTATAAGAAAACACTTGGAGGTAATGAGAGAAAATATCACAACAATACTTTGTTAAGCTAAGCATACACATTAATAACATGCAGGAATTATTGAATTTTCAATAGGGTAAGATGATTAATCAAGGAATTCATATTCACAAGATTTATGAGAACATACACAAGATTGCAAATAATTGGAAAGGCGGAAAATACTTTACTTTCCAAGGGAAAAACTAGCGAAAATTCTTTAAAGACTCCCATATCTAAAAGTCCTCCCTTGTGCTTTGCTAAGGAACCCAATATATATCAAAATTGATTTATCCACCCTTCTAAAAATAGACTAAGGTTGTACTACGCCATGTATTCTATTTTAATCCTTTATTTAATAATAAATAAAGGAATAAAATAAAGTAAACTAATAAAAAGAGGCATTAATAGCATTTGATTACATACAGTCAAACTGCAGTTGACTATTCTATTTTTAAGAAAAGCATGGGTGAATAATTTGCTAATAATAAATCTTGCTTGGTGAGCAAGTCTCCTCTTAGTGCATGCAAATTCTGCCCTCTTGTTGATCTGTCCTTTTGTGAAGGCATGCAAAATACTCCTGTGTATTGAGAAAATAAAAAATACAATATTTACAATACTTGCAAAAATAATTCATCCAAATATCCACTTAATGGGGACCACCTCCAAACTCAAGTTCTGATGCTGACATTCCTTGTCCTCTAGTGGTCACATGGATAGCACACTATAAAACATCTCCAACCCCTTCAATAGTGGTGACCACATTTGCAGTTGAGTAATAGTCTTACCATGGTTTGGCCACTCTCGTATAACACATGGTCACACTATCAACCGCCACCCTTTGATTAATATTGTATTGTATAGTTGGTCGGCTTTTGTATTGTGAATAGAATAAGGTGGGAATTACCTTTTGGCTTGATCATTGCATAACATGATTTGTTGACACTTTTGGAATATTCGAGCTTGGACTATAGTTGGTATGTCAAATGCAAATAATTTTTGAAATAATAAGGGCTGGCCCCCTCGTGACAATGACTCACCCCTCCATGCACTTTGTCGGTGGCATCTTAACTCGGGTTGAGTTTGTTTTGAAATTTGTAATCGATCTCGGGACATCGATCTCTATATTTGTTTAATTTGGTACCATCGATCTCGTATCTATTGGTTAGGGTTTTAACCCCGCAATTAATGTGGCCGATGACATTTGACCATGATGGTTTGCTTTTTTTTGGAGATCGATCCCTGAGCATTGATCTTCATACTTGTTGAATATTGATCGTTTGATCACTGACCCTTGGTTAGGGTTAGGTTAAGCCAAAGTTCAGGTGGGTGAGTCAAAACAACTCAAACCTCATCCATTTTTTCATTTCACATCTGGTTCGTGGGTGAAGCCTTGGAAATTTTTTTTATCAACGCCATTTTCATCTTATGAAGCTCAACTTCCTTACCAGGTTGACTCTCTTAGCTCGGTTGGTTCTACATTTTGTAGTTTTTCCTCTGTTTTGAGTTTTCTGAGCAAGGTAGTTATGGGTATTTTCCACCATTGTATAAGTCTTTCAAACTCTGCCCCTCTGCATTAATGATTTCTAATCTCAGTTGAATATGTATCTTTATCATTCTGCTCTGTTTGAGTTTTCTGAGGAGGTGGTTTGTGATGCAATAAGGGGGCTTGTACATTGGTATTTCTTGTTGTTTCAACTTCATTGTTCGAATTTGTTCGAAGGGTTGATGAGCTCGACCTTCTTGAGTTCTTTTGTGGTCATGCCTTGGTTATTTACGAGCTTCTCTTTGAAGTGGTCGCCATTGTTAATCACCTTGAGCTCAGGACTTTTTAACCATCATACTGTTTGAAAAAGGATGGTAAGTTTCGGTCTCCAAAGCCCCATTGTTACTTTGTCTTTGCCATTTTGACTTCAAAATACTAACACTTATTTTTCCTTTGCATTTTCAACGTGATTTACGGGACAATATTGGTATCTCGTATTGGAATTCGTTATGTGTTCTCCTTTTTTGGCTCTGAACTCAATGACCATTTGAGGGTTTGATCAACTTCAATTTAACCAGTAAGTGCTTGTTTCTTACTCTGATTTTTTGATACCCATTTAGTGGGCTTTTCTATTAAAGTCAGAAATTGTATTTCCTTCTTCGGATCTGCAACTTGAACTGATTTTCAATTTGAATCATGAATTTCTCGAAAGGTCCAATCTTCCTACACTCTAGAAATGCATGAGTTTTCTTATTTCGAGATCCTCTGCTTGCACTGTATAATTTCAAATTTTGAATGCTAAAAGGCTTTGTTCTTTGTTACTGTATTCATTCCTTTGCTTTGTATTGCAATAAATCTATATCTGCATATGTATATTTTTTTAATTTATGGCTTGAACATTACGAACCCATATTTGGGTATTCCTCAATTCTTTTTCTTGGAGATGAATATTTTGTGTCCTCATATTTGCTTCATTATGAAAACAACAATTTTAGAATGGCTGAATTTAGTAAGATTATCTTGAAATTTCATTTTATTCAGGTTGTTAAGCTATAATGAATGCTTCAAAGTACTTCAATTTGATTAATCGAAAGTGTAGTCCATTTGTTTTCTCGCTTAATTATTACATTTCCTTTTTATTCCATCTTAGTATATATGCTGGAAAATTTAAAATGTCCATTTTACATGGCGAGGCCCTGTCAAAATTTTCCCATATTTCCTTCTTTTATTTCTATTTCAGTTGTAATAGATGTACTTTCTAATTCGTAACACAAAATGTATCAATTTTCTATTAAAGCTGATTTGTTGGTGGAAACTAAAACATACTAAAGTTATTATCTAATCTTGGCATTCCATTTTTGCTTTACTCAGTATCACTTATTTGATTTACATACAACTCTTAAAGCATGTATTAGTTAAAAACAACATGATGGAAAGTTGTAAATGTCCATTTTGCATGGCAAAGCCCTATCAAAATTTTCTCAGACCTCTTTCTCATTCTACATTCATTTGTAATCTTCTTTCCAATCCACTTCATCCTTTAAATTCTGACTCTTCTTCTTCAGTTGTAATTTGGAACATGTACTTTTATCTACAAGTCTCTTCTCTATTATGTAATGCAACTTCTTCAATTTCTAAAATAGCTTGTTGAACTTTGAGTCGCATTCTTCTTTCATATAGTATGTACTTGTGAATTATCTGCTTCATGTACCATAGGATAGAAGCCTTTTGAACTCTGCAATCTTTATCTCTAGTGAGGACTGTAAGACATGATTTATTTCTTCTTGGCTGCAACCTATTTTTGCACACTTAAGAAAATAGTTAGAAAATATTTAAGCTTTTTGGCCTCTCTTATGTCCATGGTTTTTCTTTTCTTCTCTCTCCTTCTTTCTGAGTGAATAAATCATGTATATTGTTTGATCTTCAAGTAATCTATATCTCTTGTTGTTAAGAGATCCATATGCACAAATTAGGATAGTATAGGAATATGGATTAACCTTGAGCTTGTAACTAATAGTTTTCTCTTTTCTTTTTTTCAAGTACAGTATCCTTAAGCAGCGAGATGAAGAGGGAAAAAAGATGGAGATGGAGATGCCTCAACTGGAGAAGAAAACTCCAAGGCAATGATGGGTTCACTCATACTCCTCTATTTTCTCTTTCATGCATATGTACCTCTTATTTCAGTAGTTGTACTTTACTTTTTAGTTACATCCCATGACTTGTGTGGGAACATTTGAAATTCCTTATGAATAAAACATTGAATTCTGAAATTGAGTTGTGTATTTCTTTCTACATTTCAGCTTTTTGTATGGATTGTATGATGAACTAAACAACCTAGTAATATAATTGAATGTATTAATCATGAAGGAAAGAACATTAAAGAATACCTGTAACATCTAGTAATGAACTCTGATTTCTGTAATTTGCAGTCATGATTTCTGCTCCAAAACCTAACACTTCATCTATTCTACAATTCGGTGTCTTCATCAAGACAACATAGTTGTCCTTTGGGGATTTGTGTTCTTTTGCTGAAGATAGCATGAAATTGCAGACTATGTGATCTGTTATGTTTTGTAACAACACACATAGTTGCAGATTTCATGTAATCATTAATTAATTCAACAGTAACAATATTTTCTGAAAGAACCTCCCCTAGCTTAGGTATAATTCACCAATTCTATCCATCGTAACGAAGTTTCAGTTTCCCATTTTGCACAAGTGTAAAAATTTTCAACAATTAGCTAATTAAGTGTTATCATTCTTGATTCACAATCTATGGCTCTAATTAGGAATCCATATTTTCACAATCATATTATGCATGGAAGGGTACATTACACCTATGTTCCCCTTATAGATATTTTCCCTTGAATCTAAGTGACCAAATTTAACATTTCAAACTACTTATGTTTCATCATCTTAATCATTCACTCTCGTAGCAAGAAGTTAACTACATGTTTTGGCCATAAATTCTAGTCTTTCTTTTGCAAATATGAAAATAGTGGAGTTATATAGGAATAGTTGCAAACAAATTCTTGTAGTAGCTTGTCAAAACCAATAATCCTCTCAAATCTTTGAAGTTTGTAGGTAATACCCATTCTGTCATGGCTATTGATTTTATTTGGATCAAATATCTCCTTATAATGGGATACCACATATGAATTACTCAACTCTTGTATTCCAAAGACACATTTAAGATTTTTTTTTTTTTTGGCATAGAGTCGGTTGCTTTCCAAAACTAGACACACTCTATATGGTATAAGCATTCCATATTTTGCATACATTTCCACCATTGCAACTACAACATCTGACACTAATCCTTTATCCTTGGACCTTTATGGTTTTTTTTTTATAATCATACCCTGTTCCTAAGATCCCATTTTGACACAGGTTGGGAGGTGCTGGAAAAGGTTTGGGAAATTTGGATTTGCAACTACTTATCGCATTTTTTGAAAGTTTCTAATACTTTTCAACAAACCCATTTGTGCATATCCTTATGTGTATATTATCCACCAAACCACCTTTTTCTTGAATCCATATCTACGAGGGAACTTGCAACTATAAAATATGACAAAAATCACATTTTGGCGCAGACTGGGAGGAAGCTGGGAAAAAAAAATCATATTTCCATTATGCTTAGATGGACATCGTTACCCTGTTCTAGAGCTTACCCCATTTGGCGTAGGTTGAGAGAAGATTGCAGTAGGCATGAGTATGCTGGAAAATGTGGAGGAGTTTTGATTTAAGCCTGTTAATTACATTTGCTCAAACCGTTCACCTTCCTTGTGCAACTAACAAAATACTTCCAAAATTATAACGTGTATTATGGGTTTCTGCATGGAAACAACTGAGAGCTATATTAAAGGGCATGAATTATTTAGAAAAGAAACTGACATGTCTGATTGCCTTTCTTGGTCACCCATACCTTCCCAGATCTTTTCCACTTGGAACCTCTTCACAGAACCCAATATCCTCCACCAAACTTCCTTAAATTTTATCTACTTCCCTTAGCTCCCTTCTACCGTGACTTCCACGCACTTTTCTCTCTCTTTTTAAATTTTATTTTACTAAATGCATTAGGCACTATATTTCTGTTCTGGACCACAATCCAATTATCCTTGTTGGAGTCTTAAACAACTTCAAGGCCACACGGTACGATAACTTCGATGGATTTTATCGGCCAAAATGAAGACAAAAATATAGGGGCCTAAGATAGCTTGGATCTTGGAAGACATGTGTTAAGAATCTTTGGTTTTATGAAGGATGTAGTTTCCTAATCATATAGTTTGGACTAATAGAAGAAACAAGTATAATTATGTATATTATAGTGTTGTTAGAGGCTGAGATGATCTCTGCAATTATCTTGAAGTGAAACTAGTAGGTTAGTATCAATGGTGTTTCTTTTATACTAAGTTTAAAAGATGATGTCAAGTTGATGAAAACTTCCCAAAACATTTTTAATGGTTGTATTCCTTCTTTTTGTACGTCAAGTATCACCAAAATCATGTAATTCTTTCCAAATTATAGATGATTGTAGAAACCTTCTATGGATTGGTGAAAAGAAGTGATAGTTATGTTGTCATCCTCCATGTCTAAAACATCAAAACTTAAAATAATTCCATGTTTTACATTGAATTTATCAAGAAAGCCTTTTTTATAATTCAACCTTCAATATTCCAGTCATTATTGTAAAGATTCAAAATCTTTATACCAATGATCGACTCGATCCCTATTTCATTAAGTTCCCAGTGAATTCCATGATACAATGATATTTTTAATGAGGTCTTCATAAATTTCCATTGTTTCTATGTAGAATATTTTGTGTGAAGCATAACAAGAGTAGGGGAACTTTTAGCGTATGTATGTAACGTATAAAAAGGTGTCGATTCAAATCGAGCTTTATTCTAAGGCATTGAAAGTGCTAAAAGGGTTGAAGAAATGAGGGAAAATAAATCAATGTGAAAGTAAATTACGTGTAATACATACGAGGATGTTGAGTGAAACCGCACAAGGTTTGGACAAGAAAGTGTTGAAAAGAAAAACCAAAGGAAATAAGAAATTTTGAGAAATCGTAGCTTTATATTTAGTAGATAAGAACTTTAAACATTATGTGCACAAGCTCATAAGTCTGTACATTCAAGAAAAGCATGAATTTTAAGATGTGTTTATTTCCATTTTATACAATCATATTGTTGTTAGGGTGTGAAGGTGTAAAGGGTAAATCAAGAAATGCCTTTCTATGGAAACGATTGGATCATAACTCCAAGAGTGAACAAAATTTGGATGATAGGAATGCATAAATTTACTCTATTATTGACAACTACATGTTGTGAAGGTAATCTTTTAATGCACCTAGAACATAATTCACTCCATTACCTTTGTAATATTAGGGGTTCGATTCTATATGACACAAAAATTTAAGATGAAATCGTAATTTGGCAGTGTGTATATCTAATCTATATAGAGGGGTCGAGCCCTAATCTAGTTCTTGTAGAAAAAAATTCATCCCTTCGATTAGAGATAGGTTTTTTTGATCTTATCCATAAAATCATATATAATTTTCTGTATTCTTCTAAACTTTATATTTATTTAAAGGAGTGGTTGAGATAGTATTATAAATGTTGGCACATCCAACAATCATAGTTAAAAGTGCGAGAGATTCCACATCTATCACAAGATCCTATTGATTGTGTATTGCATAAGTGTGATGCTTGTGTATTAGACATAATTATTACTGCAATGGAGGGGGCAAAAATGCTCATTTAATTATGAACATGAACAAGTGGGCAACCACAAGAACATGGAAGTTCCTCTTACATGTTGGAGGTAGTAATTAACATAATATTGGATATGGTGATCAACTCATAATTTTTCAATGCAGACTCCATACTCTACCAATGAAAGAATTGAACATAATCATTTTAATATGCATGACATGTACTAAATACATGTATGGTTGTACC